>OZ024823.1:94382997-94808351 GCA_964016985.1 Anodontia alba
TATATGAATGGGTTAGGTTTTGAAATACTGGCTTGCACACCCGTACCAAAAATACCCCCCCTCCCAATATTTTTTGGTGCCTTATCTGGAGCTATGTACTCAAGTAAATAATATTGAAAATCCTTTAGATGCAAGATCCATTTAATACACCATGGTCATTCTACATAATGGGACAGACAGTCATAAGCAAATAGTGTAGACCCAGATCTGATGCCACAGAAAATGACATCTGATCAAGGTCGACATATTTTTCTTTAAGAATATCTAAATCATATAGCCTGACATACCTAAAAGCAAAAATGGACTCTCCCAGTATACAGTGTGGGAGAGTATGGACTCTCCCAGTATACAGTGTGGGAGAGTTTATTCAGTCTTTAATGGGTTAAGATGTTCAAATATTTAAGCGCTTGCAGTGTTATGGAGAAATGTTTTCTCACTTCCCTGCCACTATGTGACTCAGTTGCCTGGTAGCTATAAAATTTGAATAGTAGTAGTACGGTAGTTGGAGAAATTCAGCAGACAACAGATTGATGATATTTTTTCTTATTTTTCCTAGAAAATGGGATTCCAACACTTCATGCAAAGGAGACAATTTGCAAAAAAAGTCAAATCCTATTTTCTACGGAAAAAAAAAAAAAAAAAAAAAAAAAAAAAAGATTCAAAATGTCTTCTGTTGAAACTTTTCCCAACATGCAAGGTGTTTATAGAGTAAATACAGCTTGTTAAAATGGTGGGTTTTCCCTGGTACATTCCATTATACCAATAGCTATGTCACAGCTCATCATGACAAAAGTACTCAACATTCCATGATTTATTCTCCCTCAGACCTCCAGATCAGACCAGTAAATCCAGATACAATGTAGATATTTCTCCACAAACACCAGTATTGTGTTAGTCATAAATTCAAATGAGAGTATACAATTTATGATTTAACCGCTGTCTTGCTGAATAAATGAAGCTGCCACACCCACTTCTAATTTGCAGCCAATCAGATTACTTGATACAGGTTATTGATACGAATTCATATACTTAATGACAAACAGTGTAGATCCAGATCAGTTGGCTTCAAGAAGCAAGCAAAGCAAACAGTAATTAAACAAGTGTTGGCGGTTAACACTTCAGCAATCGTTAACTGGTCAAGCAATTAAAGTATGCAACTGACACCATTATGCATCCCTTCCTCATTGTGCCTCTACCAACTGACTGATTCATCGAAAATGCACATGCAAGTGTCATGATCTTTCATCCGCTGAGGCTGGCAGTTCTTTTTGTTGTTGTTGTTGTTTTTGTTAACTGATATTTCTTTTTTTTTCCATTTCAAAATTTTCGGACGCCGAATTTTCATCACTGACTTCAATGACTTCAGAGACGCAAGCTCACTGTTTTCTGTTAAAAGACGACACAAGCAACCCAAGCAGCCAAAGCAAAATAGTACCTTATCCCTTTGAGAGATATCAGTCTGCGCATCAAAACAGTTTTTCATGCTGGCCACTAAAATAGTTTTGCGGGAAGCCCGACAGGGTTGTCCATGATCAGAATGTGCGGATATATAAGCTTGCAGTAGCATGTAACATGTGGGGCTTTAACTGGTTGTGATTAAAATATGTTTCACTAAAAATCCATAACACTCATGATCACTTAATACAGACAGTAACGATCGTTTTGGGGGATGGGGATGGTACTGAATTTAACTGAAAAACAATGAGAGAGGATAGTCATGAAGAAGAAATGGTACTTCTATTTTGGGAGAGAAAAAAGGGGAGTCCTGGACTCCTATTTTTAAAATCCTAGTAAGAACCCTGGGTAGATAATTATGGTATCCAAAATATTTTGACAGCAAACCATAAGTAACACTGCACAGCAGCTTGATCTGAGTCTACATTATCTGTCTTGAGCCAGCAAGGAATGAATGGACACTCGCCAGCTCACCAATGTGAATTTTCAAAAGTGCTTGGCAAGAGTGACTTGCACCATTTTGCAGCAAGGCAGCTGACGAAAAATCACAAAAATTGTGACTTAAAATGTATACTGAAAGGAAAAACAAACGCAGGGTAGAGTTTTTTCCTTCTTATTTTAACCATTTTTTACGGTGTTTACTATAGCCATTAACTTTTACAGATTGTCCTGTGAATGTGAACCGTGGGTATACGAGTCTTTGGTCGATGTGCTATCTACCCAGTGTGTGAACTCATTCAACCATGCACTACACAGTGCATTGCACAGACAATACGGAAAGCCAAAATTTCGTGCAAAACAAGCATGTTTAAACCTTCAGCACAAGATTTCCTCACACCATTTGGTACACTTCAACGATACACAACGCTCTTCGATTCTCTTACCGATTTTTCTTTTCATTTTTACGCTACTTTGAACTTTTTTTCAATCATGGTACGATTGACTGATGTTCAGAGGGGTAGGGCAATTGCGTTGCTGATGCAGGGTCAGAGGCAACAGCAAGTTGCCAATCATTTTGGGGTTAACGTCTCAACAATTGAACGTCTTGTTAGATGTTTAAGGGAGACAGGGCATTTAGCAGACCGACCGCGGTCTGGGCGTCCACGCATGACGTCGCGACGTCAAGACAGGACAATCCGTCTCGCACATTTGTGGAATCGTCATCTCACTGCTACTGAAACTGCCCTTAATACAGTAGGTACGCATAATCGACAAATTTCTCCCAAGACTGTTGGAAGTCGATTGCGTGAGATTGGTCTTCGAGCTCGTCGTCCATACCTTGGTCTGCCTCTGACCCAGGCACGTAGGTTGCGTCGTATGGCGTGGTTGACGGCGCATGCGCCCAGGCTATTTCCGATGAGGCAGTGGAGACGAGTTCTTTTTACGGACGAGTCTAGGTTCACTCTCTATCCCGCAGATGGTCGACGTCGTGTGTACCGACGTCGCGGAGAACGCTTTGCCGACGCCTGTGTTGTCGAACGGGATCGGTTTGGGGGTGGCTCCGTTATGGTCTGGGGAGGCATTGCTCATGGGATAAAATCACAGTTGATTATTGTTGCGGGCAATATGACCGCAGTAAGGTATAGGGATGAGATCTTGCGTCCTGTTGCAGTCCCGCTTGTGCAACAACGTAATCTGATTCTGTAGCAGGACAATGCCCGACCACATGTTGCCCGAGTTTGTCAGGATTTCCTGGCAAACAATAATATCGTGGACTAGCATGGCCACCGTACAGTCCAGATTTGACCCCAATAGAGCACATGTGGGATGAGCTGGACAGAAGGGTTAGGAAGCGCCGAAATCCCCCCGCAACTCTCGCACAACTAAGGAATACGTTGATCGATGAATGGAATAACATCCCGATGCGAACTGGAGCGCTGTGGTGCAGTGGTAAAGCGTCGGACTCGAGATCGATAGGTACCGGGTTCGATCCCCACTAACAGCAAGTGTTGTTTCCTTGAGCAAGAGACTTTATCCACATTGCTTAGTACTGGTTTCTACCCAGGAAAAAAGAGGGCCACATGGAAGATTAGTACTAGATTACTAAATGTGTTACCCTCTATAAATAAGGTCGATTATTATTATTATTATTATTTATTTATTATTTAATGCTTTGGTTAACTCTATCCAAAGGAGAATTAGGGCAGCAATGGCAGCAAGAGGGGGGCACACCCGATATTGATTTTCAGTTTGATTTTGATTTCAAGATTTGGGGGGTAGCTACCAATGAACTTCAATAACTCGAGACTTGTTGATCACAAACCAATGAAATTTGGAACTTTTGTTTCATACATGTACCGTTTTGTAATCATAATAAAATATTTAACAAACTTTTTCAAACTTGAATGAAATTTAGGAATAAAATTTACCCTGCGTTTCTTTTTCCTTTCAGTATATATGCCCTAAAAATGTTCTTTCTGTTCCCAATCCCTCAGCCAATCCTCAATCTATCTGCCATTTATTACATTAATTTTATCTGTTAATAGCCCTTTATTTGATGTCAACAAGCAATGAAATGAACTTCTTGTTCATATTTCAGGATACATATGAATGTAAATCTGGAAAGGGACAAAGGTAAACACTTTGGGTAATTACATGTATGATAAGCTTTTATTATGCATTGAGAGGACTTGTTAAGGAGTAAGGATTATCTGATGATGACTGATAATTTTCTCAATTTCTCCACAAAAACATATCTTGTGGCTACTCGTCAGAAGTGCCTTGGCAATGCACTTCTATTGAGTATCCACATTCCACAATGTAGGATTTTATGATGCAATACAAAAAATTACCCCAAATACCAAAATTATCACTAAAACTCCTCCTTAACCCTTCTCTTGCTGCACACGACATGCCCTGTCTTAGCAAACAGTGTAGATCCAGATCAGTTGGCTTCGGATCTGCACTATTTGTCATTAAATATGTGAATTTCTATCAAAAACCCAGATCAAGTAATCTGATTGGCTGAAAATTAGAAGTGGGCGTGGCTTCTTAATTTATTCAGCACGACAAGGGTTAACAAGTCCTCTGTGCATAGTATTTATTATTATTGGAGTCGCCTCTGACATAAGCAGTAAGAGAGTTATTGACTGTGGGATGAAGGTTATGGGTTCAAGCCTAGCTCAGATCACTGACTGAAAAAATCTTTATGTTCACCAACAGTGTGGTAATGAGTTAACCCTGCCATCTCTTAGTTTCTGAAGTGAACTCTTCCATCCTTGAATTTGGACATGTCCACTAACGTAAAAAAGGGGTTTCAGTCTGAACTCAAAAACAGAATGGCAAACAGTACAGATCCTGAGACGGCTCATTACGAGCATTTCATCAGGATCTACACTGTCTGCATGGGTATCTGCATTGGTCTGCCAGGCTGAAAGAGTTAAGGTGTCCCAATTCACCGAGTGAGTTAACCCTTAAAGTGCCAAGCAAAATTTGTAGCAGACAAAAAAAAAATCATTTTTCTTAGAAAATAAGTCTTGAAATTTCATGTGAACTGTCTGCTTGGCAGACAATTCACATGAAACGTCAAGACTTATTTTCTAAAAAAAGTAAATAAAAAAATATATTTAAAAGTGTTGTCTGCTGCAGTTGTGATTGGCGCTTTAAGGGTTAAGGTGTCCCAATACATAGAGTAAATACGGTATGTTTCAGATGTATTTTGATGCAAAAATAATCCTGAATTATTGACACAATTCATTGTCTTTCTGGACCTATATTAAGCTTGGCATTGTTATCTATTGACTATTAACTTCTTTCACATGGGAAAACAAAAACAATCCTTAAACTCTCATGCTACTGAAAACTGAAATCTCTTGGGAAATTAACTTAATCATGTTGGTACATTTAACCCTTTAAGTGCTAATCACAACTGTAGCAGACATTTCATTATTATCATTTCTCAAAAAAAAATAAGGCTTGACATTTCATGTGAATCTGAAGATTTGAATGAAATGGAAAGTCTTATTTTCTCTGAAAATAATGATAATAAATATTAGAAAGTCTCCTGAGCATTAGGGTTACAAGTACACAAGTATTAGCTTTTCAAATTAGGCCTCTTGCCCTTTCACAATGGATAAGGTAAATTACTTACATCAGAGACAGATGGTAATTAATGAAACTGTTGCTTAGCTACCTCCCTTAAAATGCAATACATGTATACAGATAATTACTGCTAATTAGTACTGACTTCTAACAGAGGTCAGGGGAAATGGTTCCATAAACAATCTTATGAAAATTAACTCTGAAAACTGCAATCACAACTGCAGTATACAATATTTCAATTTTTTTTTATTTTATTTATTATAGAAAAAAGGTTTGACATTTCATGTGAATCATCTGCCTAGCAGATGAATTGCATGAAATGTCAAGTCTTACTTTCCCCGAAAACTAACACAATACATGTATATTTTAGAAAGGTTATGATTCAATACTGTATTTACTCTTCATATCTGACTGAGAGACCCCAAAAATCAGTGGTACTGGAGCAGTCTGATCAGAGTCTACACTGTTTCCGTCACACCATTTTAGACAGGTGACCTGGTAGTCAAACTGCCTTGTTCCAATTTAAGGATAAGTTCTATGAGAGGAGTCATGATGTTTCAATATTTAGAATATCTATGGTAATCTATTTACTTTAACCCTTAAAGTGCTACAAACAAATGCAGCAGATGACTCTTTGAAATATTTTTTTTTTTTTTCCAAAGAAAATATGACTTGACTTTTCATGTGAATCATCTGCCATGCAGACAATTCACATGAAATGTCAAGTCTTGTTTTCTCTGAAAAATAACAAAATCAATTTTAGACTGTCGTCTGCTACAGATTTGCTTCGCATTTTATGGATTAATCAGGTCAAAATACTTATTTTGTTATTCCTGTCCCTAATCATTATACAAAACTAAACTGTTAAAAGTTTTGAAATTTAACACCATTTCATATAGCATTCATACCCTGAACAGATAAGTGCAATTTAATATGTATCTAATAATACAGATCTTCTATTTATGTCTATAAAAGTTACTTTAAAGACTTAAAAGACAATAAAAATAGGTCAAGAAAAAAGTTAATTCACCAACTATGACGTTAGTTGCAAATTTTATGTCTGCCAGTTCTCCACTGTCCTTTTAAGTTTGTGAGATAAAATCAACAGTTAGCATTACTTGGCCAGCAAATACGTCACACTCTATATACCGATATTACGCTAAATATTTGTACAATTCACTTTTTTATATAGCAATAAAAATGTGAAACAATTGTACTCCCGCAACTATCATGTGGATGAGAGATTAAAATTGACAAAATTTGCCCATTAGGAATCCCAAACTAGATCACTATGATATCAATGCACATACCAAATTAATCCATTGATATTTACTCAAGTTATTGTCCGGAAACTAAAATACAGATGGACATATGACAGAGGGATGGATGTATAACAGACAGACACATGCAGAACTAAGGTGAAACCATAATACCCTGCAACTGTCGTGTGGCAGGATATAAAAAGAGTGAACCAGTGGTATCAAGACACACTGATCAAATGTCTATAACAACTTTTTTTTACCAGTCTATTCTAATATTTTTGGACATTTTTTTAACCCTTTTCCTGCTGTTCATGACAACCCCAACCTTTGCAAACAGTGTAGATCCAGATCAGATGGCCATCTGATCAGGATCTACACTGTTTGTCATTCAGTTTGTGAATTTGAACAAAAACATTATATGATGTAATCTGATTGGCTGATAGTCAGAAATGGGTGTGGCTAATTAAATTAATCAGCAGGATAAGGGTATCTCATGGTATCAATGGAATTATCTCAATGAAGCATTTCTGGTGAGTACTCCTAAGAGGCATTTTCTTTTGCTAAAGCAATGAAAAATTTCATAGGTCTAGATAAGAGAGGGTATTAGGTAAATATTTTTCTTACGTCTCCACGAAAACACACATGTTGTGGCTCGGACCAATTAATACCATTGGGTCCAAGGTTGTGGGATTCATCAGAAGTGCCTTGATGAGGCGCTTCTAATGAGTACCCACAACATAAGTTTTTGTGGAGAAATAAGAAAAATATCAATACTTTTAGATTAAAAAAAAAGCATCTTATTAAGAGCTATGAAAATGATACCTCTCTCATTTTGAGCGAAAGCTTACCCTTAACCCTTAAAGTGCCAAGCAAAATTTGTAGCAGACAACATTTATTCTTTTTTTTTTTTTTTTAATTTTTCAAAGAAAAACAAGCCTTGACATTTCATGTGAATCATCTGCCAAGCAGACGATTCACATGAAATATCAAAACTCGTTTTCTTTGAAAAATTAAAAAAAATATTTCAAAATGTCGTCTGCTGCAGTTGTGATTGGTGCTTTAAGGGTTAAACTGCAGCAGACAACAAGTTAAATTGTCCTTTGCTGCAAATATTGCTTAGGACCTTTAAATTAAGTCAAATCCTTTTCTTTGTCCTGGCATTTACTGTCAGTCCTTAAAATGCTAATCCTAACTGCAACAGACAACACTGATTTTTTCTTCAGAGAAAATATGACTCGACATTTCATGTGTATTGTCTGCAAAACAGACAATTCTCATTAAAACAAAAAAAAAGTCTTATTTTCACTGAAAAACAATAAGAAGGAATATAGATTGTCATCTGCTATAATTTTCCTTTGCATTTCATGGGTTAATTTCAAATTACTAAGGTCACAAAAAGATCACAGCTCCAGGGCTGGATAATTTCACACTAGCATTACGAAAACACGCCTATTCAAATATATTGAGAATTTTACCACCACAAAATGAAAATTTTCAGATGAAAAAATTCTGATATTTTTCTTAATTCTGCTCAAAACATAGATTGTGGGTACTCGTTAGAACCACCTCATCGAGTAGCCACAATCTATGTTTTGAGCAGAAATAAGAAAAATAATGTATACCACTGTAAACCCCAATTTTACTATATAAAAGTGGGGTTTATGGGGGTTAAAATTATATAGGCATGTTTTCGTGATGTCTGCTTAAAAAAGGCTGTGGAGAGCATATAATTTTGCTGTATATCATGTATTCTATCCACAATTTGGGCAAGAGCATATAATTTTATAGTATACCATTCTATCCAAAATTTGGGCAAGCAAAATTAAGTTTAACTTTTCCAGCAAAATATCAACTTGTCCCAGATTAGCTGCTAATAGGATTCTATCAACTTTCAACTTCTATCTTTTAAAACACCTTTTTTTCAACCCAGTAGTTACAATCCTCCTGTTCCCCTTCCCCACTCCCAACCCATCTACACCTTCCTATAAAAAAAAAATAAATAAATAAAATAAAAACAACAAAAACACAAACACATTATCATATGGGTACTCATTAGTATTAAACTGCTTCAATGTAGCAATTCTTAAGTTTAACACTTAGCATGCCGGGTAAATATTTTAGCAGAAAACATTTTGAAATATTTCTTATTTTATCCAGAAAACAGGCTTTCACATTTCATGCATGAAACATGAAAGCCTATTTTCAACCTCCTGGGAAATATAAGAAAAATGTCATCATTTTGTCATCTGTTTAATTTGAGTGGTAATGGTTAACATGTTTATTTACTGAAGTTACCCTTTTAAAGTATTTGGACACTTTATCAGCATACCACCATACCTATTATAAAATTTTAAAACAGTCCATTTCACTACCTGTTGACATGTCTAGAAACTGGATGAATGGAGAAAAACATAGACCCTGATCTGATGCAAAAGTCTGCAGCACCTCATCTGGGTCTAAACTGTTTGCCCAGTCTGTTTGGCTGAGTACTAAGAGTAATAAAAACTTTAAGTTTTCAATCAGAAAGAAGAAAAATATGGAATTTATCTGGATATGTCCCCTGTCCACTTATCTGGAGATTAAAACCAAAATCAGATTAAATAAAGCTTAACCCTTGTCCTGCTGAACCCAGATATACCTTGCCTTTGCAAACAGTGTAGACCCAGATCAGTTGGCTTCTGAAAAGCCAACTGATCTGGATCTGCATTGTTTGCCATTAAATATGTGAATTTATAGCAACAATCTGGATCAAGTAATCTGATTGGCTGAAAATTAAATCAGAAGTGGTACATGTATCTTAATTTATTCAGCAGGACAAGGGTTAAATTAAACCAAAGTATTCTACTCCCACAACAAATCTAGAAAATTCTTATTAATTTTCATATTTGTGAATTATACCTACGATACATCTGAATAATGCTATGAGTCGATTCACCCGTGAATTACCGCTTGAGAAGTAGTAGTCCCGAAAAAACATTTGAGCCACCTCTTAGTACGTACACATAAAGTGACTACGTCACTCGTACACGTATACAAAAAATCAATTTACCGAAAAAATAATAACGATAAAAGAGGGGAGGCGGCGGGAGAAAGATTCAGATGTATCGTAGGTATAATTCACAAATATGAAAATTAATAAGAATTTTCTAGATTTGTTTCATTAAACCTACGATACATCTGAATAATGCTGACTTCAACATTAATGGAGGTGGGGACCACAAACTAATTAAAATTAAGCTTACCGAGGATGGTCAAATGTTATTAACAAGCCGTAAAAACGCACACCAACTAAAGGGTCGAGAGTTCTCACAGCCGTAATACTGTACCACAAAAAAAGGGGTAATTTGACCATTTTTTAGAAAAGAAGTTCGGACATAGGCCATTATCATACCATGACCAAGAAATACTAAAACTGGATGATCAATAATAAAAAAGGCCACCAGATCAGTAGTTACCCAACTATATACAATATATATACAGGGACATGACTATATCAATCAGACAGAAGAAATGGTAGAAGGCACAATAACAGACTGTGCCGCTACCATAGGCCCTAGTCTAGCTAAACTTCTAGAAAGAGTAGATATGTCCCTAAGATAAAACCTTATAAAGGAATTTTCAGAAGACCAATAACTGGCTCTGAGAATATCTTCTAGGGCAACTCTGTTAAACCATGCCCATGATGAAGCCAGAGCTCTGACTTCGTGAGCATTAACCTTAGGCAACTCAAGACTAGAACCTTCATAAGCAAACCTTATTGTTTGAACAATCCACCTAGACACAGTGTCAGAAGAAATCTCCTTCTGATAGTTTTCTAAATGAGAGATAAATACCCTCTTGCGATTTTTCCTTCTCGGAAAAACTCTAGTAAGATAAATCCTAAGGGCCCTTACAGGACAGAGCAATGGAGTATCACCTTGACCTTTAAGGGCAGGAATACAAATTGCTGGACTCAGCACTGAAGGCAGCTGATTCTTGGCAAGAAAACCTGGAAAGGTGAAGAACGTAACAGACTGATCAGAAAACTGAACGTCTGTTACAGAAAAAGCATGAACTTCACTTCGCCTTCTACCTGATGCAAAAGCAATAAGAAAAACTGTCTTCAAAGTTAATTCCTTGAACCCACAGGATTCCAGTGGTTCATAAGGAGGAGCCAGTAGGGAGGATAGAACTAAGGTTAAATCCCACTTGGGAAAATGAGATCTCAATCTGGGTCGCTCTAGCTCAAAACTTTTAACCACATCCGACAAGACAGATTCATTAGAAAAATCTATTTTTGAAATTTGCTTTAGTGTAGTGGAAATTGCAGAACGATACCCCTTCACTGTAGCTGGGCAAAAATTCTTATTATGTAGAAAAATTAGGAATTCTGCAAACCCATTTATAGTTGGATTGCAGGGATCCATTTGCCTTCCGATACACCAATCCACCCAAGATTTCCACCTGTAATCGTACAAATTGTTGGTGGAAGATCTTTTCGAGGAGTAGATTCGTTGGGCAACTGCTCTAGAAATGCCAGACGCTTCCATCTGTTGTTGCATAGCAAATAAGCGTGAAGACGAAAGATGCCTGGCGTGGGATGTAACATCAGAGATACCGGTTGATACAACAGATCTTGATTCAGAGGAAGCTGTAGTGGAGGAACAACCAGTAATGATAGTAGGAGAGGAAACCAAGGTTGTGCCTCCCAAAGAGGAGCAATTAACCAAACTAAGCACTCCTCTGTCTGTATCTTCCTGAGACATTGTAATATCAGAGGAAATGGAGGAAACGCATATGCTAACATCCCTTCCCAGCTGATCGAAAGAGCATCCACTGCATATGCCTCTGGGTCTGGAACAGGTGACACAAACACTGGAAACTTCTTGTTCAGCCGAGTAGCAAAGAGATCTATTAGAGGAGAGCTCCATAGCTGACAGATCTGATCTACCACTCTCTGGTTCAATGACCACTCTGTCTGAACAACTTTCATTTTCCTTGAAAGGCAGTCTGCCAAGATGTTCAATTTCCCTGGGAGGAACCGTGCCTTCAGGGATACCTTGTGCTCTACACACCACAATGCAACCTGCATTGTCAGATTGCACAGGGTCCTGGAATGAGTCCCCCCCTGTTTGTTGATGTGAGCTGCTACCGTTTTGTTGTCTGTTGCCAACAAAATGGAACGACTCTGAACATGAACGGTAAATGCCTGAAGAGCCAGGAAGACTGCTTTTAGCTCTAGGACATTGATATGTTGTCCTTTCCATTCTACAGGCCATATGCCCGAGGCCATATGACTGTCTAGGTGTGCTCCCCACCCATCCAGACTTGAGTCTGTGAACAACTGAAAGTCTGGAGGGGGATGATGGATTGGAGACCAAGACATTAAAAACTCCTTGTCTAGCCATTGTTGTACAGCCCTGGGGAACCAAGGATGTAGCCTGATTTGTTGTTCCCAGAGACAATCTTCCTGGGACCATCTCTCTTTGATTCCCCACTGGAGAGACCTCTTGTGTAACCTCCCCCAGGGAAGAAGATTCGCCATTGATTCCATCTGTCCTACAATGGAATGCAGCTGACGAGCTGAAGCTTGTCTGGCATTCAACAGTAGAGTTAATGCCTGTTGAAAAGTTGATATTCTCTCCAAAGAAGGACCCACCTGACCTTTGATCAAGTTGAACCGGGCTCCTAGAAAACAGAATTTCTGTGTTGGAACCAGTTCTGATTTCTCCCAATTGGGGACAAATCCTAGTTCCAGTATAATGTTCAGAAGTCTTCTGCTGTGTTGCCAAGACTGGACTTCTGAAACAGACAGTTGTAGCCAATCGTCCAGGTAAGCGTGCACTCGAATACCTAGCCGGCGGACATGCCTCAAAACGGCTTTCAGAACACGGGAAAACACATACGGGCTCACTGAGAGCCCAAATGGGAGAGCTCGAAACTGATATATTTTCCCTTTGAAAAAGAATCTGAGATAACGGCGAGACTTCCGATGAATCGGAATATGAAAATAGGCATCTCTCAAATCGAGAGATGTCGCCCAATCGCCTTTCTGTAAAGACATCCTGACTGTGTCCAGAGTCTCCATTTTGAAATGTGGACAAAGGACGAATTTGTTCAGACGAGACAAATCTATGACTGGTCTCCACCCGCCTGACCTCTTCTTCACTAGGAAGATTCGACTGAAGAAGCCCCGTCTTGGGTGACATGTCTTGACTTCTTCTATGGCATGTTTTTGTAATAATGCTGTAACCTCCTCCTTGAGGATCTGCATCTTCGCAGAGTCCTGAGGCATTCGAGTGCACCACTGTGGTGGACTTCGAAATAACTGTGGAAGGACACGTAGTTGAATTCGATACCCACTTCGGACAACAGAGAGAGTCCAAGTGTCCGAGGTGATGTTTTCCCAGGCCTTTTGGAAGAAAGAAATTCTTCCTCCTGTTTGTAAATCTGATCTTGGGATCTGATGTACTACGGAATTGCATGTTCTTAAATGAGGGAAGGCCTGGGAACCGAAGTGGGCACCCCTAAGGGGGAGAGGGTTTCTGGCCCTTTCCCTTTTTAGAGGACTTAAATGAAGCCTGATTATTTACATTTTTTCTAGCATTTCTCGCAGTCCTGTTGGCCTGCGAGAAATTAGAGGTTCTAGAAGAACCTGGTCCCACCGTAACACTCAAGGTGTTAGGCCTGCCCTTGGAATTGTATCCAGAGGGTTTTTTATCTTTATTCTTAAAACCTGCTGACTGTTGCTTACTGGCATTAACCACAGCCATCTGTAAGGACTTATGTGCCAAACTTTCTTTATACTGACTAACCACTTCAGGAAACTTATTACCAAAAATAGTAGCAGATTCCATAGGCTGCACACGTAATGACTGTTTACACTCTGTGTCCAAATCTGTTACAGATAAACAGGCATCTCTTCTAGCTAAAAGAGGCCCTGAAGCTAGCCTAGATAATATCTCAACCAAATGCGACTGAGATTGTGCAACTGCCTGTAAATAGCGAGATACTTCTAACATGTCATCCTTTGAGAGGTTTTCATTCTTAATGGTTTTAAGAGTCCCACATAAAAACAGCTCAGAATGTGAAGCTACTTGAATACCGGCCCTAGCCAGCTTCTCCCAATTCTCTAACGTTGAAAATTGAACGTTATGAGAAGATGGAATAGCTGATCCTTGTTTTATAACATCCTTTAAACCTGGGTTTAAAGAAGGGGGATCTAAACTAATATGTGGATTAATTGCCTCATATGATGACGGTAGAAAAACTCTAGGTTTGCTGTTTAATGCCACAAACGAACCTGGTTTAAACCCCTTGGGATAGATTGGAAGAGGAGACATTGCAATCTCTTCTTCTCCTTTTAAGCGTTTATTCATTTTAACCAAAGATTCCACCACACTATTAGACTGTGGCAGAGCTAAAGATACTGTGGCAGTCTGGTCTGGATCCTTGAAAAATTCCAAGGCTGAAGTACCAGACATCTTGTTAGTAACTTCAGGAGTAGGACAAACCTCCGAACCTAACCTGGATCGAAGCTTAACAATGGCATCTCTGTAGGACAGAGATTCCTTAGGTACTTCTAATTCCCCTTCATTATCATCATCCTCTGAAACCACACCAATGGTTTCATTGGATCCAACACAAAGCTGAATCTGATCTGCACAAGGATCAATATTCTGTTCAGTCCCAGAATCTACTGAAGACAAAGATTTTTCTTTATCAACAGTAGATGAATTCTGTGAAAAAGTGTCCATTCTTTCTGACAATTTTTTCAACATGTCTCCCTGTTGCTTTACTAGCTCAGATAGTAAAGCAACAGAAGGGTCAGTAGAAGTGTTCTTAGGGGACATAACTCTTGGATGTCTAAATCTAGGAGACCTAGATCTAGATCTGTAGCGTTTAGAATGTCTAGGTGACCTTGACCTATGTCTTGTCCTAGGAGACCTCGACCTATGTCATGGCCTAGGAGATTTAGACCGAGGTCGAGACGTGTGTGTATGTTTACGTCTGGGAGGATCCCAAGACAAAACAGACTCCACACTGGACCCTGAATCAAAAGAGGAAGAGCTCCTAGAATGTCGAGCCCTCCTGGTAGGAGGGTTTGACCTAGGTGGTCTACTCTGCGACTGAATATCTGTCCTAGGAGACAAAAACTGTCTAGGAACAGATCTATTTCTCTCAAAGGCTACATCCATGGGAGTCACTGACCTGGATGGAACCTGTCTTGTAATGTTTACATTCGAAACATTAATACCAGGAGCCTGAGTGACAGAATCAGAATCAGACTCATGGTTTCTGTTTCTTTCATGTTGTCCAATGTCAGTGGCAGAAACTGTAACACTGACATTAGGAAGAGCTGTATGCTGTGTATTCTCTAGCCCAGGACCATTTTCAAGAACCTGTGATAGAGGTACATTTCTTTTCTTTAAACGGTCTGACCTCTGCAGGCATTTATGGAACTTGCGCCAAAGCTCCTCATCCCACAGAGAGCAGACTTCGCATGTCTGAGAGGGAGAACAGGAATTGTTCCTGCAAGACCGGCAAACCTCATGGTTATCCCAATAAGGCATAATCCTACTACATGGTTTACCTGCCCTACCTGAACATCGTTTGTTCTGAGTCGACATCTTTTATAATAAACTGAATTAAACTGAACTAAGAGAATAATTCGAAATAAACGATAGAACAAACAAAAAATACAGAAAAATGAAGAGAGAAAACGGAAGTCCGAACTTAGGAACAGTCCGAAATTACCTATCGCGAAAGCGAAAGTAATTATCGGAAGAAAAAACAAAGGAAAGAAAAAACTGAAAAAATAATTAATAACTAAAGAAAAATGTAGAAACATGTAAGCAAAACAAAATAAACTCAAGAACGGCTACGGGTGAGACCCTTTACCCACTACCGGCACGGCTTGAAATTTCCTTCAAATATGCACGTGTTATCTCGGTGCCCGCTTGAGGTAAATTGATTTTTTGTATACGTGTACGAGTGACGTAGTCACTTTATGTGTACGTACTAAGAGGTGGCTCAAATGTTTTTTCGGGACTACTACTTCTCAAGCGGTAATTCACGGGTGAATCGACTCATAGCATTATTCAGATGTATCGTAGGTTTAATGAAACAAATATTATTATAATGCTTAGCATGCTGGGTAAAAATAACTGCCAATGAATTTTGAAATATTTTTCACATTTTTCAAATAATAAAAAAAAAAAAAAAATAGGTTTTGACATTTCATGCAAATTGTCTCCCAAGGAGACAATTTGCATGAAGTGACAAAGC
Organism: Anodontia alba; assembly: GCA_964016985.1. Classification (NCBI taxonomy): domain Eukaryota; kingdom Metazoa; phylum Mollusca; class Bivalvia; order Lucinida; family Lucinidae; genus Anodontia; species Anodontia alba. The sequence continues at coordinate 94,399,023 of OZ024823.1, forward strand.
CTATTTTCTGGCAAAAAGAAAAAAAAAATATTTCTTAACGTTGTCCACAGAAATTTTTACGCAGCATGCTAAGCGTTAAAAAGGTTAATTTAATTTTGTCAGGTTTTTGATTGTGTTGGGGTTTAACGACACGTCAACCCTTGAGGGTCATTTTGTGTCGTCTCCCAGAGAAAGGGAGAAAAGAGATAGAAGAGAGAGTAGAGGAGATGAAAGAGAGGGACAGGGAAGAAAGAGGAACAGGAAAGAAAGTGAAGAAACAGAAGAAATAAAAACATTCCCCCTCTACCCTTACCCACTACAAGGATAGCAGGCCTTGCCCAACTGTAAGCCAATATCAGTTAGACGCCCCAGTGATGTAAGATACACAGCACTTTCGCACCACCCGACCACCCCCCAATTTTGTCAGGACTCAATCTTGTATATAGATCATATTACATAAATTCAGACAGAGGGATGGGTGGGTATCCAGACAATTCTGTTTCTTATTTCTCCAAAAAAAATGTATGTTATGGGTACTCATTAGAAGTGCCTAGGCATGATGCTTCAAATGAATACCCACAACTTGTCTTTTCATGACAACGACGAAAAAAGGCTGCATATTTTGGCAGAGAACTATGCCTTATCTGGAGCTGTGTATATACAATAAATTTATACTTCCTTAAACAAAACTACTATTTCTGTCTTGTTTCTCCTCATAAATATAGTTTGTGACTACTCACTAGAAAAGCAATGGCAAAGGTAAAAAACTTTAGCTCCAGATAAGGTACTTTTTTTCACATGAAAAATAGATTTTTTTTTTTTCTCCATGAAAGCATTTGATATGGGTACTCATTAATAGCACCACTCATTAATAGCACCTAACCTCCACAAAAAAATATGTTGTTGGTACTCATTAGAAGCACCTTGTTGAGTACCTACAACATGTTTTAATGGAGAAATAAGAAAAATATTATCTGTATTACCATCCACGCCCACCCTTATCTACGGATGTACTTTTATACCTTTTTCAACAATCAGTCTTATCTAGACTGCTGTTTAATTTTGAACAAGGACAAAAATACAATATGATATCACACGACAAAAGCTACAATAAGACCTGTGCAACCAGCAAAGACTCAGATCAGCCTGTTCATCCACCCAGTATGACAAGCGTTTCCCTCTATCCCTCTTTGGATAGCCTGGAGGCTGTAGAATGCAAATATGATTAGCAAAGACTGACAAGATTGTGTGGATGTGCAGGCTGATCTGAGTCTTTGCTAGTCATGCAAGTCTTATTGTCATATCATATTTACAGTAAATATTTGGGCAGACAAATGAATTGGAATTTGCCCATAGCATGCTAAATGTTAAACCAGGAAGAAGCATACATGCACCCAGTCACAATGGAGGGCCAGGATTGTTTTTCTTTCTCTTTTTATTTTCCTTGCTCTTATTTTATCAGCTGAAAAACACACAGACAAAATCATTTGGTTGCCTCTGAAAAACCATCTTTATTTTTATTGTTTATTATTTTTGTTTTATGCCAACCTGGTTTGGATTAATCAATGAATTTGCATCTGTTAATCTCTCCATCTGTAAATCTGATTAGTACTAATATTCATAGTTCTAGATAAGACTACCGTATCCAACCTAATTTATGGCACTGTGCACTAAGGTTTTTCAAAATTACTGAAAAAAGATCTATTCTGCTTTGATCGAGAGCTATGCTTTTTCTACAAGATCGTGTTTTTTTTCAGCAAGGCAGATTTTCTCAGCTCCTGCTTCATCATTTACCGTATTTGCCCTAGATATTGGGTAAATAAACTCCATCCGATATTTATCCTAAAATTTAAAAAAGGCCTTTTTTACTACCTGATGGTTAGTCTAAAAGCTGTTGGACTGAGTGACAAACAGTGTAGACCCAGATCAGGTGCTGCATTGTGCAGCACCTGATCTGGGTCTACACTGTTTGCCCAGGCCTGTCTGTTCAAATACTTTGGGTTATTACAGTACTCACCTGGTTCAGATCACCAGATAAGAGGTGTAGCAAGATATTTTTTTTCTTATTTCTCCATGCAAAGTACACGTATGATGTATATTGTGGGTACTCAATCCATAGAAGCATCTCTGTAAAATGCTTCTAATCAGAACCCATAACATACATTGTTTCCATAAAGATATAAAATGATTATTTTTCTTGTTTTTGTTGAAAACAAAAAAAAAAAAAAAAAAAAAAAAAAAAGCACTTTATCTAAAGCTCTGCCAGGCTGCATATCTTACTACCATAGACAATAAGCTTCTGCTATTTTGCCAATTTTCTGTTCCACAAATACCGTGCATGAAAGTAGAGAGTACAAGATAGTTTATGATGGCATGACTTGGTTGAGCGTCAAGCATCAAGGGACCTAAAGCCATAGCTCTAGTTGAATAAACATAATGATTTTTTTTTTTATTTTTCTGTAAAAGAGTATGTCCTGGGTACTCATTGGAAGGGCCTCATCGAATTGTACCCACAACAAGTTTACTTGGATATTAAATTAAGAAAATTTATTTATCTGGTAAATCCTTTAGCTTAGAGCAATATGATAGCTGGACTACATCATCAAGGGGTTAGTTTAAAGCACAAGTCTAGTTCAGCCCGTCTTCCATACTCTGGTTAAGAGGGTATCTTGATAAACATTTTTCTTATTTTCTTATTTCTTCATGTGAAAACATGTTGAGCGGAAGTAAGAAAAATATCAATAATTTGGGGGTAAAAAAGCCTCGAAAGAATTACAATCTCATCAAGAAGTGGGCATATGATGGCATCTTAATTTATGTGGCATGGCAACAGTTAATTTGGAATAGAATAGATATCAAACTTTCAACAATAACTTGGGGTAAATATGCTATATAAATATTTTTTTATAGAAAATGTCGCATAGCTCCAGATAAGAGGGCGTATCCACATAATATTTGTCTTATTTCCTCAGAGCTTATTCCATGAAACCATTATGTCGTGGGTATCCTTAGAAGTACCTCATCAATTGCGGCACTTCTAATGAGTACCCACAACATGGTTTTACGGTGAAATATAAAAAAAAAACAACAGTATTTTTCTACTGAAAAAAGTGCCTTATCGGGAGCCATATGGAGTCCTGGATGTTACCATTACTAAACACTTACTCAGTCTCATCATTGTGGAATGTGAGCTCGCCAGATATTGGTTCGAAATCCTTGCCCCCTTTTGCTGTACCATCTACAGAGTAATAAGGTACCTTCACAGTTCCTCGTGCCCCTGATGATCGCATCACTTTGATTTGCATCTCTCCAGCAGCTTCAGATACTTTAATCTCATGCTCTTCATAATGGAAGATGCCTGGATGGTCATCATCCAGAATCATCACTGTTGCTAGAAATGGTGTACCTAACTTTGCAACTGCACTTGCGGTGCTGTTTGACTCAAACATACCAGAGCTATCACCAACTCTAATGTTACTCAATCTCACATACAAGTGTTCATCTTCTTCAAAAATGTCATCATCAATCACAGTAAGAGGGAACTGTTTGTGACTTTCCATTGGATAGAAAATAAGTGTCCCTTCAGTAGCCTCATAATCAGTGCCAGCATTTGCAGTACCATCCTCTGTCTTGAAATCAACATATAATGTTTTATTCAGATCCCCTCCTTCTCTTGTTACAGTCAAATTAAATGTCCCAACATTTTCCATAACTGTGTAATGTCCAGGGTCAAAGAAAACTGATGTTATATATTCATCCTTAAAGTCCACATTTATATCTTCAAGACTTGCTTTCTTCTCAATTTTGGACTTCTTTATAACATTACCACCACCAGTCAGTTTACGTGTTGCCTGAATACGATAGAAGGCTCTACTTTTAGGGCCACGATTTATGGCTTCCAGCTCTGCCATCTCCTCCAGTGTTTTCATGTCAGTGTTAGGGTTCTTTTTTCTCAACTCTCTCAAGATTTCCATGTATTCTCGACGATGTTTTTCAAACTCTCTCACATCATTATCCTGTGATTCCAGCCCCTTGAAGATAACTTCATCCCCAACGTGATTAGCTTTTCCAAGCTCTGTGTCACCTTCAGTAGTGATCACTACACCTCTCTGCTTACTGGACCTGTACTTTTTTGACAAAAATTTGTATGGAAATAACTGCTTGTCTGCAGCATAAGCTGTTAAAACAGTTAAAGGGAAAAACAAAAATGTTACAGCTGCTTCCCAAACATATACTACACCAGGACTTGATACAGACAATATAAAGTAACACCAAAGGTATGCGAAAATACTCCAAGTTGCAGTTAGGATGAAGACTCGCAAATGCTTCACTCTTCTAACTTCTCCTTCTGGTAAACAGGACACACATATAGCCATGATAATAAACAGGTTAAAGGCAGCACTTCCAACAATTGTACTGGGGCCTAGGTCACCAGCTTCAAATTTGTTTTTGATGATTTCTATTACAGACAACATAATTTCTGGAGCAGAAGAACCCAGGGCCATCAGTGTCAAGTTAGAAACTGTCTCATTCCATATTCTTACACTCACAACTTGAGTTTCACCACTTGGTTTCTTAATAACAACATCCTTCTCCTTAGAAGTTATCACTTCAATTGAAGCCATAAAACGATCTGCGACAATAGAAACGCCAAGGAACATATAGATCATGGCAGCCATATAAACAGTGGCTCGAGCTGCCTTGTCCCCTGGTCCCAGGTCCCCATTGGGCTCCCAGAGAGGTAGTATAAGCCCTCGCACACAAGGGTCAGCCTCTCTTGTACAAACAGGTTCATCTGGTATACTGACTATTGTTGTTGTACCTATTGTTGTATTGTTAGCGGATGCTTGCAAAAACTGGTCAGAAATCACTATTATCACAATCACTAATAAGCTGAATTTTAACAAGGCTCTGGAATTCCGTGACATATTTAGTTATTATATCAGGATCTAACTCTTGGAAAATAATAACATAGAATAAAATAAAAATTTAAGCTTACAGTACAGTTAAATCAACAAATATTTATTTTCTACATATTATTCCAATATATGATTGCACTTGTTAGGACAGAAAATAGAAAATATATCCCATACACGTTAAATCCAAAATAAACAGTCGACTATGCTATACTAGTTGTCTATATTCTATTCGAGTAACATTCTCCTTGTATTAAAATAGTACACCGTGCGCTGTGACATTACTCCAACAAAGCAAATATCCAATATGTAAGTATTTTCACGTCTGTGCAAATATACTGAAAAGAGTAACTGCAATATAATAATCTAAACCTACTTGCTAAACATCCAATATCCTGATTACACACGAAAGCAATAAGAAATCGAAAGTTAAATCATGGTTTCACTTTTACCATTAAGAAAAGACGCTAGAAACACGAAATAGCTGCAACGTGCGATGATTTATATTAGATCAGTATTATTGCGGTCGATTTATTTTAATTCCGTCGTTAAACACAGTTCTGTCATGAAAAAAAAAAAAGCTAACGGGTAGTTCACTCAACACGACATGTCGCACCCAGCATCAGCAGCTGTCAAGCTGATCTATATTTGGGCATTGTGGGATAGATCTAATAACGACGCCCTCTATAGAGAGCCTAAGTTAGATAATTCGGCAGCAGAATAAATTCACTTAGCACCGCCGAAGTTACCTCGCTTAACCAGCGTCTGCAGCTGGGTAATTGATTAATAATTGGAACCAAATGTTGATTATCTATGATAGATTGTTATGACGAGAACAAAAGTAGATTACACATTACCTACCTACTGTAGAGAAAAGAACCTTTAGGCTTATGTATTTATGAAAATGCGATATACCAGCATGAACAAGGGGTTTAACACATTTCCAGCGAGTACGTTGCATGCCGGGTAAACAATTTAGCAGACGACATTGTCAAATATTTTTCCATCTTTCGAGAAAATAATATCTGCACTTCAAATCCTTTTTTTTTTCTAGGAAACATGAGAAAAAGATATGACGATTTGCATGAAGTGTCACGTCCTATTTTACAGGAAAAAAAAAGAAAGAAAGAAAAATATCATCGTTTTGTCGTCTGCTGAATTAGCCAAAAGAGTGGTGAAAAGATTAATATGCATGCTGCTGATCAGTAGGCTTCTGCGCATCCGCACAGTACAGCAAGGACGTCCCGTTCTTTTAGCATAATGTGCGAAACAGCGAAGGACTTCGTGTATGATACTATTGCGCAGCCCTTATGACAAATGCGCGGAGGCAGACTGAAGAGAGAGAGAGAGAGAGAGAGAGTAAATGCGCGGAGGCAGATAGAGAGAGAAAGAGAGAGAGAGACTTGGCATTTTATCATTTTCCTGCGGTAAGTTTTTTGGAAACATCTGTTGCCATGAGAACCAAACTACTGGTGCAATACAGAAAAAAAAAAAAAAAAAAAAAAATGCAAACTTGGACCACAACCGCATTGTTTTATTTAGGCCAAGATACATTAAATGACACAATGCGGATGTGCTCGAAGTTTCCGTGTGATTTTATTATTATTATTACTATTATTATTATTATTATTATTATTATTTAAATCCATTCAAGCCGGCGTCGGTGGCTCAGTTGGATGCGTGTCCAACTGGTGATCAGGAGGTTGCGGGCTCGACCCCCACCCCCCACCCCCCCCCCCCCCCACCCCACCCCGCCGGGTCGGCAACATTCTTTCGTGGAGATTTGATCACGAAATATCTTCTTCGGTCATTCTTCCCCTTTCGCTGATTCAAGAAGAACAGTTATCAGTTTCGGCGAAAGAAAGTGCACAATACTGATTAACCACTTAGAGGAGTTAGCCTGCCCAGTAAAACTGTGGTTAGGTAAACTGACCGCGCTCGACATTTGGTTGACTGGGCCGGAAAACTTCAACACAAACAATAAATCCATTCAGTGCCTTCGGGGATCTTGTTTAAATTTTCTTTTGTTTCCTTGACAGCCAACCTACAGAGTAATAGGAACAAAAGCACAAACCACGGTAGAGGAGCAGCCTCTGAACATGCTAGTATTATATAGCAATGAAATCCGCTAATCCGTTCATTGCTTTGGGAGGTGATGTCGTTTGAAAATTTCAAATGAAAAATCAACGGCTGTAATGGCAACCAACCAAAACAACCAATGATCGTAAAACACGGACTTAATAGTGGATCACCTAAGAAGCACTGTGCCAAGTTAAGTTTAGCTTCACTGACTATGGAGAATATGTCATTTCACCATTTCCCATTATAAGAAATTTTGGTTGCCATGATAACCAAACAAAAAGGCCTACCACTAAGCAGCAATTCTATCAAATTAGATTCAAAAAGCTGCGGTGGCTTTGGCAAATATTTCGTTTAAATTTGATAACAGATGGACGCCCGGATCACGAACAAAAAGTTATCTCAGCAAAGCTCAGGTGAGCTAAAATTGCAAGAATTTGACAACGATCGATAAAAAAAAACAAAAAAAAACAAAAAAAAAACGCATTTTTCTATTCATTTATTTATTCAATTATTTATTCATTAATATATTTAGATGATTTCATTTGAACGTTTCTTTTCCAAATAATTCAATGATACCGAACGATATTAATAAGAAAAAAAAATAACATTTAACACCCTTGGTATAATTTTCAGCAGATGACATATTGAACTTTTTCCTTTTTCCCAGGAAACAGGATTTGACATTTCATGCAGAATGTTTCCAGTGGAGACAATTTGCATAAAATGTCATATCCTGTTTTCTGGGGAAAAATAAAGTAAGAAAAATATCATCAATTTGACGTCTGTTGAATTATCCCAGAGAGTGTTACCCTTGGAGTGATTTGCTTACTAAGATTTATTTATTTACTTACATATTTGAAGTAAAGCTAAGTCATTATGACCGCGAATATATAAGTAATATATATATATATATATATATATATATATATATATATATATATATATATATATATATATATATATATATATATATATATATATATATATATATATATATATATATATATCCCCTTCATTATGCAGTATACAATACATAAACATGCATTATTTACCTTTAACACTTAGCACTCCAGGTAAAACAACATTTTGAAATATTTTCTTATTATTTTTTTTCTTTCTTTTTTTTTTTTATTTTTTGTTTCTCCAGAAAATAGGTTTTGACACTTCATGCAAATGTCAAAGTCTATTATTGTGAACAATAAAAAGTATATTATCAATTCGTCGCCTATTAAATATGCCCATAGAGCGCTAGAGATTAAAGGGCTTATCACAACTACAGCAGACGACACTTTGAAATATATTTTTTCCTCTTTCAAAAAAAAAAAAAATAAAATATTTTTTTCCTTATTATGAGAGAAAATAAGACTTGGCATTTCTTGTCGATTCACATGAAATGCTAAGACTTATTTTCTCTGAAAAATAACAAAATTGATTTTTAACAAAATTTGTTTTAACAAATTGATTTTAGAATGTCAACTGATACAAATGTGCTTAGCACTTCAAGGTTTAAGTGGGGTCACTAAGTGACGATCGACATTTCTTTTTGTATGAACAGTGAATATAAGGACTTGACTGCACACGCTCGTCTTGTTAGGACCCACATTTTACAATGAATACTCATTCGTATTATCGTTATATTGTGTACTCGAACATCGAAGAAACCTAAGGCTGCGAGCCGTGTGATGGGACTTCGCGGTTTATTATTGCAAAACAAACACGTTTTTTTTTTTTTTTTTTTTTTTCCTTTTGCTGATCTTCACAATAATCCGCGTGGGTGTGCTTTTCGGTTATTGTATTTACCCACAATATTCGGACACCTTCACACCCAACCATACCTGTCCTTAACTTTGAACGGGACCGTTTGACCTTTGATGTGTCAAAAAAGATGGATGAGAACAAAACGCTTATAGACCATGAACAGAAGCCGCGTTTTGCGTTCTATGGCGCCTGATCTTGGTCTACGCCGTCTGCTCAGACCTGTCTGTTTCATTACTTGTATGATAAATACGGTGGTGTTTATTAACCTTTACCACTCTTTGGGAATAGTCAGCAGACGACAAATTGATGATATTTTTCTTATTTTTACCAGAAAACAGGATTTGACATTTCATTCAATTTTTTGGAGATAATTTGGAATGTCCAATCTTGTTTTCTGGGAAAAAAATAAATAAAAAAAAAAAATAAAATAAAAAAATTCGCCTGCTGAAAATTTTACCCAGAGTGCTAAACATTAATCATAACCTCCAACAGTTATATCTTATGAAAAATGTCTGTTCAGCTGTGAACTTCATTTATTTTTCTTTGGCTTTTATTATTAAATAGAAAAAATATACGTCATTGCAGGTATCGCATCCACGTGATTCGTCCTGAAAATAAGCCATGTCACATAGTAACTAACACCCAAGAGTGTACATGATGCCATGCCACAAAGAATGCGCACAGCCTCGTGTTGCTCTGTAACTCGAAAACGCTTTGGAATATTTTGATGGTACTTACCAGAAAGGTAGAACAGGACTAGATGACATGTCACATACAAGAATGATAACTCTGCCTTTTTAGCTCACCTAAGCCAAAGGCTCAAGGTGAGGTATTGTGATCACTCACCATCCGTCGTCGTCGTCGTCGTCGTCCGTCTGTCCGTCTGTCCGTCCGTTCACAATCTTTAAACAACATCTCCTCCTAAACCACTGATTGGATTTTGACCAAATTTCACAGGAATGATCCTTGGTTGATCCTCTTTCAAAGTTGTTCAAATGGTTCCGGTCCATTGCATATCTAGGTCACAGGAGCTGAAAATATATTTTTAACTAAAAACTCAAAAAATCTTCTCGTCAGAAACCACTGGACCGATTTCAATAAAATTTTGCAGGAATGTTCCTTTGGTGATCCTCTACCAAGATTGTTCAAGCCATTTGGATTCGTCAAAAAACATGGCCGCCAGGGGGCGGGGCTTATTTTCCCTATATATCTATATAGAAAACTTTATAAATCTTCTTGTCAGAAACCACTGGACCAATTTCAATATAATTTTGCAGAAATGTTCCTTTGGTGATCCTCTACCAAGATTGTTCAAGCCATTTGGATTCGTCAAAAAACATGGCCGCCAGGGGGCGGGGCTTATTTTCCCTATATATCTGTATAGAAAACTTTAAAAATCTTCTTGTCAGAAACTACATGACCGATTTCAATATAATTTTGCAGAAATGTTTCTTTGGTAATCCTCTACCAAGATTGTTCGAAACATTTGGATTCGTCAAAAAACATGGCCGCCAGGGGGCGGGGCTTGTTTTCCCTATATATCTATATAGAAAACTTTAAAAATCTTCTCGTCAGAAACCACTGGACCAGTTTCAATATAATTTTGCAGAAATGTTCCTTTGGTGATCCTCTACCAAGATTGTTCAAGCCTTTTGGATTCGTCAAAAAACATGGCCGCCGGGGGGGCAGGGCTTATTTTCCCTATATATCTGTATAGAAAACTTTAAAAATCTTCTTGTCAGAAACCACTGGACCGATTTCAATATAATTTTGCAGAAATGTTCCTTTGGTGATCCTCTACCAAGATTGTTCATGACATTTGGATTGGTCAAAAAACATGTCCGCCAGGGGGCGGGGCTTATTTTCCCTATATATCTATATAGAAAAGTTTAAAAAAATCTTCTTGTCAGAAACCACTGGACCGATTTCAATATAATTTTGCAGAAATGTTCCTTTGGTAATCCTCTACCAAGATTGTTCGAGACATTTGTATTCATCAAAAAACATGGCCGCCAGGGGGCGGGGCTTATTTTCCCTATATATCTATATAGAAAACTTTAAAAATCTTCTTGTCAGATACCACTAGACCGATTTCAATATAATTTTGCAGAAATGTTCCTTTGGTGATCCTCTACCAAGATTGTTCAAGACATTTGGATTTGTCAAAAAACATGGCCGCCAGGGGGCGGGGCTTATTTTCCCTTTACATCTATAAAGAAAACTTTAAAAAATCTTCTTGTCAGAAACCACTGGACCAATTTCAATATAATTTTGCAGAAATGTTCCTTTGGTGATCCTCTACCAAGATTATTCAAGCCATTTGGATTCGTCAAAAAACATGGCCGCCAGGGGGCGGGGCTTATTTTCCCTATATATCTATATAGAAAAGTTTAAAAATCTTATTGTCCGAAACCACTGGACCGATTTCAATATAATTTTGCAAAAATGTTCCTTTGGTGATGCTCTACCAAGATTGTTCAAGCCATTTGGATTCGTCAAAAAACATGGCCGCCAGGGGGCAGGGCTTATTTTCCCTATATATCTATATAGAAAACTTTAAAAATCTTCTTGTCCGAAACCACTGGACCGATTTCAATATAATTTTGCAGAAATGTTCCTTTGGTGATCCTCTACCATGATTGTTCAAGCCATTTGGATTTGTCAAAAAAAATGGTCGCCAGGGGGCGGGGCTTATTTTCCCTATATATCTATATAGAAAACTGTAAAAATCTTCTTGTCTGAAACCACTGGACCGATTTCCATATAATTTTACAAAAATGTTCCTTTGGTGATCCTGTTGCAAGATTGTTCAAGCCATTTGGATTCGTCAAAAAACATGGACGCCAGGGGGCGGGGCTTATTTTCCCTTTATAATCTATATAGAAAACTTTAAAAATCTTATTGTCCAAACCACTGGAACGATTTCAATATAATTTTGCATAAATGTTCCTTTGGTGATCCTCTACCAAGATTGTTCAAGCCATTTGGATTCGTCAAAAAACATGGCCACCAGGGGGCGGTGCTTATTTTCCCTATATATCTATATAGAAAACTTTAAAAATCTTCTTGTCAGAAACCACTGGACTGATTTCCATATAATTTTGCAGAAATATTCCCTTGGTGATCCTGTACCAAGATTGTTCAAGCCATTTGGATTTGTCAAAAAACATGGCCGCCAGGGGGCGGGGCTTATTTTCCCTATATATCTGTATAGTAAACTTTAAAAATCTTCTTGTCCGAAACCACTGGACCGATTTCCATATGATTTTGCAGAAATGTTCCTTTGGTGATCCTGTTGCAAGATTGTTCAAGCCATTTGGATTTGTCAAAAAACATGGCCGCCAGGTGGGTGGGGCTTATTTTCCTTATACATCTATATGGAAAACTTTAAAAATCTTCTTGTCATAAAGCACTAGACGGATTTCAATATAATTTTGCAGTAATGTTTCTTCGATGATCCTCTACGAAGATTGTTCAAGCCGCCATGATTCGTTAAAATACATGGCCGCTAGGGGGCGGGGTTAATTTTTCATATATATCTGTATAGAAAACTTTAAAATCTTCATGTCATAAACGACTGGACCGATTTCAATATAACTTGGCAGAAATGTTTCCTTAGTGACGCTCTATCAAGATTGTTCAAGCCGTCATGATTTGTCAAAAAACATGGCCTCTAGAGGGTGCGGGGCTTATTTTCCATATATATCTATATAGAAAACTTGAAAAAATCTTGTCGTCAGAAACCACAGGACTGATTTCAATATAACTTCACAGAAATGTTTCCTTGGTGACCCTTTACCAAGATTGTTCAAACCATTATGATTTGTCAAAAAACATGGCCCCTAAGGGGCGGGGCTTATTTTCCTATATATCTATATAGAAAATTTTAATAGTCTTTTCAGAAACCACTTGACGGATTTCAATGTTACATTGCAGGAATGTTTCTTATGTAACCCTCTATCAAGATTGTTCAAGCCGTCATGATTCGTCAAAAAACATGGCCGCCAGGAGTCGGGGCTTATTTTCCTTATATATCTATAGAAAACTTTAAAAATCTTCTTGTCAGAAACCACTGAACTGATTTCATTATAACTTTGCAGAAATGTTTCCTTGGTGACCCTCTACTAACATTGTTCAAGTAATCATGATTCGTCAAAAAACATGGCTGCTGGGGGCAGGGCTTATTTTCCCTATATATCTATATATAAAACTTTAAAAATCTTCTTTTCAGAAACCAATGGACCGATTTCAATACAACTTGGCAGGAATGTTTCTTTGGTGACCCTCTACAAAGATTGTTCAAGCCGTCATGATTCATCAAAAAACATGGCCGCTAGGGTTGGGGCTTATTTTCCCTTTAAATCTATATAGAAAACTTTAAAAATCTTCTCGTAAGAAACAGTTGGACCGAGTTCAATGTAACTTGGCAGGAATGTTGCTTTGGTGACCTTCTACCAAGATTGTTCAAGCCTTCATGATATGTCAAAAACCATGGCCCCCAGGGGGGCGGGGCTTATTTTTCGTCTATATCTGCATAGAAAAGTTCTTATTGTCACATACCCCATGACCGATTTCAATATTACTTGGCTGGAATGTTGCTTTTGATGAACCTCTATCAAGATTGTACAAGCTGTCATGATTCGTCAAAAAACATGGCTGCCATGGGGTGGGGCTTATTTTCCCTATATATCTAAATAGAAAACTTTAAAAATCTTCTTGTCAGAAACCACTGAACATAACGTGGCAGGAATGTTCCTTTGGTGACCCTCTACCAAGTTTGTTCAAGCTTTCATGATTCATAAAAAAACATGGCCGTTAGGGCGTAGGGCTTTATAGCTATATAAAACTTTTTAAACCACTGGACCAATTTCAATATAACTTGGCAGAAATGTTCCTTTGGTGACCCTCTTTTAAGATTCAGTTCGTCAAGATTTGTAAAAAAAAACATGGCCAGGGGTGTGGTGGAGGGGGGTGGGGGTGGTTAGTGCTATAAAGTTTATACAAAAATCCTAGAGCAGTGAACTTGGCTGAAACTTCAACAGTAAATATGCAAATCTGTTTGGTCAGGTGAGCAATATAGGACCATCATGGTCCTCTTGTTTATTTTTGGCATTATCTCCCTTTGTTATATGACAGTGTTTATGCATTGATTTCCTGCCTGTTCTGTAAGTTGAATACTCTTTTGAGTATTTTTATGATAATCATACTTGGTAGAAATATAGAACAGGACAAGAGGACATGTCGCCTACAAGAATGACAACTCTGGCTGTCTTACTTCTGGAGTTATCTCACTGTTTTGTTTTTTAAATTGATTTGGTGTCCACTCTGTAACTTGTCAAGCTGTAACTTGAATACCCTTCGGAATATTTTAATGGTATTTGGTAGAAATGTAGAACAGGACGAGAAGGACAACATGTTGCATACAAGAACGACAACTCTGCCTTTCTTACTTTTGGTGTTATCACCCTTTATTATATTTGACAGTTATTATGCCTTGATTTTGTGTTTGCTCTGGTAGAAACGTAGAACAGGACGAGACGACGTGTTGCGTACAAAAATGACAACTCTGGCTGTCGTACTTTTGCAGTTATCTCCCCTTCTTGTGTTTGAATTGGATTTTGTGTCTGTTCTGTAAATCGAATGACTATGTCTGTGGTTGGGCCTTTTGTTTATGGTTTTCTTGTGTTCTGGCTTCAGATGGCCATTGAGCCATTTGCTTTGTTTCATCAGCGTTTGTGATTATATATATTATAAACACAATATTTTGATGATACTTGGTAGAAAAAAAGAATAGGATGAGACCACGTCGCCTGCAAGAATGATAACTCTGCTGGGACTGGGGGAACATTTTGTTTGTTCCTCATCTCTTTCTTTTGGTGTCTCTGGAGAGCTATGCTACATTACTTTGGCATTTCCGGTGTACCTTCACATATTTTTTCTGTGCCTGTGCCAACTTCGACTTTTAACCCATTGAAGACCCCTAAACGGGTAACTAGCGAACAGTGCAGACCCAGTTCAGATGCTGCAGAATGTGGCATCTGATCAAGCTGCACTGTTTGCAAATAGTGCAACCATTTTCTTTAGGAATATCTACATCATATAGCCTGACATACCGAAAATCAGAAATGGACTCTTCCAATATATAGTGTGGGAGAGTCTATTCAGTCTTTAATGGGTAAATTTCATGAGGGTTGATGCCTGCTGTTTTCTCCTTGTTAGTTGTGGTTTTCTTTAACTCTGGCTGTCAATGTCTGACAGTGCCAGGAGTCACCATCCTTGTTTCATCACTGTGATTTAACCCTTGAAATGCCAAGAAAGCCTGCATCTGAAAATGTTGTCTACTGAATATTCTTGCAAACTTTTCAAACCTATTTTTGCATACAGGCAGTGTGGACCCTGATCAGACTGCTCCTAGAGGAACAGTCTTATCTGGGTCCACACTGTTTGTAAAAATGAATTTTAAAATCACAAGCAGATGACAAAGCAGACGACAATTGTTGTGATAGGCAGTTTAAGGGTTAATTTAATTTACATTTCATTTTTCTGAGAGTTTTACTAAGTAAGGGAGCCTCTATGCAAGCCAAACAGTTATTTTTATTTAACATTTAAATCTAGGGTAAAGATTTGGTCCAGTAAAATATTTTAACCATTCCCTCAACCCCTACTACTGAAGGTGGTTTGTTTCTTTGTTTCTGTTTTACAGCCCAGTCAACCAAATGGGGACATGTTGAGCATGGTTAGTTTACCTAACCACACGTTTACTGGGCAGGCTTAGTCTAGTGGTTAACCAGTATTGTGCACATTCTTTTGCCAGAAACTGACAACTGCCGGCTACTGAAGGTGGTTGTTCTCATGTTGTTCACTCTTTGTTGGGCCTTGTGGCTGCTTGCTGTGGGGCTTTTTTCCATATTTGTTTGTGCTGTGGTTTTACGGCCCTGTCAACGCAATGAGGTCATGTTGAGCATGATCAGTTTACCTAACCACACTTTTACTGGGAAGGCTAAGCCGTTAACCAGTACGGTGCACAGTCTTTCACCAGAAACTGACAACTGCCCTTCTTGAATCAGCAGAAGGGAGAGAATGACTGTAGAAAAAATTTCATGATCAAATCTCATGAAAGAATGTTGCAGACCCGGCGGGTTGGACCCACAACCTCCAGATCATTAGTTGGACGCGAGTCCAACTGAGCCACCAAAGCTGGCTTTTTTTCCATGTTTTGTCCTATTTGTTGTATTTGGTGGATCCTGTCTAGCATTGTAATCACCTTCATTAGGAAAAGGGTGCTGGTTGCTTTTCTTTTCATTGTTTGTAACATTCTGTTGTAGTTTAGTTACTCTTTCTCTTGATGAGCTGGGCCCAGTTGTTCAAAGCATTGTTAGCTTAACATATGCTAGTTAGGGGTCATTTCGTTAACTGTTTTAGCGGATTCAATATAGGATATTCTGATTTTTTTTGCTGAAAAAATATGAGTAGCTTTTGCACTGCAAAAGCTACTCACATTTTTTCAGCAAAAAATTTCAGCATATTTGCGTATCACTCAATGTAAATTTTAACAAATCGTTAACTAACAACATCATTAGTTTTGAACAACTGGGCCCTAGTTGCTTTGCTTTTCATCTGTTTGTAATATTGTCTGTTGTAGTTTAGATACTCTTTTTCTTGATGTCGTTGGTAGATTGTATTCTGTGAGTGCGGCTCTTCCAGGCCCCGAGGTTATAAAACTTTTTTTTGTGCTCAATTCAGCTGAGCATGAAATTTTCCCTGCTAATAAATATGAAAATGCCAACAACAGTTGGCATTTTCATATCTATTAGCAGAGAAATTTTCATGCTCAGCTATTTTTAAAGGCTCCATATTCCTTAAAAATAGACATTTTTTATCCAAGAAAGATTTTAATAAATTGATATATAGTATTTATACGGTCATAAAATGTGGCATCTGACAGCCTGTAAAATTTCAGTTAGTCTCTCATTTTTTAACTGGATCAAAAATGAAATGATTTTTTTTATCGAATCTCTAAATAAATGTTGGCAACATTAATTCAGAGATATGATAGCTGATAGCCTTAAAAATTTCTGTTAGTCTCTCATTCTTGAAATGAAATGATTTTAGAATGAGAGACTAACAGAAATTTTAAAGGCTATCAGCTGCCACTTTTTATGGTTATATTAATACCATATATCAATTTAAACCTTTCTTGGATAATAAATGTCTATTTTTGAAGGTTAAGGAGCCTTTAACAAAAATGATTTTGCAATTGTTAGTAATTTGAGATTTATAAGCAGGACAAATTTCATGCTCAGCTGAGCTGGGCATGAAAAAAGTTTTATAACCTCAGGGCCTGGGCATTTATATTATTTGACATTAGAGATACATGTATATGGTTAAATGACAGAGCTGAAGGCAGTTTAAAACACAAATCCATATATTTTTTTTTTAATTTCAACATTTATTAACAACTTTACCTTACAAACTGTACAAATAATAAGTAGATCATTTATTCATATTTACATAAATAATTTACATGCTAACCTCAAGCTTGTTGACAGCAAAATCTGCTGAATACATGTCATGATGATGATGATGATTTGGTGATGATTTGATTTTACATCCGTTCAACATTATTTAAATCATATTGAGATGATGCAAGGATGATAATGAAAGGCTCTGTGCAATGAAAGGCTGTACAGTTGTGAGATAAATTCTGCCTAGAGTGGGATTTGAACCCGCAACCTCATGATTCGAAGTCTGGACCTCTAATCACTTGGCCACCCGGACATTTCATGTAAGTCACGAGAAAAGTGGTTTAATAAGATATGCAGACTGCATGATTCATTAACTCTGGTCCTGCTGAACCTGGAAATGCCCTGCCTTTGTAAACATTGGGGATCTAGATCAATTGGCTTCTGCACTGTTTGTCATTAAGTATGTGAATTTGTATCAACAACTTGGATCAATTAATCTGATTGGCTAAAAGTTAGAAATGGGCGTGATATCCAGCATGGCAAAGGTTAATGGCATATGCAGACTGCATCATTCATTAAGTGAACGTATCTATGTGGAATTTATACTTTTTAGCCATACTTCCAGACAAGCCCATTCTTTAAACATAAGTATTGATATTTTCTCATTTTTCTGCAAAAAACCTTATGTTGTGGGCCCTCTTAAGAAGCACTTCATAGTGGGGCTTCTAAAGAGCGCCCATAACATATGCTTTTGTGTAGAAATAAGACAAAAATGTTTTTCTTGATACTTTGTTACCTAAAGCTGTTTAATACATGGCACTTTCATCATATAATATGAGAAATGAGGACAATCATGGGCCCAGTTGTTCAAAACTAACGATGTCATTAGTTAACGATTTGTTAAAACTTCTAACATTATTTGTGGCATATATGCTAATATTTTTGCTGAAAAAATGTGAGTAGCAAAATCAACTCACATTTTTCAGCAAAAATACCTGTGATTTAGATATTGTGGTTACTAGAAAAGTCAACATTTTTACCACTAACAAACTTGTTAAGCTAACAATGCTTTGAACAACTGGGCCCTGATTATTTAGCACATAATAACTGATTTATGCAGTTGTAAAGGTTACAAGAAAAAACAATTAAATTGAAAAAAGCTGAATTTAAAACTGGAAAAGTCTGAAAATTGTCCTAATAATGTATAGATCCCTATATATATGGGGGTACACATTGCATAGACTTGTTAACATAATAGCCTCCGGTCTTCTTTGTCTATTATTTATAGAATATTTGGTGGATCTGGAATTTTCCTGTCCCTATACAATATAATGGTCCTTTTCTCATCTAGTAACTAAGCAACATATTTGCTCATTTTTCAAAGTAAATAGAGCATTGCATTTTATTATAATCAGTCAACTCAAAAAAAAAAAAAAAAGTTTCTAAAACTCAGCTATTTTCTGATATTTCGCACGCACATACACACACACAAGTTTTTCCCCTTACTTAGACAATTTGAATGAAATGCCAAGCCTTATTTTCTGTGTAAATAAGTAAACTGTCACCCTTTTTCCTTCTACTGGCCTAGGGTAGCCTCACATTTAAATTAAACCAATGAAGTTAATCTAGACACCATGATTTTATATTAACACAGTTAAATCAAATTATAGCTCCAGATAAGGGCATTTTTATGCCCCCGCCATTCAAAGAATGGTGGAAAGGGCATATAGGGTTACCCGTCTGTCCTTCTCCGTCTGCGTCCGGAGTTAGCAATTTGCGTTTAACTTTTTCAGGGGGCATCTGTGTTCTTGGACACATTTCTAGTTTTGTAAATTTTTCTTATTTTTCTACAAAAACTTATATGGTGGGTATTCATATTTGAAGTGCCTCAGTGTCACAACATGTTTTCATGGAGTAATAGTAAAAATAATTTTCTGGGCACAGTTGTTCAAAGCATCGTTAGCTTAATGAGCTTGTTAATGACAAACTCGTTAACTGTTGTAACTAAGGTATTTTCAAAAACATTGATATTTTTGCTGCAAAAATGTGAGTAGCTTGCAGCTACTCACATTTTTTCAGCAAAAATATCAATGTATTTGACATATTTCAAGATAGAAATTTTAACCTCAGGTTAGCAAACAACTTTGTTAAGTTTGAACAACTGGGCCCTGAATGCTTCTTTTATCTGGAACTATACCAGTGATTATAAAGCACTATAGTGATTAGAAATAAAAGGATCTGTATAACAGAGTGCCATACTGTTATTAGCTGAGGCCTGAGAACTCAGGAACTGAAGTCGCTTAAACTTCAGATGAAATGTGGATAGAGTACCATATTTACCCTAAGAACTGGGACAGACAGGCCTGAGCAAACACTTTAGACTCAGATCAGATGACATTACATTGTTTCCCACTGATCTACCAATTTCTAGACAAATCAACAGACATTACATGTTCAAATTTTAGACCATCAGATTGTCTGAATACTTCTGATAAATACAGTATATTAGATGTGACTGCCAAAGAAGCAGATGAATCAGTCTATAATGTATGTTATTCTGCCAGCATTATCAAGTTTTCAAGAAAGACATTTTAGCCCATTCTGACTTAGTGTCCCAAAGATGGGACATAGGTAAAAATGTAAGTCCAGATCACACACCACAGAACATGGCATCTGATCAGGGTCTACACTGTTTACAATAAATATAGGAATTCTATATAAAGAATGATAAAACAAATTAGACACCCTGTAATAGGTGAATGGATAATCAAGTCTGAACTATTGTTTGTAACTGTGATAGTCTATGTTATAAACTGGACAACTGTAATTATTCTGAATATTTATATATTATCCTTGTCACGCTGAACCCAGATATACCCTACCTTTGCAAACAGTGTAAATCCAGGTCAGTTGGCTTCTGAAGAATCTGCACTGTTTGTCACTCAGTATGTGAATTTGTATCAACAACCATAATCAAGTAATCTGATTGGCTGACAATTAGGAGATGGCGTGGCATCTTAATTTATTCAGCATGACAAGGGTAAACCCCTTATAAAACTTATCCCAAACTTTGAACAAGCGACAAGAGTTGTTGAAGTGGCCACTATTCTTAGTGAAAAATAGGTCTCCCACATTTACCATAAATATCCTGAAATTATAACTTTGTTTGAGTTCTTTTTTATGACATGTCAACCCTTGTGGGTCATTCTGTGTCATCTCCCAGTTACGGGGAGAAATTGGACAGAAGATAGCCATTTTCAAAGTACTCTGACTTTAATACTGTTTGACAGATCATAATGCATATGTTAGAAAGCCAGTATATGATCCCAGTAAGCATTCTTTATAAATCTACAGTGGGGTGTTATTGGCCCGTCAGGGTAGCTGACAGGCCGATAACGGCCCGCTATAGAATTATAAAGAATGCTAGCTGGGATTACTCTTTAGAGTGTAAATTTCTCATTTTACCAAGTCCTTATCCAGAACATTATTACAGTCAATGAACTATAATATATAGTCATGGTCCCATCCTGTTGCTGCAATTCTAGAAACCTTGATAAAGAAGTAAGCTTACATCAAGTTCGGTGGTCACAGCTGATATCATCTAACTCTTGTCCTGCTGAACCAGGATATATCCTGCCTTTGCGAACAGTGTAGATCCAGATCAGTTGGCTTCTGAAGAAGCCAACTGATCTGGATCTGCAGTGTTTGCCATTATGTGAATTTACAGCAATAATCCAGATCGAGTAATCTGATTGGCTGAAAATAAGAAGTGGGTGTGGCATATGATTCAGCAAGACATGGGTTAAGTGGACTGGGTACACTTAGTGGAGTTTCTGTTCTTTTTTTTACAAGGAAGACAACATTGTTTACTTTCTGTTTGCTTTTCTTCAAGCTAAGCTCCTTCTGAAAGGGATTAACCCTTAAAGGAAAGAATTTTCTCCCAACGGAGCAAACTCTTTTCCTTTGACATAATTCCCTTGTCAGTTGAGCGGTAGAACAATTTGTTAGAGTTGCCTTCCTTAAAAGTGTATTCATTCTTCTTAAAAATAACAATGCTACAACTGATATAACAGTGCACAGACTCATGAAAACTTTGAGCTAGAAAAGCATGTCATGATATTCATAAGAACTACCTCAGTAAGGCCATTCTAATGAATAGCCACAGTGTCTTTTTACATAACAAAAGCCACTGTTTCTTCCTAGTTACATCAGTTACCATAGCGCTAGATAATAGGAGTATCCAGATAAAGTTTTGTTATTTCTCTATGAAAATGTATGTTGCAGCAGACAGAGACTCAGTGAGGTGCTTCTAAGAGGTTTGTTTGTTTGTGTTGAGGTTTTACGGCCCAGTCAACCCAATGGGGTCATGTCGAGCGCGGTCAGTTTACCTAACCACACATTTACTGGGCAGGCTTAGTCCTCTAAGCGGTTAACCAGTATTGTGCACATTCTTTCGCCAGAAACTGACAACTGCCCTTCTTGAATCAGCGGAAGGGAGAGAATGACCGTAGAAAATATTTCATGATCAATCTCCAGGAAAGAATGTTGCCGACCTCGGCGGGGGTTGAACCCGCGACCTCCTGGTCCTGTAAAGAGGTACCACAACATATGTGTTCATGGAGAAATAATATAAACATATTTTGAAAAAAACACCTAAATCTGGAACTATGTGTAATATGAAGATTATATTATCATCCCGTATTATGTTCTCAACATACCCTTATTCTCGACTGTTTCTGTGTCACGTGCTTTTTCCGAGATTTTGACGTAACGCAGTCGGATGTAAATATGGAAGTGTTGACTGTTTGACAGCTAGCGATTATCAAAGATTTGTTGAAAAAAATGTTTTGAGTAAATGTAAATGTTAGAAATTAATTCTTACTTTATTTTCATGTTTTTCTACCTGTTTTTTACTATTACAAATTTTCTTTTGACTTCTATCATCTATATTTTTGTAAAGAAATATCTGTTGCTGGCGACGCTACTCTGTGTTTGCAGAAGCTTCCCGTTACTAAAAATAGCTGATGACATTTTGGCGGGATTATGCTCGAAAAAAAAAGTATGGAAGCTTAAAAGTACCCTCATTCTTTCGATTTCTATGTTAACAATTTTAATTTGCGTTAATTTTCTACATATATTTCCATGAACAACCTCAAGTGTACAAACTTAAAACATAGCATTTACGCAGAAAAGCACAAGTTATATACAGTCATGAAAGTTTAGCAGCATTATATTTAGCATTATATTTAAAAGGAAGAGGGTTTTTTTTTTTTTAACAAGCTAATGACCATGGACTTGACAAATGTATTTAGCACTGTTTGGATAAATGTTTTGTTTTTGTTGTTGCTGTTGTTTTACAGTAATTGAATGCGTTTGTGAATACGAATATAAACATTTTATTCATATTCATTCATACATTCATTATATAATGAAATAAGAATAAGCCTGAAAGATTCTATTCCAAAATGTAAAAGGGCTATCCTGTGACTTTAACTGAACTAAGTGAAAAAAAATGTCCAGATTGGAAACCACAGAATGCATTCATGATGGATTGGCTGGTAGAATAAAGCTTGTCACGTAACAGAATCTGCAGGAATCGACCTGGAATTCAAAGATAATTGTTGCTAATATTAAATGCTTTGAAATCGTCATGTTTTGTTTGATTCTGCATCAATTTTATTTATTTTTACAGTGATTGTCATGAAGGGGTAAGTTGTAAGTGTTAAATAATTGTAAGTCTTTTATGTAAAGCTACCTTCAAAGATATCTGTCATGCACAGCAAAACATTATATCTATTTTTTCTGCATCGGTAATGTTCAGCAGAATGTCACATGTAAGCCACCATACCTTGTTTCTAACTTAAAGTTTCCACGCGAGGTTATGACGTCATGGAAAATTCCTATCAAGAACATAATACGCTATTTTTCATTGGTTCAGTGTAACCTCATAAACTTTATCATATCTGATCAACCTTAAATGTGTCAAGATGACTGAAATTTATTGCGAATGGAATATAAAATGATGCAATAATTGTAGCAGGTATTTGAGGCTTTGTCGTAATGCATTTTAGCGACTTTCACATTGATAAACTATCGAGAACTGAGTACTCCAGGATACATTTAAGACCCTAAATTCAATTGTTGTTTTTTTGCAGTCTGATCAGGGTTTTGGCTGTCAGATAAATTTCAGATAACACTGCAACGTAGGACCCAGTATTTGAAGGTACTGTTAGCCTAACCCTTCAAGAACCAAGCAAAATTGTAATACGACATTCTTTTTTTATATTATTTTTCAGAGAAAAACAAGACATTTCATATAAATCAACTGCCTTGCAAAGAATTCACAAAAAATTAAGCCTTTTCTCTGAAAAAAATGAAAAAAAAAAAATGACATCTGTTGCAGTTTGATTGGAGCTTTTAGAATTAATGAAGCTGTTAAGCTAACTATGAAACTTTATACTTTATATAAAAAAATTGAAATACACAAAAACGTTTTATAAAAAAAAATGTAAGCACTGTATTTTATTCCTTTTCCTGTTTCACTATTTACCATTGCATTAAAGAGGAATTGACACACTTGGAAGTTTATCAGCCATTTTTCCAAGGGAGATAACTTTTGTGACTTTCTGTTTGCTTTCCTGCACATTATGCCCCTTCCAAAAAGGGGTCTATTTTAAAAGTAAAGTATCTGCACCCAAAATGAGCGAATTCTTTCCTTTTAAAGAAACCTCTTTTCAGAAAAGAAGCAAAAAACAATGTTGACTGAGTTGTCTCTCCTAAAAGTACAGCCATTCCTCTAAAAGTAACAAACAAGTGGACAAAGACTGACAAATAGCAAAGACCCTGATCAGACTGCATATTATGCAAACCTGAAAAGACTCCTTTCTTATAAGTTTAATGATACAGCCCTGCAAACTTGGCAACTCTATTTTGCTTTCCGAGAAAATCCTCTCGAAAATATGACACAATGATTCTGATAACTTGTTTGATTTATATACATGGTGAGATGACATGTTTACAAAAAGCACTGTCCTGTGTTATTGTTTCTTGAAACCTTTCAATATTGGGTATATGTTTTCAAATGCCTCATATATCTCCTGTCTCACTTTGGCACCTGAAAGTATATTTATAACAAAATATGAGCTGGCACATGAAAAAGGGACCTTATGATTTTCCGGTTTGTGGTTCTTCAAATGTGCATGCCCAGTTCTCTATTTAGGCTACAGACATGCATTTTTGCCTGAAGCTTCCTCAAGGTCTCTATTACATGCCTGAGAACAGCAAAGGCTCTGGCAAGACGGTGCTTATGTGCAGGCTTGCCTGAGCCTTTGCTGGTCACCTATGTGACAAGTATCCTTCTCATGTGCTAGATCATATGATAAAACAGAAACAGTCCCTGCTAGCATTCTACAGTAAAACCTGTGTAAGAGAGCCACCTTCGAGACTGACTTTAAATAGTGGTTGATGAGGAAAAAGTTGTCTGTCTTATAAAGGTACATGTCATGTAATTTTGCTAGCAAAATTACATGACATGTACCTTTATAAGACAACCACCTTTCCACATCAACTAATAAGGTCAATTTCAAAGGTGGCTGTCTTACACAGGTTTTACTGTACTTAAATCTTTAACAGATTGTTATGAACCCAACAGGAAACCTGTAAGGCTGATAATGGTCAAAAATGCTGGCTCGGTAATACTCATTACACTGCATTATGTTAACACAAGCCTCTGAATTTGGGCATCATAGACTTAGATATTTGTTATCCCCACGCTTTTTTAAAAAAGCGATGGGGATATTGTTAACGCCTCTGTTCGTCCATCCGCTATCTCCTCTTAAACCACTGGGCGAAATTCTACCAAACTTGCTGCATAACTTCCCCTCATGGTAAGGGTATGCGAGAGCAACATTATTTTTCTGTGTGTCCATCAGTGCGTCTGTCGTCCATCCATTTGTCTGTCACACTATCTCCTCGTAAACCACTGGACGGAATTTAACCAAAATTGCTACATCACTTCCCCTCATGATAAGGTTGTGCGAGAGCATCACTATTTTTCCATGCATCTGTGCATCCGTCATCCATCCTTCTATCCGTCACGCTATCTCCTCCTAAACCACTGGGCGGAATTCAACCAAACTTGCTACATCACTTTACCATGGTAAGGGTGTGCAAGAGCAACATTATTTTTCTGAGCGTCCACCGTCTGTCCATCCATCCATCTGTCCGTCAAGCTATTGCCTCCTAAACCAATGGGCGGAATTCAACCAAACTTGCTACATCACTTCCCCTCATGGTAAGGGTGTGCAAGAGCAACATTATTTTTCTGTGTGTCTGTCATCCGTCCATCTGTCCGTCACGCCATCTCCTCCTAAACCACTGGGTAGATTCAACCCAACTTGCTACATCACTTCCCTCATGGCTAGGGTATGCGAGAGCAGCATTATTTTTCCATCTGTCCATCAGGCTATCATCTAAACCACTTGGCGGAATTTAACTAAACTTGCTACATGACCACCCCCTCCCCCCACCTCATAGTAAGGGTGTGGGAAAGCAAGTCCGTCCGTCTGTTATGCTATTAGCAACATTAGCAAAGAGCGTGGGGATTTGTGATGGTGTGCCATCGACTGTACATTCTAGTATTAGCTTTGGCAGTGGTGCCAGCGAGGGTTGTGCCAGCCACTAGGGGTGTATGTGAACCTCAGCTCACTTGCTACTGTGAGCTATTAACTAATAACGGCTAAATATTGCATCAAATACAGTCGACTCTCATTATCTCGACCTTGCTTTTCTCGAAAAAACACTCTCGAAGTGAAATTCTGGTCCCTGTTTCAACATGGAAATCTAAGAACAGGTAACAAAGTATTGTGGAAACGAGGAGAGATTGCTCCTAAGGAGCAAATTCTCCTCTTTTCCACAATATTTTCAATATGTCTATAACTTCAAGAGTCAAATTACATATTCATTTGTTAAATGTGGTTGTTCGATTTAGTGTTTTTCTCATTTCTGCAACTCTGATATTTCGAGGTATGGATATCTTGTAGAGTTTCAGAGAGTCCCTTGAAATTCGAGATAACGAGAGTCGACTGTAAATGTAATGTTTTACAGATGGCAGAATAAAGCTGCATCTGACAATTAATTGTAACCAATCCAAGTAGAACAATGACATAGTGTTAAAGTTCATAAAAATGTTTACAACATTTCAAGACACTGAAAATATACCGTCATCATCTAGTATCTGTTATCAGCTATAACAAGCAAGTTTCGTTGGCTGTCAAATAAAGAGCCTTGTTGAAGTTTATGTCGCATCTGCATACTAAAATGTGAAAACAAGCATCAGAAGAGAGGGTTGTCAGCCTTGTTTAGTTCAGTAATAAAACAATCAGTGAAGTGAAAATTACTGTAAAGTTTTACAGTTTGTAGACCTCAGTGATGGTGAATGCTAGTGTGGATGCAAGAACACAGATGAAAGAACATACAAATGGATGGAAACTTGCACGCCTAAGTTGCTATGCTAAAGCAGGTGCAACAGCAAGTAGTTGTGCTGCCAAACAAGAAAATGTGTCTTATTATATGCATCCATGGAAGACGTTTAACAGCCTGCACATTTCACACAAGTCAGTTTCTTTTCCTTACATCAAACAAGTTTTAGTGAATGTGTGAAAATAAGACAACTACCAACTAATAGTCTTGTTAAAGAGGAGTATTTGATTATATTATCCAGGGCTCAGTTGTTCAAGGCATTGTTAGCTTAACAAGCTTTTTAGTGGTCAAAATGTTAACTGTTCTAGTAAGTACAATATAGAATTTAGCTTTTTTTTTGTTGAAAAAATATGAGTAGCTTGCAAAAGCTACTCACATTTTTTCAGCAAAAATATTAGCATATATGCCAATATTTAATGATCAAAGATTTAACGATATGTTAACTAACAACATTGTTTGTTTTGAACAAGTGGGCCCAGTTCTTAAAAACTTATGTTGTGGGTATTCATTAGAAGCTCCTCAATGAGGTGCTTCAACTGATAAGTACCCACAAATGTATGTTTTTATGGAGAAATACGAAAAAATATCACCAAATACTCCTCCTTAAAAAGTGATCCTTAAAAATATTTGCAGAGATAGTGTGACAACTAAGATAACAATCAATCAGAGGAATTCTTGAGGGTATTTGGTGATAATTCTTGGATAATTTTGTTCTCTGATAAAGTCAATCTTCTCCAGTTCTCCATAAAAATAATGTAGGTACTCATTAGAAGCCCCTGAGGAGAGGTGCTTCTAATGAGTAGCTACAATATGTTTTTATGGGAAAAACAGGGGTGAGAAAAGTCACCTATAATCAATTCTGAAATCTCAGTAAAATTTCAGTTCTGAAATTGCAAAACTTTGCCCAAGCAGGACTGAGAAACTACAATAAAAAACTATTAATTAGTTTTAGAAGTTATTTCAGGCATATAAAAACCAAATAACTACTTTTGACACTAAAGGGTGGTCTTGTCAAACAAGAGTAAAGTGAAATTCTATGTTTAACATGAAAGTTCCCAATCCTGAAATCAGGATTAATCCTGGTTTCCCATCCCTGAAAAAATAAAAAGATTATCCTGGAATTACCACAAAGAACCCTTTGTTAACAAAAGCTCTGTACCAACTTACCTGTTAATACTACTTTTCCTGAGACAAATATTAAGAGAACAATTCTGGGTTTCATCATTCTGTAGATCAAACCTGGGAACAATTCTGGCTCATAACTGAAAGTATATATAATGATGTTTAGATCAAACCTGGGATTTGTTTGATCATGAATTTTATGGCCTAGTCAATACTGTTAAAGTCATGTCAAGCCAGTCAGTTAATCAACTCACACCTTTCTTGGGCAGGCTTAGTCCTCTAAGTTGTTGACCTGGGCCCGGTTGTTCAAAGCGTCGTTAGCTTAACGAGCTCGTTAAGGGCCATTTCGTTAACTATTTTAGCAGATTCAATATACAGTTTTCTGAAATTTTTTGCTGAAAAAATGTGTTGCAAAAGCTACTCACATTTTTTCAGCAAACAATTTCAGCATATTTCCGTATCACTCGATGTAAATTTTAACAAATTGTTAACTAACGATGTCGTTAGCTTTGAACAACTGGGCCCAGTATTTTGTGCATATACTTTTGCCAGTAATTGACAACTGCACTGCTTGAATCAGTGGAAAGGGAAGAACAACAGTAGATATTATTTCATGATCAATCTCTACAAAAGTTATGTGGCCAAGCTGGGATTTGAACTTGCAAAAACCCATGAGTCAGTCAATCTACTGACTGCACTTTGTACCCTGGAATCACACCTGGGAACAATTAACTGAAAATATATATCATAATGTCTGGATCAAACCTGAGAACAATCCAAGCTCATAACTGAAATTATATATTCATGATGTGTAGATCAAGCCTGGAAATTATCCTGGCTCTTAGTTGAAATTATATATTGTAATATCTACAACAAACCTGGGCCCAGTTGTTCAAAGCATCTTTGGCTTAATGAGCTCTTTAGTGGTGAAAATGTTAACTGTTCTAGTAAGTACAATATCTAATTCACAGGTATTTTTGCTGAAAAATGTGAGTAGTTTTTGCAAATGCAAAAGCTACTCACATTTTTTTCAGCAAAAATATTAGCATATGTTCCATATCTAATGATCAACGTTTTAACGATATGTTAACTAACGACATCGTTAGTTTTGAACAACTGGGCCCTAGGAACAATGCCAGCTCAAAACTGAAAATATGTATTATGGTGTCTAGATCAAGCCTGGGTACAACTCTTGTTCCTAACTGAGATTATAAATTGTAATATCGAAAATCAAGTCTGTGTGACATAGTTATCTGCCCGCCACACATCCTTATGTTTATTCCCGGTCCATAACTTGAAAAAATACGAATAGATTTTCACTATACTTGGTATGTGCATTGATATAGGGGACATCTGGTTTGGCATTGCAAATGGGCAAATTTTGTCAATTTTTGATAGTTAGCTGCAGGCAACATGTCCATATTTTCCTTTTCTGGACGATAACTTGAGTAAATATCGACTGATTTTTCCCCAACCTTGGTATATGCATTGATATTGTGGAGATTTGGTTTAAGAGTCCAAAAGGGCAAATTACTTCATTTTTTGACAGTTATCTGCCCACATTTCTTTTTTTATTTCTGTAAAAAACTGCCTTACCTAAGGCTATGAGTCACCTCTCCAAAATAGGCACTTGCCTATAATTATCACTTTTCTGATACCAGAACTTGATGAAATTCTCTAAAACATCAATACACTCACCAGATTTGGTAAAAATCCATTCACGGTTACTCAAATTATCATCAGGAAAAGAATTACTGACTGATGGCTGGACGGACGCATGTCAGACAGATGGATGAACAGACGGATGGACACACAGACCTCCAACGTGAAACCATAATACCTGGCCACTATTGTGTGGCGATGTATAAAAAGAACTTTTTATTTCTCCAGAAAAACATTTAAGCGAGGCACTTACAATGACACACAACATATGTTTTCTTGGAGACATAAGAAAAATATTTACTTGATACGCCTTCTTATATAGAGACAGACATGACTGTTAGTGGAGTTTCCACAGTTAACTTTTTCATTTGTCTGCAAGTTTTAGCCTACCTTGAGAACTTTCCATGTGTGAGGACCAAACCTTCCAGTCTGATAGGGAACTTAACATCACAGCTACCAACCATGTTCTGGATCTTAAAATCCATAAACTTTGCCTAAAACAAACACACAACAAAATAATTAACAAAAAATGTTCTGGATCTTAAAATCCATAAACTTTACCTAGAAATAAATGCACAACAAAATAATTAACAAGAACTGTTCAGGATCTTAATATCCATAAACTTTGCCTAGAAACAACACATAAAATAAATTAACTAATGTTCTGGGCCTCAAAATCCATAATTCTGCCTATAAACAACACACAACATAATAATTAACAAGTAATATTCAGGATCTTAAAATCCAAAAACTTAACCTAGAAACAAACACACAACAAAATAATTAACAATTCTGGATCTAAAAATCCCTGAACTTTGCTAAGAAACAGACACATAACAAAATAATTAACAAGTAATGTCCAGGATCTTAACGGAATCACAGAAGGACAAGGCAAATCCAGTATAGCCCCACGTTTTCAAAGTGGGGCTATAATTAATTATATTTTGTCTTATTTTTCATGGAAAATAGGCTTCAACATTTCATGCAAATTGTCTCCTTTGAAATGTCAAAATGATTTGTAATCGTCCTTCTAAGCGGACTTGATATACGTGGTAGATTTTCTGCCAATTTATACAAGCGAGACAACTTTTGTGATTTCCAGTTACCTCCTCATCGAGTCTCTTCTAAACTGGTGTCTACTCTAAAAGGAATGAATTTGTTCCAAAACGGGAGCAAATTATTTCCTTTCAGAGTAGGCCCCTTTCCAGAATGGACAAAATTATTCTGAAAGAGCTACATCCGCAAAAGTGTATCTATTCTCCTTGAAATAAATTGTACCATATTTACCCTAAGTATTGGGAAACCCTACCATAATTGTCCTAAAATTTGTAATAGTCCTTTCTACTACATTTTGCATTTGTCTAAAATATTGCTGTATATATGGCAAACCGTGAAGAGCCTGATCAGATGCTGCATTCAGCGGCATCTGATCTGGGTCTACACTGTTTGCAAAGGCCTATCTGTCTTAATACTTAAGGTTACAACTTATTAGGGTAATACTTATTATCATGTGTACATGTATGTGAAAAGATACAAAGTTGGTGTGAGAAACGAACAAATGTCCTTTACAGCTTCAACATCCATACAGATAACTAGTAAAGTCTAAATGCTTGCTATGTAAGATCTACCAGATACACAAAACCAAAATGCAAACAACAATAATCCTCGTTAGACTATGCAGATGTCTAATGAGCCAGCTGGTCTCACCAAATTCATACTGTCAAGTGTAATTTTTATCTTCAGTCCTTTGTGATCACTGAGCCTATTCAGGGATTTTTTTAAAATTTATATGTGGGTCACTTTTAGCCCAGAAAACCTGGACACTCAAGTTTGTGTGGGCTGTGGGGGTGGGGTGGATAATGTAATTTGATCCCAAGGTAAAAAAAAAACAAAAAAAAGATTACAAACCTTAGTCAGAGATGTCAATGTGAGGCCCGTCATTGGACCTTGATTTACTTAGGTCTCACTATCGTGTAATGTCTCATAAACAGTGATGTATACCATACATGGGAAGTACCTGGACAGAGGCAAATAGTTCAAACAGACCTCACAAACAAAATCTACTCTGATGCAAGTGGATATTTGTGTGTGGATGCCTTGGATGAGGGTGTATATTTGAGACAGATATGAATACACTTATGAACTGAGGACAATCCCGTTTAATTACATACACTCGACCTCTGAAACGAGTTATGTAGGAACATGTATGTGTGTGTATTTGTATGTGTTGATTGCTATTACAGTGAACTTTGCAATGGATAATAGGAAATCAGCATCATTTATATGTGGCCTTTAAAATAGGTTATTTCCAGCATCTCATGCCCTAATCGGTTTTAAAAATGATTCCATCAGGTCCAAAGATTGATTTTTCAGCCATGTACTATTGCCCATTTTCTATTTGTAATGCTGGCCTACTTACTACAAATCCAAGCTTCTGAACAATTCTAGCATATTTTCTGGCAGCCAGCTTAGCCTGGTCTTCACTGAAAATACAACAAGAATTGTAGGTAAAAGAGGTATTAAGACACATAGTTTTCTCTCTTAAAAAAAACAAAAAATGAAACAAAAACAAACAAACCCAAAACAACAAAAAACAAAAACAACAACAACAACAAAAACACAAACATACATACACACATGAGAAACATGCTGTAGGTATTTATCAGAAGTGCCTTGATGAGGTGTACCACAACCTATATTTTTGTGGAGAAATAAGTAAAATACAAATACTTTTTGGTTGCAAAGAGAAATGCATCTGGCACTGTGATGGCCCTGCTAATACTTGATCAGTCTAAACATCTGCACAGTCTGATCAGAATTTGCAGATGCCCTGGCTGATCTGGGTCTAAGCTGATATAACGTCATAAGCTCCAGTTCTACTTTACATCTCAGATATGTTATTCATTAGAAAGAAAATTATATTTTTTTTATATTTCTCCACACAATCATAAATGATACACTAATGCAATCATCCCTGAGATCAATTCTGTAGCATCCTTATCATTTGAAACGCTGACAAAAACAGTCCTCAGGCTAAGCCATATGTGGGCAATGCAGGCCCAGGTCAGCCAGCACATTTGTACAGTCAAATGAGATCCTATGTTGCTTGCATACAGAACTGATGAATGCGGCAGAACACAAGTAGTTGACAAACAAGTCAAGACAGCACATGCAGACAGGCTGACTGGGGACTTTGTTATTACAGTAAATGTCCTAAAATTTTGAACACTTTATTCTATACTATTTTGGCCTAAATGTTGCTTTTTATGCATATGTTGCTTAAAATACTTAGTGGAATGGCAAACAGTGTAGACCCTGATCAGACTGCTCCTTCAGACTGCACTGTTTGCATATGTCATTTTGTCAGACACTTTGGTATTAGAAATTTTAAGACATTTACCGTATAGGAATGTATTTAAGTTTTGTGGATTTTATCAATGTGTAAATGCAGCCAAATCATTAACAAACTGAATCAGGCCAGAAGTTATTTGCTAGTATTTACTCATTGATAGTATCCATACAATCTGCAAAAATAACATTTCTTATTATACTTTATATAAATCCAACTCAGTTATGTTTATGTTACAAACCAATTGCTTATTTTAGAAATCTACATAGAGAAAGCCAGTTCAAAGA
Organism: Anodontia alba; assembly: GCA_964016985.1. Classification (NCBI taxonomy): domain Eukaryota; kingdom Metazoa; phylum Mollusca; class Bivalvia; order Lucinida; family Lucinidae; genus Anodontia; species Anodontia alba. The sequence continues at coordinate 94,432,123 of OZ024823.1, forward strand.
TCCCTCAAAAGTAGATTGATCAAAGTGTAAATGCCATTTTATTAACTCTTCTCTTCTCAAATCATAACAAAACTATGAGTACTCACCTTTTAGCACCTGTACACACCATCTTGCCTGAACTAAATATCAGTGCTGTAGTTCGTGGTTCTCGTATTCTCATAATAACTGCAGCAAATCGTTTAGGATTATATTCTGCATTCCTTGCATGTAAAGCTATTTTCTTCAAGTCCAATTTACAGCCTAGATTCACAGTACACACAATATTCCTACATAAAACATAATAGTAAAAAAAAAATGATCAAATACAAAATATAAGAGGTCTTGTGGTGCTACCATGTATAATTTAACATAAGTCCAGATAAAGGGAGCGTTTAAAGATATTTTTGTTGTTTTTGCACAAAAACATATCTTTTAGGTACACAATAATTGAGATAAGTTTTGTTATTTTTGCAAAAAAAAAAAACCCCAAAACAACCTCATTGGAACATCCTCCTGTGGGAGGATGTTCCAATGAGTTTTTTTTTTTTTTTTTTTTTTTTTTTTTTTTTTTTTTTTTTTTTTTTTGCAAAAATAACAAAACTTATCTCAATTATTGTGTTTGTGTTAAGATTCTACAGCCCAGTCCACCCAATGGGGCCAAGTAGAGTGTGGTCAGTTTGTACTTGGGAGGCTTACCGGTAGTCCTTAGTCCTCTAAGTGGTTAACCAGTATTGTGCACATTCTTTCTCCAGAAACACTGTGCACAATACTGGTCAAATTAGCTAGAGCTATGAATTATGCAGACAACGAATGCAAGGTCAACCAGCACATGTACACAATATGATCAGAAGCCTTCATAGCTGGCTTATATAATCAATGGAGACAACAGATTTTAATAACAACCAGTAAAAGTCCTGCTCAGATTGAGTGGATGGGTATGCTGATCTGAGTTTTTTGGACATCACATTAACTTATAGTATTGCTTGAGCCCCCAATTTCCACTTTTTACTATATAAAGCATTGGAATTGGGGGGTTTGCCCACATTTATGAATAAAAGAAACAGTTCTTATATGGCTGTGTTTAAACTGTAAGAAATAATTTAGAAAAACATTTCCATTTAATCAACTACTCACTGAGACGGGACAGAACATGACCTTGTGCAATACACTGAAGAGGTTCTGAAATTTGAAAGCTTGAATTTTAACCTGCTGAATCTAAATAAAAGCAGACAACATTTTCAAAAATATTTCACAGAAAATAGGGTTTGGGTATTTCATTCAAACTGTCTCCATCCTTTGGAGACAATTTGAATGAAATATCAAATCTTCTTTTCCATGAAAAAAATTCTACCATTTTTATCCAATGATTTAGCTCACAGATAGTGGATCCTTAAAATCTATATGAGAAAGAGCATGGGCTGCATAAAATCAAACTTAGAAAAAGTGACAAAAACTTCTGCACATGCATTGTGGGTTAAAACTAGAAGTGCCTCCCTTGTCAACAGAGGCACCACAAGAAGGCACTTACATGTATAATGGGACCCACAATGTATGTTTTTGTGAAGATATCAGAAAAAACATTATTATGTCAACACTTTGTACATGTATTTGATTTATATCAACACTTTGTACATGTACTTAAAAAAAAAAAAGACTTATCTAGCCTTTTGAAAAATATTACATTTCATGACTTACTCTTTCAAATTTATATAGTATTTCAGTTTATCTGAAGTATGCTTTTTACAAACAATTGTAGAATTTAAGCTTTATCTGGCATTCTTATGAGGATGAATTACATAATTCAAGGCGACTCTTAAGTTTTTTTTATAAAGTTCATATCAAGGGGAATGGAAACATTTTCAGGGGAGGTCACTGTCAAAATTGTTTTGCCACCCTTCTGAAAATGGTTCTACTCTAAAAGGAAAGAATTTGCTCCCCATGGGAGCAAATTCTTTCCTTTTAGAGTAGTACCCTTTTCAGAAGGGATTGGTGTGTGGAAAAACAAACAGGCAGTCGTAATAATTGTCAGCATTGTACAAAATGGAGATAAATCTACCAAGTGTATCCAGTCCACTATCTGAGGGGATATTCTGGGAGGATATTCTCAGCACACAAAACTGTTGTTAACAGACAGTTTGTTTGTGTTGAGGACTTGAGGTTTTACGGCCCAGTCAACCCAGTGTCGAGAGCGGTCAGTTTATATAACCACACTTTTACTGGGCAGACTTAGTCCTTTAAGCGGTTAACCAGTGTTGTGCACATTCTTTCGCCAGAATCTGACAATTGCCCTTCTTGAATCAGCGTAAGGGAGAGAATGACAGCAGAAAACATTTCATGATCAAATCTCCATGAAAGAATGTTGCCGACGTGGCGGGGTCGAACTCACAACCTCCTGATCACTAGTCGGATGCACATCCAACTGAGCCACCTAGGCAGGCTGCTATCAGACGGAAAAAGCAGACAGTTTTTCTTTGAAATAATATACTTACTGTAGTGTCGGAACTATTCCTGATGAGCCTTCAGATGCTGGCGTGGCTGGGGTCATAGGGGTCATGGGTCCACCTGGCCCTGGTGTAGATGGGTACAAACTGGCATTTGATGGTGGCATTACAGGATTGGGAGTTGGACCTAATCCAAAGGAATTTAGAGTTCCTGGGGACATAAGAGGACTCTGGAAGTAGAAATATGACAACAATGACATTTAAATTCAACACTTAGCATGCCGTGTAAATTTTGCAGCAACATCATAGCTCCAGATAATTGTGATAGGGCACTTTTTTTTCTCAACTGAAAAGTATTGATATTTTTCTTATTTCTTTATGAAAACATTGTGGGTACTCATTAGAAGCACCTCACTGAGGTGCTTCTAATGAGTACCCACAACATATGTTTTCATTGAGAAATAAAGAAAAGTATCACCAATTTGTCATCTGTTGAATGAGCCCAGAGACTGGTTAAGGTTAAAGATGGCATATAAATCAGTAGCTCTGAATAAGATGTTTTTTTTTTCTTTTCTTTTTTTAAATAAACTGCCATCATTATCATCATCATCATCATCGGATTTTTGATTAACATGCAGATACAGGGGCAACATCCACATCAGTGGGCTCCCTTCCAGGTACCTGGCTTGCTGCATGCATGGCAGCCCTCACACCAAATCTCCAGGTATGTCTATTATGAGGGTCGATAGCTGGGAGCTTCCACTCTCTGCAATCCCTCTCTGTCAGCTGCTTCCATGTCTCCTTGACCTCCCAGGCCCATGCTTTCTATCAACCTGTAGGTCTAGCCATATAAATATTAATGTAACAACCATATAAAATGTATGAATATTTTTTTACATTTACCCTGAGGAAGGAGGGAGTCACCTCTGAAAATTTGGTGAACAGAGCTAAGAACTTTACCAAGTTAAAAAAATGATTGACATTTTTTTAATTTTTTTTATAAAAAGAATGTATTAGTACTCACTGGAAGTGCCTCAGCAAGAAGTGAGGCAAGGCACTTCTAAAGTGAACCAATAAAATATGATTTTATGGGGAAATAATATCTAGCTAGTGTAGCTTAAAAAAAACTCTCCTTTTAAAAAGTCATTCACCAAATCCAATGAAAACAACCAGGACTGGAGTCTCTGAATATTCTCTCCGTCAACTACTCTTGCCTTCTCCCAGTCTAACGTTGAGCAGTCCAGGTTCTGTGACATTGTGAGTTCAAGGTCACTGACTAATGAAGCTTCTCAATGAGGAAAGAAACTGTTACAGGGGTCACCGTCACACAACTTACCAAAATATCGGAATACCACCGAAATACCGGAATACGCATCAAAAATACAGGAATACTTGTGAAAGATATCTACTGAAGACACCAACAGTGGCTTTAACTAATTAAGATAGGTCAACATATAGGAAAAGGGAAAATCTTTTAACCTGTAACCGCAAATGATTTGCAAATTGTTTTTGAAGCTTTGTTTTTGTAAACAATTTGTTCAGGTTGGTGGGGGTATAGGACAAATTTGGATGCCTTGTGGTTGTATCTTCTTTCTTGTCCTTTTTTTTTTTTTTTTCTATGTAACTCGTGCACATTCTTGTATTTGCCCTATCACTTGCTGTTGATTTTTTTCACCCTGTATGAAAATTAATTGGCTTGCTATTTTTGTTTTTTTTTCCCAAAAGATTTTCGATCTGACAGATGGTCATTATTTTCATTAGAGGAGACAACTTGAATGCTGGGTGCAAATTATTATTTTTTGAGAAAATAGCAAAATAGTACCTTAGCGCATAATTTGCAAGACAGCAGTTTGGGCATCAAAACGGCTATTCATGTTTCTAAGTCCTGCAGAACCTATTTAGTAATCCCTACGTAGATTCTCATGGGTCTGCTCAGATACGCCACCGGGCGACAACATGCAATTCTGGGACATTCTCATTTCCAGTATAGATTACAAAAATGTATGTGAAAATACCCTGAAAATGCAACAGTCACATTCCTTTGCCCCGCATAAAGAAACCTCGTGCTTGTAACAGTAACGTCAAGAGAAATTGTGGCGGAAACCGCTTAGGGAGAAAAACACACATATGTTTGTTAAATTATAGAGCATTTTTTCGTCAGAAATGCATATATGAAACTGGCATGTATTAAAAACAGAATCTAAGTATTGGGACAGATAGGCCTATACAAATTGTTGACTCAGACCAGACGCCACAGAGAAAGAGGGAAAGAAACTAGTTTGGGGGAACTGGGAAGATGGAAATTTGCAAACACTTTTACCTGGATCTGCCCCTGATTCATTAAAAAAAAATGCTGCATTTGTTAAATTCATTATCAAGGCATATGCAATTAGCTTCCTTCAAATAGTAAAACCTACAGAGTAAGTAGTAAATAAATATTAGTTCTGTTTTTCTTTTACATTATCTATATATTGAGAACATTAAAATTATAAAAACACCCAGAAAATGCAACAGTCACAAAACAACATTTCCTTTGCCCCGCATGAAGAAACCACATGCTCATAGCAGTAACATCATGTGAAATTGTGGTGGGAAACTGCTTCGGGAGAAAAACAAACTTAATTTATAGAGCCTTTTTTCGTTAGAAATGCATACGAAACTGGCACTTATTAAAAGTTTAAAGAACCTCAATTTTGGGACAGAGAGCCTGAGATAAGCCTATGCAAACAGTGTAGACCCAGATCAGACACCGCAGAGAACAAGGGAATGAAACTAATTTGGGGGAATAGGGATCATGAAAATTAGGAAAACACTTTTAGGTCAATAAGACCTGTGCGACCACTGAATACTCAGATCAGACTGCAAATTGGTTTTTGCTGTTTGCATGAGGATCTTTGGCCTCTTGGCTTTTCAAGATCATCCTCCGAGTATATGCGTTTCTTAAATAAAGCCAGTATTGGTTTGTTCAGTATGTTTCTTTCACAGGTATTCCTGTATTTTTCACGGGTATTCCGGTATTTAGGTAGTATTCCAGTAAGTCGTGTGACCGCTGTTACAGTAAGTAAAATTTTTTCATGGGATATGATAAAAGAATTCTTTGGATTAAAGTGATATGCATATTCTATCTGTATCATGATGAACACTGATTCAGCAAATCAAAATTATTTTTGTCAAATCATATATTGCTCCTGTATGACTGAACATGAAATAGACTTTTTTAAGCTTAAATACATTTTTAAGAAGCAATTTGACTGCTTTTAATAAGAAAAATTCAACTGTTTCATTGATTTTTAGCCAATAAAAGCAGGCATGCACACATCGTAATTTTACTTTATAGTAACCATTTTTTAACATCTACTTTTAGCCAGTAGTCAAAATATGTGTTAACAGCAATCACACGAAGTGTTTGCATTACTGTTACAGTGTAGAGAGGGTGACAAACATATTTTTAGGCACCCAAATCTCGTGGGGAGTCTCGTAGCAAACTTCCTTTTATTTTGTTCGCCATCTTTAATTTTGCATCACGGTAAGCAGACCAATAAATAATTAATCAGACAAATATGAGAAATAACTATTGATTAACCTGTTTGAAGTTGCTTTCAAATTAATATTTATAAGTTCTGCTGAATAATTGGAACAAAAACTTAAAAAAAAAAAAAAAAAAAATTGCAAATAAAAAAATGATTACCGAACACATCACATGATCTCAGTTGACCCAGAAAAAAAATAAAAGCTGACTGAGTGTGTTTGCATCAAAGGCAGTGCCTTTCATTTCATAATAGTGAGCACAGCTCGAGATGCATGAAGCGCGTCGCAAACAAAGTGAGCTCTACGGTAGAGAATATGATCAAGAAAAAGTAACATACGATATCTACTTTCAGCAGAAATCACTCTGACCAATTTTCTTCCTTTTTTCTTCCTGGAAGTTGGCAGAACTGAGTGGGTACCGCTATTCACAAAATTTTTGTCTCACTAATAAGCGTCACAAAGTGACAAGAAAGGAGTGTCACGAACATATTTTGCTGATTATTTTATTTTTATTATTTATTTACATATATTATTATATACTGATATTCATTCTTTAATGATGCTGTGAAGGACTTTTGACGAGACTACAGATAGGTCTGTGTTGTGCTCGCATTTAGGCTAAGCCTATTTTCGTATTATTTGTTGTCATGACATTTAAATGATCATTCGATGAGAATCTCCTCTGAAAGGTAACTTTTGATGAATGAAAACGTTTTATTTTCCGAAAAAATAAAAAAACACGTTTTATTTTCCGAAAAAATAAAAAAACACATCGACAATTTTGCGATAAACATAAACAACAACATTTTGCCATAAGAACGATCCTAGAACATACTCTTAACTCTGCGTAAAAGACCGAGAGGTTCTGAATGATTTTAATTGTGACCTAGTGTTTAAATTGGTCTATAGCTAAGTTGATTACCTGCTGTGGTGTCATTGCACTGCCATATGAAAATCCTTGTGTATCCATGATCTCTACTTTGAGAAGAAATAGCAAGATACTGTATGCAGTATCAGGGTTTTCTTTCTTTTTCAGGAATCGCTATAATCAATTAAAAATTTCCAGCAATAAAGAAAATAACGAGTAATTTTATATAAAATATTAAACTGAGAATCGTTTATAAACTATTTTATCTCGTTACACAACAACAATGGACAAAATCTCTCTTTTTAGTTAAAAAAATATATTGTTGATAACTTCACGTCGAAAATCCGCCATGTCAATGCCGCTGATAGCATAGGAAAAAAAGACAGAATAAATTACGGTAGTATAGTTTACAGAAACATGTTATTTTTACATAATTATTCTATTAATTCCTGTAAATATGATTGTCACTTTATAAGGAATAAGTTAACAATATATTAAAACATTTTATATTTGTTTATTGTTTTAGATACAAGCGGTCATAATAATCTCCCGCCAGAACAACCAGCAGCAGAAGGCCCATGGGCGAAGGATGCTGCAAAGCACGTGGTTTAACTAAAATCCGACTTCAAAGGCAGTAGGTAACTTGATATAGACTAACACTGAGATTTTTTCAATGCAAAGGCCGCTTAAAACTGAAAAAGTGCTTTAGTATCTGACAAATGTGTTTTTCGTCCTTTACACAACTTTCAACCCATCAGTTCGTGCTGACAATTTTTTTCTTTAAAATTCCAAGTATCTCTGACAAGTACAGAACTAAAGTAAATCAACTTTAAACTTTCAAATCCAATACTATAGGTGTGTAGGTAGGGAAGTGTGAATCAGATAGGGACCCAGTTCTTGCTGGGTGGTAAATCACTAAGCACAGGTAGGGAGGTTTCCTGGAGGTTTCTGGTCAACTCGTACCTTTGGCAACATTCTTTCGTGGAGATTGATCATGGAATATTTTCTATATCTGGTCATTCTCTCCCATCTGCTGATTCAAGTATGGTAGTTGTCAGTTTCTGGCGAAAGAATGTGCACAATACTGTAACTGCTTGAGGACTAAGCCTGCCCAGTAACTTTGTGGTTAGGTAAACTGACCGTGCTTGGCATGACCCCATTGGGTTGACTGGGCCGCAAAACCTCAACACAAACAACTCGTACCTTGGTCAACCATAGTCAACTCGTACCTTAGTCAACTCATACCATTTGTAATTGAATGGGGTCAGAGTAAGCAGTTTTTGCCCAGATCTGCCTGCACATAATGCATTCTGCATCACTCCAGATAAGAATATCCAGATAATTTTCCTTATTTCTCCATGAAAACATATGCTGTGGGTACTCATTAGAAGGGCCTCACTGAGGCACTTCTATAAATGAAAACCCACAACATATATTTTCATGGAGAATAAGAAAATATCAAAACTCATAATTGAAAAAAAAAAACAAACATCTGGAGCTGTGTTCATTGTTTGCTTTCAGTCATTGGCTACCTTGACTTTAACACTTACCAAGCTATGGGCAGATTCAGCAGATGACAAACTGACTATATATGACTATTTCCCCCCCCCCCCACCCCCCCACTCCCACCCCTGAAAATAGGATCTGACACTTCATGCAAATTCAGTTTTCATGAAGTGTCGAATCCTATTTTCTAGGAAAATAAAAATGTTTCAAAATGTAGTCTGCTGAAGTTTTTATCCGGCATGCATAGTGTTAAAATACAGAAACATTTGCAAAACTTTCACCCATTGTAGACTGAAAAAATTCCACGACACTATACATGTATATTAGAAGATTGTAATTTCTATTTTAGTTAAGCCCAGCTATGTGATTAAGATATTTCTTAGTTAAAATAGTTTAACTATTTTCAAACAGTGTAGACCATGATCAGACACAACATTCTGTGGCATCTGATGTGGGTCTACACTGTTTGCTAAATACCCTTTTAGGGGTCTCCAGGCTACAATGGGTTAAACAAACCTTTGCTTTTTCATTGATTTATTTATTGGATTTGCAACTCTCTCGGGAAGTGCTCCTGAATACAGCTTCTGATCAGGGTCTACATTGTTTACCCCTCATCTGGCAGTCTCTTAAAATATGTCATTATAATGATAAACAAAATAATTTAATCTATCTATGAGTTGACTAGGGTAGGAGTTGACCAGTTACTGGTAGGGATGTGTCGACAATATTTTCAGTCCGAAATAGGGATAGCCAAAAATTGAAATATGGATAGCCAAAATTCAGCAAGAATTATTTTTTGTATCCACAAATTGTCTTTTTTTTGTATCCATTATTTGATTTTGGATATTTTTTCAGTGCTTGCACTAACTTAAAATCAGGAAGTCCCAGGACTTCCTAGCCCCAATATCTGGAAGTCCTGGTGATCAAATTTTTTCACTCACTTTCAGAAATTCAACCTCAGTATTTTTAAACTCTCATTTATGGAGTAAAACCGCCATTCTTAAGCTAAATAACACATCAATTCATTCTAAATTTTTGTTATAAATAACTAAATATCTTTAAAAGTTGGGAGTCCCGGACTTCCTGGCATTGATTTTTAGAAGTCCCAGGGCAATTTTTGGGAGTCTCTGACTCCTAGACTTCCCTTAATGCAAGCACTGTTATTATTAGTTTTTAGATATACATGCTAAAGTTTGGCTATCCAATACAGTTTGTGATATCTAAACTAATTACAAATGTCCAAAATTATTTTGTGGCATCCAAAAATCAAATAAGAGCTATCTGAAAATTCAGTTAGGGATATTAAAAAAGAATCTGTTTTGTGTACTCATTACTTATTGGAATTGCCTTGATGAAGTGATTCAAACGAGTGTTCACAATATTAGTTTAGTCAGGAAGTAATAATTTTCTGGATACTCCTCTTATCTGATGCGATTCTTTTACAGAGCTCTATCCTGTAATGGAGAAACTGTCAGAGAAGGAATCTAACAATATCACTGAGGGTGATGAAAAAGAGGAAGAAATGGAATGCTTATCCTCGGAGTGTGATGACAAAGAAGGACAGAATAAGACTGATGGACCGAGTGCCAGTGGTACTGATGGAGATGACCTAATACGGCAGTTGGAAGCAAAGAATGATAGCCACCTTATTCAGATAAAGGCCTCTAGTGCAGAGGTATTTTAACTAATCTGAACTGTTACCACTGTTAATAAGAAGGGTATTCTAGAACTCAATAACATTCACTCTTTCTGCCATAAATTATTGATATTTATTGTGTCTCCTGCATAGCAGGGCAGACACATAGGGATCATGTCGGTCCGAGTCATCGCCGGCGTTGTCGGTATGGTCGTCACAGTTTTCGTTTCCATTCAGTAACTTTTGAAGGGATGTATTGATTTCATTCAAATTTTGCAGAACTTTATATCACTAAATACAAGTCAAGTTCGATATTGGTAATCGTCTGCCAAATTTTGGCTGAGTTATGGCCTTTTTTCAACTTAGTTTTTATTGTTTGTTTCCGCTGAATAACTTTTGAAGGGATGCATTGATTTCATTCAAATTTTGCAGAACTTTATATCAACATAAAATACAGGTCAAGTTTGATATTGGTAATCATCCGCCAAATTTTGGCTGAGTTCTGACCCTTTTTTCGACTTGTTTTTGTTGTGTGTTGATATTGGTGTCTGATCAATTCTGCAGGGATGCATTGGTTTTATTGAAAGTTTGCAGAAGGATATATCATTGTAAAATACAGGTCAAGTTTGATATTAGTAATCATCCGTAAAATTTTGACTTGAGTTATGGCCCTTTTTAGACTTAGTTTTTGTTGGTGTGTTGATATTGGTTTCCGCTCAATAACTTTTGCAGGGATGCATTGATTTTATTGTAAGTTTGCAGGATATATCATTGTAAAATACAGGTCAAGTTTGATATTAGTAATCATCCGCAAAATTTTGGCTGAGTTGTGGCCCTTTTTTGACATACTTTTTGTTGGTGTGTTGATATTGGTTTCTGTTCAATAACTTTTGCAGGGACGCATTGATTTTATTGTAAGTTTGCAGGATATATCATTGTAAAATACAGGTCAAGTTCAATATTGGTAATCATCAGCAAAATTTTGGCCAAGTTATGGCCCTTTTTCGACTTGGGTTTTTGTTGTTGGGGTAAAATATAAGGTAAAGATATTAAGATACTGTTTCCCCTCTGACAATAACTTTTGAAGGGATGCATTGATTTCATTCGAAGTTTGTAGTGAGTGGTTGCCTTTAGGGATAGGAGCGATTATAAGGAACAGTGTTTTTTCCTTTTTCATATCAAATGATTGGCGCTTTAAGCAGGCGACACATCTGATTCTAGGATTAAGCAGGCGACACATCTGATGCTCAGTTCTAGTCTATTTCTAACCAGTCTGAAATGTTAACATGGTTGATAAGATTGGTATATCAGAACAAAGGGGCATAATTACATCAAAACTGAAAGTAAGGTTACAGTTCTTTTTCTCGGCACATCATATATTTGTAGAATGTTGCATGAACAAATCTTAAACTGTTTTAAATTGTAGAGCAGACACAACGTCACTATATTAAATAAACAAAGGGGCATAATTACATCAAAACTGAAAGTAGGGTTATAGTTCTTTTTCTTTACACATTGACTGAACATACCTTATATTTGTACAAATATTCATGAAGAAATCTGAAACGGTTTTACTGAATATTGCCTGAAATAAACCAGGGGTATAATTGTCAGAACTGAAAGTAGTGTTATGATTCTTTTTCTCTGCACATAGTCTAAACATGCTTTGTATTTGTACAAAGTTTTGTGAAGAAACCTTTAACGGTTTTAGAGGGACACTGAATATTGCCTTTTGAACTTTGGGTATTGACACATAACATTTTTCTTATTTCTCCATGAAAACGTTGTGCATGCTTATTAGAAGCGCCTCAGGGAGGTGCTAGTAATGACTACCCACAACATTATTATCATGGGAGATGTAAGAAAAATATCTGCGATTTATGGCTGAAAAATGAGCCTTACTAGGAGCTATAATATGGAATAAGAAAGAAAAACAATTATTTCAGATTCAGCGACGTATTTCTGCATTTATTGAAAAGAAACAGAATGAAGTTGATGAAAACAATCGACAGGAATTCTGTGGTGTTTTCCCATCTATGGAAGGTTAGAACTGCTAGACTTCAGATAAGAGAGGGTTTTCAAGATAAATATTTCATAGCTCCAGACAAGCTGCATGACTCTTACCTTAATAATGCTAAGTATTGGGATAGATAGGCCTAGGCAAATAGTGTAGATCCAGATCAGACGTCACATTAACAGAACATGGCAACTGATCAGGGTCTACACTGTTTGCAATACAGAAATATTCTCGTCACATCAAGCGGTAGTAGAATGGTCTATTTCAAATTTTAGGATAAAAATAATGTCAAGATATGGTCTTTTTTTCTGTTGGAAGTATATCAGTTTTGTTACTTGTTTAATATTTCGCCATGAAAACATATGTTGAGGGTACTCATTAGAAGTGCCACAACATATTTTTTCTTGGAGAAATAAGAAAACTCACTCTACATCTGAATACTCTTATCTAGAGCTTGGATATTTAATTTTTGAATATATGTTCAGGGGTGTAAAATTCCCTCAAAACTTACTCGCCCTTATGATCTAAATTTTTCATTTAGATGCTAAAAAAAGAGAAAAAGTGAAGAAAGTTCTGAAAATATCACTAACCCTGCCTTAAAATTTACTCGCAAATGCGAGTGGGCGAGTGGAATTTTTACACTCCTGATGTTGGTACTCATTAGAATCACCTTGGTGTGGCATTCCAGTGGGTACTCACAAGGCATATATTGATGCAAAAGTGATCATGAATCAGCACCAGAATTAATGCATTATCTGGAGCTAAGAATTATCCAGGGCCCAGTTGTTTAAAGTGTCGTTAGCTTAACAAGCTCGTTAAGGGTCATTTCGTTAACTGTTTTAGCAGATTCAATATACAGTATTCTGATATTTTTTGCTGAAAAGATGTGAGTAGCTTTTGCATTGCAAAAGCTACTCACATTTTTTCAGCAAAAAATTTAAGCATATTTGCATATCACTCGATGTAAATTTTAACGAATAGTTAACTAACGACATCGTTAGCTTTGAACAACTGGGCCCAGATAGGGATATCGGTGTACATTTTAGTCAATGATGGTAAGGAGTTAATTTTGTCCCAGGTATTTAGGGTAAATACTGTAGTCATTATGGCAAGGCAGAATAATTTAAGAATTGAAATTCAGATTTTGCGCTTGCACTGGATAATGAAAAACATATAAGGCTATAAATGTCCCAAAGGCCTTCTCGGAGACATGAAAATAGCCTGGGCCCAGTTGTTCAAAGCTAACGACATCGTTAGTTAACGATTCGTTAAAATTTACATCAAGTGATACACAAATAAGCTGAAATTTTTGCTGAAAGAATGTGAGTAGCTTTTGCAGTGCAAAAGCTACTCACATTTTTTCAGCAAAAATATCAGAATATTGTATATTAAACCTGCTAAAACAGTTAACGAAATGACCTTTAATGAGCTCGTTAAGCTAACAACGCTTTGAACAACTGGGCCCTGATGTTTTTCATCATCCAGTGCAAGCTCAAACTTTGAATTTCAGTTCTTATATTTATATTTTATATTATCAGTTCATTGTCAGCTCTTACCTTACATTTAAATTGGCTTGGTTTCCTTATATTTGGAATTAAATTTCACTTAACATAGGTCTTGGAATAGCCTGGCTGCAGATTTCCAGCACTTAACATCATGGAGATACGCAACTGACATCACGAAATCGTATGTAACCAAAAGAACATTACAGGCCAATGCTCACATAGCCCAACCCTAATGCGCGACCTAGATCACTCGATAGCTCACTGTTGTCATTGAGAAAGGAACTGCAACAAGAATGACTGCTTTATCGTAGACATTTGCAGTTAAAGTGTAAATATTAACAAATGGGAAACTAAAACTTCAGTAACAGAAGGGAGGTCATATGTTTGAAGGAAGTAAACTCCTTTTGCTTTAATAATAAAACTAGTCTTGTTTCCACATACCAGAATGGTAGAGAGTCCGATCTGAAAAGGAAGGCTATCTGTTTCTACCATTATAACCCTAAATATTGAGACAGACAGGCCTGAACAAACAGTGTAGGCCCAGATCAGATACCACAGAATGCAGTGTCTGATCAGGCTATATGCTGTTTGCACCTCATCCAGCACTATTTTAGACACATCAACAGGTAGTAAATAGACTTTATCAAATTTTAAAACAAGTATGGTAAGGAGTTAAATAGTTTGTTTGTTTTGACCAATTAAGGAGAAATAATTCACTAGTGTTCTAAGGCTTCCAAATAAAAAACTGAGTGAGTGATAGATAGCGAACGAGTTGTTTTACACGAAAGCCTTAGAACACACATGAATTATTTCTCCATAAGCAATCAAAAACAAACAAACTGTTAATTACATTTCTTAACCCCACCCCACTCACAATGTGTTTCAGATGGATGTTTTACGTTTGTGATGCTTGGGAATTTCATATGCTAACGAGAGATGCCCGGCCTTGAACTGCTGAACAAAAAAAAAAAAAAAAAAAAATAGTGCCATCGGATTTCAGTTCTAATTGAGCTAATAAACAAAGATCTCAAATTATAATCATATTTTCAATCATTTTTCTTTGTATTGAAAGCATTTAAAAAGTTGAAAGCAAAAGATTGCACAATTCTTCAATAAATTAATTACGTCACAGAATTACGTCACTAATTAGCGCATGAAAATAATCCATTTGAAGAAATGAAATAATTCACTGATGAGTGATTACCAGGGTTTCATTCACAGAGAAAAATATGTAATTCATTGTTAGAAATGTAATTAAGTCATAGCTCTTGATAAGATGCTTTTTTCAATCCAAAGGTACATTTGCGCAGGCTGATCTGGGCCTGCATTGTCCACAAAATGCATAGGAGCCCTCTTTGTGTATTGTGCATCGTTTGTTTTTGTTCAGTTACAGAAGACAGTTGTGCAAGGACAGATGCAGTTTTTGTCCCAAGAGCAGGTGGAAAGAGCCACATGAAAGGTACTTTTCCTATTCACCATTAGATTTCTGCTTGAAATAAAATGACTGAAAATTTTACCACCAAAAAAAAAAATGAAAATTTTCAGATAAAATTCTGATATTTTTCATTATTCTGCTCAAAACATAGATTGTGGGTACTCGTTAGAACCACCTCGCCAAGGCGGTTCTAACGAGTACAAACAATCTATGTTTTTGATCAGAAATAAGAAAAATAATGTATACCCCTGTAAACCCCGGTTTTACTATATAAAAGTGGGGTTTGAGGGGGTCAAAATTATATAGGCATGTTTTCGTGATGAGGACTCGTAGTTTTCAGGCCTTTGCTTTCGAGCTTGACTTTTTCTTTTTCTAAGGCTTTTAGATTTTGATTTTTCGATGTATACCGTATTCGATCTAATTACCGCACATACCCCTATAAGCGTACAGTCAAGAAGTTCCGTAGTCTTCAGACTACAGTCCGTGTACATTTTCTTTACCTCTTTATAAAGGCCTATGTTGTGGGTACTCGTTTGAATTGCATTGTCGATGCAATTCATATGAGTACCCACAACATATGCTTTATAAAGAAAATCAGAAAACATCACATAATCATCATCAAATAAGTCCTTTTGGGTTCTTCTTTTTATAGTGTATTCAGAATAGGTAGATGCATATTTTACCACAACAGTGTTCCTAGTACTTTTGAAAAACCTAAGCGCACAGTGCGGTAATTAGATCGATTACGGTATTCTGTTTAAAAGGACTATTTAAGGTTGCAAAAGAATTTCTTTCAGGCATGGAAAAGCTTGGTCAGTATGAGGCCTGTCTAAAGAAACATTTAAAGCCTGTATTTTGCTTCAAAAATTTTTTGTGCCTCAGCATTGGATGAAGCCGGGGGCATATAGTTTTTAGGTTTTCTGTTTGTACATACGTACATATGTGATCCTGTTAGACTCGGGTTAAGGCATTTGTACCAGGTATAATTTTGCAGTTTTATTGTCTGGTACCCCACAGCGGGGACATCCGTGTACTGTGGACACATTCTAGATTTTTTTTAGAAAAAAAAAAAGAACTTTTAACCCTTAGGCTGCTAAGAAAAAAATGAATCAAGCCTGTAAGAGGGGTACCTCTACTCGATAAGTCATTACACCCTTAATTTTGCCTCCAATTACATGGAATTTTCACATACAATTTGCTGATCGTAGATGGCCATTTTACCGAAGAAGAGATGGTCACGTGACTAGAAAGTCATGTGACAGTCACTTGTAAACCGGGAACCATTTAAGACACTTAAAAAAAAAAAATTTACAAGGGACCAGCGCCTACTGTGTACTATTGCGAATGAAACAAGTGACATACAAAGGGTCTACTGTTATTCCTACTTCTTCCTCACTGGTCTTTTTAGTGGGGGTAAAATCCAGCACCTGACTATCTAATGAAAAGTGGCATGTTTGTATGAAAGTAGGTTCACTCCTGTATGAGAACACTTGCTCTGAATGGTTGCATGTGGTATATAGTAAGTTTGACAGACTTTAGAGTTGGCAGACCCCCCCAGCGCGACAATAGTCGTGATTAGCAGCCTAAGGGTTAAGTAGAATAAAAATAAAAAATGTGATTTTGCTTTTTTTGTGTCAAATTCAAACTGAAAATGTCAAATCTGGGCTAAATTTTGGGGATTTTATTTTTTCATCGGCTTTCTGTTAACCCTTAGGCTGCTAAGAAAAAAATGAATCAAGCCTGTAAGAGGGGTACCTCTACTTGAGAAGTCATTACTCCCTTAATTTTGCCTCGAATTACATGGAATTTTCACATACAATTTGCCGATTGTAGGTGGCCATTTTACCGGAGAAGCGATGGTCACGTGACTAGAAAGTCACGTGACAGTCACATGTAAACTGGGAACCGTTTAAGACACTTAAAAAAAAAAAAAATTTTACAAGGGACCAGCGCCTACTGTGTACTATTGCGAATGAAACAAGTGTGACATACAAAGGTTCTACTGTTATTCCTACTTCTTCCTCATTGGAAATGATTCAGGTGTTATTGGCTTTTTTTCCAGAAAATCGTGAACAATCTGTTGAAGTGAGTGCTGAAATTAATGGCAGCTTGATATTTGGTATTCTCGGTCTTTTTAGTGGGGGTAAAATCCAGCACCTGACTATCTAATGAAAAGTGGCGTGTTTGTATGAAAGTAGGTTCACTCCTGTATGAGAACGCTTGCTCTGAATGATTGCATGTGGTATATAGTGACAGGCTTTAGAGTTGGCAGACCCCCCAGCGCGACAACAGTCGTGATTAGCAGCCTAAGGGTTAATGGTAATTTTTGCTAAAACACATTTCTGGAACTGCTGACAATGTATTTTACCTGATAGTTTTCCACAGTTTTCCAGATTAGCATTGCTCATATTACAGTTACTTGTATTTTAAAAGGAGGCTGCTAGGAGTTCTGAAACAGAGAAAAGACACTAAAATCCCAGTTTCCTTCTAGTTTTGTTATGGGTACAAATTTTGCACAAAACTGCTTGACTATGCACATAAGAATAACCTTGGTGACCAGTATATTCACGTTGTATTCTTGAATTTAATTGACAGTTTAAGGGAAATGATATATTTTCATGGAGTAGGTGTTATAAACATGACCAAACACATTCTCAGTAGAACATCACATTTATTGGGTTATAATAAGGGTGTCCTACAATAGTAAAAACAGACTTTACCCTGAAGTGCATAGGACAATACATAATATAATTTGGACACCGTATGCACTAATAAAATACTCACATAATAAAGTACAATATAATCTGAATTGGTTATATATTCAATAAAGCAGTTATCCGCTATCGCATGGAAAACTTATGGTAATTATTCCAGACAACAGTATTACTGACAGTTGTTGCTATGCAATAAACTACATATGACTGTCACATGATAAAGATGAGCAGGGGATACAGGTTTTATAATCAGTTGCCATTCTTCCAACTTATCCAGTTTATAGTGTACACTGTAAGTCAAAATGTGTGATCATCCACATGAGCATGTACCATATCCTTTTCTTGGTCACCCGATACGTCATTGTCAAGAGTGACACACAATACACACAATTTGTTCGAATATCAAGAAGATATCGATTCAGTTTATCACAGATACGTCAGCTCATCCATGAAGGATGAACGAGCGTACCTTGAATATTTCAGCTAAACGAGTTGTTACTGTGATATTGATATTCCCAGGAGAAATGAATAGCGCAGGCTCATTTGCATATGTGTTTGATAAAAGATGAACAATCATACATACTATAACACTCACACCTATAAAAATCCCGGGATCACATGTAAACAAACTTTCGATTGGTTGGCAATAATTGGCAATAGTTGTTTGCAGATAAAAGACAATTTCGATAAGACGGTCAAACTAATTACCTAACAACTTCTTTAAACAACAACAAGAAGCACATCTGTAACATTCAGGACAAGAAAGGCCGCTGTTCGACTGTCTCCAGATAAGAGGGGCGTCTTGATAAATTATTTCTTCAAAAAAAAATTGATGTGATTTTCATCTGTTAATTGTCACCTCTTCTGTCAGCATTAGGATTGGCTCCACAGGGCAGTTGATAGCAGGCCTGACTGCAGACCCAGGAGTTGCAAGTTTGAATCCCAACTCCACCACATAATTTTGAATTGATCATGAAATCATTTCTACGCTCATATTCCCCCTTCCACTTATTCAAGAAAGGCAATTGTTTGTCACTGGTGAAAGTATATGCAGAGGTCTCAACCTTCCCAGGAAAAGTATGAGTAGGTTGACTGACTGGCTCGACGAGAATGTAACCCTTGTCATGCTGAATCAATTAAAATGCCACATCCACTTCTAATTTTCAGCCATTCAGATTACTTGATCCAGATTGTTGATACAAATTCAAACACTTAATGGCAAACAGTGCAAATCCAGATCAGCTGGCTTCTGAATCTGGAGCTACACTATTTGCAAAGGCAGGGCATAACTCAAAACAAATTTAGTTTGCATCAAAGCATACTGTGATTATTCACTGGAGTCATCTGAGGCCAGTTCTTGTGAGTACTATATTTCCCCTAAGTATTCAGACACCTTATCTCCTTACCATACATACCATACAGCATCTGATCTGGGTCCGCTCTGTTTGCTCAGGCCTGTCTGTTCCAGTACTTGCGGTAAATACAATACTCACAGGATCGATTTTGATGCATAAATGATCTTTTGATTACTTTATCTGGAGCTGGGTTAACTCTTAAAATCTGCACAAACAAATTTTATAGGTCTATATAAGAGTGGGTTTCAGATAAATATTTTTCTTATTTCTCCACAAAAACATACGTTGTGGGTACTCATTAGAAATGCTTCAGTCAGGCGCTTCTATTAGTACCCACAATATATTCTTCTTATTATGCCCCCAACTTCAAAGAAGTTGGAGGGGCATATTGCTTCTGGGTTGTTCGTCCGTCCTTCCGTCCGTCCATTCATCACGCTTTTTTTTGATGCATAGCATAACTTTAGAACCGTGAATGCTACTGTTTTGAAATTTCTTATATGAATTCCTCTTTGAAAAAATATGGATGCAATCTTGTCAGCAAAATATCTCAAAAACCGATGGAGCTAGAGCCTTGAAGCTTGATGAATAGACTTGTAGTGATGAGTAGACAACCTGATTAACTTTTGAAGAAATTTTGAAAACTACTTCTTGAGTTATGGCCCTTTGTAATTTTGGGCATTATTACTTTGTCAGCAAAATATCTCAAAAACTGTTAGAGCTAGAGCCTTGAAACTAAGTAAATGGATTTATAGTGATGAGTAGATGACCTGATTAACTTTTGAAGAAATTCTGAAAAATATTTCATGAGTTATGGCCCTTTGTAATTTTGGGCATTTTTACCTTGTCAGCAAAATATCTAAAAAACCGATGGAGCTAGAGCCTTGAAGCTTGATGAATAGACTGACAACCTGATTAACTTTTGAAGAAATTTTGGAAAATACTTTGAGTTATGGCCCTTTGTAATTTTGGGCATTTTTACCTTGTCAGCAAAATATCTCAAAAACTGTTAGAGCTAGAGCCTTGAAACTTAGTAAATGGATTTATAGTGATGAGTAGATGACCTGATGAGTGATGAGTAGTGATGAGTAGATGGCCCTTTGTAATTTTGGGCATTTTTACCTTGTCAGCAAAATATCTAAAAAACCGTTGGAGCTAGAGCCTTGAAGCTTGATGAATAGACTGATAGTGATGAGTAGACTACCAGATTAACTTTTGAAGAAATTTTGAAAAATACTTTTTGAGTTATGGCCCTTTGTAATTTTGGGCATTTTTACCTTGTCAGCAAAATACCTCAAAAACTGTTAGAGCTAGAGCCTTGAAACTTGATGAATAGACTGGTAGTGATGAGTAGACAACCTGATTAACTTTTGAAGAAAATTTTGAAAAATACTTCTTCAGTTATGGCCCTTGGTAATTTTGGGCATTTTTACCTTGTCAGCAAAATATCTCAAAAACTATTAAGCTAGAGCATTGAAACTTAATAAATGGATTTGTAGTGATGAGTAGATGACCTGGTTAACTTTTGAAAAAAAATGAAAAATACTTCATGAGTTATGGCCCTTTGTAATTTTGGGCATTTTTACCTTGTCAGCAAAATATCTCAAAAACCGTTGGAGCTAGAGCCTTGAAACGATGAATAGACTGGTAGTGATGAGTAGACAACCTGATTAACTTGAAGAAATTTTTGAAAAATACTTCTTGAGTTATGGCCCTTTGTGATTTGGGGCATTTTTACCTTGTCAGCAAAATATCTCAAAAACTGTTAGAGCTAGAGCCATGAAATTTGGTGAATGGATTTGTAATGATGAGTAGACAACCTGATTAACTTTTGAATAAATTTTGGAAAATACTTATTGAGTTATTGCCCTTTGTAATTTTGGGCATTTTTATCTTGTCAGCAAAATATCTCAAAAACTGCTAGAGCTAGAGACTTGAAACTTGATGAATTGATTGGTAATGATTAGTAGATGACCTGATTAACTTTTGTGTAAATTTTGAAAAATATTTCATAAGTAATGGCCCTTTGTAAATTTGGGCATGTTTCCCTTGTCAGCAAAATATCTAAAAAAACTATTGAAGCTGGAGCCTTGAAACTTGATGAATAGATTGGTAGCGATGAGTAGATGACCTGATTATGCCCCCATTTTGCCCTCGTTTATCCGTTTGTCCGTTCATCAAGCTTTTTTGTGCATGCCGTATCTTAAGAACTCTGCATGCTAGGGTTTTGAAATTTTATATTTGGGTTCCCAGTGAAAAAATAGCTGACCTGTATTTTTTTCCTTGTCCAGCATGTTTGTTTAGAGTTATGCCCCTTTGAAAGAAATCAGAATTAAATCTTGTGAGCAAGACATCTTGAAACGTATTTAAGCTGGGTTCTTGAAATTCGATACAGTGAGTGGGAATGATGTGTAAATTACCTGATTATATTTTGAGAGAATTCTTTGAAAATATTGATAAAGTTATGACCCTTTGCGGTTCTGGGCATTTTGACCTTGTCAGCAAGATGTCTCAAAAAGTACTTAAGCTAGGGTCTTGAAATATTACATGCTGATTGGGGATGATGTGGAGATTACCTGATTTGTTTTTTAAAGGAATTCCATGAAAAATCGACGTAGTTATTGCCCTTTGTAGTTCTAGGCATTTTGACCTTGTCAGCAAGATATCTCAAAAAAGTATTTAAGCCAGAGCCATGATATTTGGTATGCTGATTGGGATTGAGGAGGAGATCACCTGGTTAAATTTTGAACCAATTAAATGAAATGTTGGCGTTATGGCCCTTCGCAATTTCTGGCCATTTAATGTAGTTGCTAGTATAGCATAAGTTCAGAACCATGTATGCTAATGTTTTGAAATTTCAGATTTTGATTCCTCATGAAAAAATAGGTGACCCGTATTTTTTTCTTATCCCAATTATCTCGTGTTTTAGAGTTATTCCCCTTTGTTAAAATAGCATTGAAATCTCATATATTTGTACTGTTGTTACCATCATGGCAAGCAGTGTTGGAGTCAAGCAGTGCAAGAATCAGGCAGTTGGAGGCATAGTGTTTTACAAACACCAGCTCTAGTTTTCAGTACTTTTGGATTGAAAAAAGCATCTTATTAAGAGCCATGAAATTTTGAAATATGTTTTATTGTGTCGCTTTGGTAGCTTGGCAGACACATAGGGATCATGTTGTCTGTCCGCGTCATCGGCTGCGTCATAAGCGTCTAACTTTTCGTTTCCAGTCAGTAACTTTTAAAGTGACATTGGTTTCATTCAAACTTTGCAGAAGTTCATATCACAGTAAAATACAGGTCAAGAATGATAATGGTATTCATCTGCCAAATTTTGGCTGAGTGATGGCCCTTTTTCGACTTAGTTTTTGTTGTTTGGTTAAGATACTGGTTTCCTTTCAATAAATTTTGAAAGTATGCATCAGTTTCATCAGAAGTTTGCAGAATATGTATATCAGGGCTCGGGAAAACCGGAAAAATAGCCGGTCTGGACCGAAATTAAGAATTCTGGACCGATTTCAAACACCCCAAAACGCTAATAGATCGGTCCAACATTTCCCAAACCAACCAATTTTCACAAATCAATGATGTCTAAAAAATCACAAACGGTCTAGTCTTTCCAAACTGACAACGTCCGCGCACCTTTTAAATGCGATATTATGGTAGTTAAAAGGCTCTAAACGGTCATTTGACATGTATATTGGAGAGACAGCTGAATAACGGCAACCTACCCACAGCACAAATTAATTACGTCATTATCCAAACATTGTCAAAAAATCAACACTTCACTGACCTTTGTGCGGTAAACAAGCGATTAACACGAATCATCAATAACGGTAGTCTGATAATTAATCCGTTTGTGTAACACGTGTGAATATACTGAGACTGCAAAACATCCAGTTGCAGTCGGCATGTCCAAAAGATCAAAGGTCGCTTTACTGAGATAAAAGAATGCACCGCTTGAATGCACCCGTTTTCTTCCTCTTCTTTTTTGTTTTGATCAACACGGTTTGTCGGTCCCAGATTCGATAAATAAATTCCCAAACCGTGTACGTCCTGATCAGATGTCGCATACAACGGCGTCTGATCTGGGTATAATTGATTGCTTCTTTTTTTTTTTTTGTTGATTGCCGTAACACGCGAGTATAATTCAAGGTAGATTTCACAGTAAAAATAAGTAATGCACCACTTGCGCTAGGCAAGATTGGTCAGTGCTTAAAATTTAAGCAGTCTGATTAAATCTTGAAACACTGAAAACTGCAAAACTGCCCGTCGCGCAGGCCTTTTTTATTAGACCTAATTAGGTCCATGAAAGTCGTTTCGTTCCGTCTCTCCTGTTTCCCGCTGTCTTCGCGCTTATACAAGACGGGAATCAGTTGTTTATAAATAGTTTAGGAAAACCCTGCGGAGGTGGAAATAACAACAAAACCGCTTTTTGTTTTTTTTTTTTGTTTTTTTTTGTTTCTTTCTTTTTACATACCTGACTGTATTTATTGATGACGCCAGCTTTGATCATGCTCGTTGTACCCGGACTTTCGTCATATAACGGAGTTGAGGTGTATTATTTAAAAGGAGTTATAGGACTGCCAATTGTCATTAGTTTTCGTGACAGGTGATATACACATATTTTTTTTTTTTTGGAAATGGGCTCATTGATGACGTCATCGTCATCGGCTGGACCGATTCAGATTTCAAAATTTCCAGAGCCCTGATGTATATCATTGTTAAATACAGGTCAAGTTCGATATTAGTAATCATAGGCAAAATTTTGGCCTGTTTTTGACTTAGTTTCTGTTGGTGTGTTGATATTGATTTCCACTCAATGACTTCTACAGGGATGCATTGATTTCATTGAGAGTTTGCAGAAGGATATATCATTATAAAATACAGGTCAGGTTCAATATTTGTAATCATCCACAAAAATTTGTCAAAGCTATGGCCTTTTTTTGACTGTTGTTGTATTGATATTGGTTTCCACTCTGTAATTTTGAAATAAGTTTGCAGAAGGATATATATCATTTTAAAATACAGGTCAAGTTCGATATTAGTAATCATCCACAAAATTTTGGCCAAGTTATGGCCCTTTTTCGACATATTTTTTATTGTTGGGGTAAAATACAAGGTATTTATTGTTGGGGTAAAATACAAGGTAAAGATTTTGTTTCTCCTTAATAACTTTTGAAGGGATGCATTGATTTCATTTAAAGTTTGCAGAATGGTCATTATAGCATAGAGGTCAGATTTGATTTTGGTAATCGTCCAAAAAATTTCGGTCTGATTATTGCCCTTTATTTAATTCATTAATGAAATTTAGACTAAGGAGTGAGGGGTTCCTTTAGGGATAGGAGCGATTATTAGGACAAATACCACCGTGTATCATAGAATCCGGAACTTAGTACCACTTCAGTCGATAAACAACTCATAAACAAACGAATTGGATTATGTCCAGGGTAAGAAAATCCTTTATCATAATGTTCTGTCGAGGTATTGTGCACAAAATAAACATTCCTCATTTATCGAAGACATTTTAGTTTTAAATGCACCCCCTGAAATCACATGAAAATGGTTTAAAGTTCATTTTTCAGTGCAAAACGAGCAGCCTGGTACCGCGAACATATGTGTCAACTTTGTAACATGCTCGTTTATCGCACAAACAACTGCGATAAATTCCATTTCATTATGTCCCACACGCATTGCCATGCCTGCTGTTCATATTCATTTAACATTTTTCTCCGAACTGTTCTGGAACTCGATGAAAACAGGAAAAACCGCGAAGCACTTGAGTACGGCAACTTGCGACACTGCACAGAAGTACAGGACGGTGACTTTTTCACTAACTGTACAGCGATTAGCATTGGCAAGAAACAAATAATACGCCAAATAGTGGGCGATGCGGTTCAGGGAACGTCACAATCTGCAAATGAGGCCAACCCAAGGCACCCAGAAGCAACGCTCCCCCTCCAGCCACCACCGACTCATCAAAATCTCAACTCTGGGGCAAGTTATGCCTAGTCTTATCTAAAATCAACAAAAGAACTGGACCCATTGGACCCATAGCCCTCTGAGTGACTGAGCATGCGCATTTGAATTTTGATTTATTGAGGGCTCGCAGACACCTTTTATGCTTAACGGAACTCTGTACAGTCACACTACGCTCCCTACAAAATGTGTTCCCTCGAGGAGCATATTGTGCACCCTGCATAAACATAATTCTTATGGGATCGGAAATTTTGTTGTGGATGGCTTTGGAGAAAGCATAGCTGATTACAAAAAGGTATTTTAACAGATGCTAAACCTCATCAAATGTACAGAATGAAAAATATATTTTTGATAGTCAGCTGTGCTTGTATTTAATTTTTGAAAACGTGCTGTAACGAGGGGAATTCAGGCCAAAACACTCAATTTCACAGGATTTAGGCTACTTCGGCGGCCATTTTCTGTTACCATAGTAACCACAAAACCTGAATGTTAGTCAACTTGGACAGAAGGATCATTGATCTTATTAAAAAAAAAAAATACAAATCAGCTCAAAGAAATTTCTTGACTACAACTTTGATTTGTTGGCCTCACAAGACCATCCTTAAAAATTATCTTTCCTGACATATGGAAAGACGCATTAGTTTGTCCTATTCCTAAAGGTGGAAATGCAGCCTCAGTTTCTAACTATCGACCTATTTCTCTTCTTAGTTGTTTAGAAAAAGTTCCAGAACGTGAAATTTTTAAACATCTTTACAATCACTTTCGTGAAAACAACATTCTTTCTCCTCTTCAGTCAGGCTTCATACCAGGTGACTCCACGACTAATCAACTAGTTTTTCTCTACAATACATTCTGCCAAGCCTTAGACTCCGGAAAAGAAGTGCGCGTTGTTTTCTGTGATGTCAGCAAGGCGTTTGACCGTGTCTGGCACAAGGGTCTTCTCTGTAAATTGAAAGCAGCCGGAATATCTGGTAATCTTTTATCTTGGTTTAGCAGCTACTTCTCTGAAAGAAGACAAATAGTGATTCTTCCAGGTACACAGTCAGATTGGAATTATATTCAAGCAGGAGTCCCACAAGTATCTATACTTGGCCCACTCTTATTTCTGTTATATATAAATGACACTGTTACCGATATTGGCTCAAATATAAGACTGTTTGCTGACAATACTAGCCTATCCCTTATTGTAGAAAACCCTGACACTGCAGCTGAAACCTTAAATTCTGACCTTGAAAAAATTACACAGTGGGCGAATACCTGGCTTGTTAAGTTGCAAAAACTGAATCTCTCCTTATAAGTAGAAAAGTTCTACAGCCAGTACATCCTCCTCTCTATATGCAAAATCAGCAAATTAAAGAAGTTGAAAATCACAAGCACCTCGGTCTTTATTTTAGTAATGATGGAACCTGGCACGCTCACATAAACTACATAAAGGAAAAAGCATGGAACAGAATAAATACAATGCGAAAACTTAAGTTTCAATTAGATCGAAAGTCATTAGAAATAATATATACCTCTTTTATCAGACCTATTTTAGAATACGGAAACGAAATTTGGGATAATTGCACGCAGTATGAAAAGGATGACCTCGAAAAGATCCAGACAGAAGCAGCGAGAATCGCAACAGATGCCACAAAGTTGGTATCTATTAAGAACTTGTATAGTGAAATAGGGTGGAACACATTAGACATCAGAAGAAAAAAACAAAAACTTACACTATTTTATAAAATGGTAAACAACCTTACACCTAATTACTTATCTTCTCTCATACCTTCATCTGTTACTGAAGCTTCTAACTATAATCTCAGAAACCCACACGATATAAGGACAGTAAACGCACGAACTAGTCAATACTTCTCTTCTTTCTTGCCATCTACTATCAGAGAGTGGAACACTCTTCCAGAATCACAGAGAAACTCCTCAACCATTACTTCCTTTAAATATCAGTTGAATCAACCCAACTCCTATATACCGAAATTCTATTATGTCGGAGAGCGTCGCGTCTAAATATTGCACACACGCCTGAGGACTAAATGCAGCTCTCTTAATTATTACATATTCACCAAGAACTTAACTGACTCACCTCTCTGCAGATGCGGCAGTGTTGAAAACACGGAGCATTATCTCTTGCAATATCGTCTTTATCATCAGCCAAGAACTGAAATGCTCAACTCGATTTCACAAGTTTGTCATGCAAGGTTGGCAAAATGCCGGCAAATATGAGTATTTTCCATGCCGGTGGTATTTACCAGTAAATACCGGCAAATACTGGTAAATGCCGGCAAATACTGGAAATTGGCATTTACCACCCTGGAAGTAAGACAAAACCCTACCCTCAGTATCAACCTATGGACAATGTCTGTAATAGGGGCTACATAGTTGACTTAGTATTTACATTATACTGATTGCAGTTTAACTCTGGTTTAAGTTTACTTTAATATTAAATTCAGTTAAGTGAAATCTAGAGAAAAAAAGCCTGTTTCATACCTGCCAAAGTACTCATCAGGTGGCTTGTGGCTACCACTACAGGTTTTTATTTTTACTTTTTCTTTCTTTTCATTCTTTTTTTCTTATGTTTTTGGTTTTTTAATCTTTTTTTTTTTTCTTTTTTAATTTTTTTTTGTATCTTTTCATTTTTATTTTTTTTTTTTAACTTTTTTTATCTTTTTTTTTTTTTTTCTTCAATATTTTCAATAACACCTTTTTACTTTCACCTAGACTTATTGTCTATATGCATTCATTTATGACATCTTGCCCCTGGCTATCAAGTACCCTCTTGAACAAACAATTGTCCTGGGATTTGTTGTTTTAGTAATTAGACCATACAAGTAGTCTTGCTAATTACATGTACACTAAAACGCCTAAAAATTTTGAATATAGTAAAGTGATGTAAATATCCTAAACTTTGCAAAACATACTTTTACCATACAGAAGTGTGTTTAAAAGATGCAGATGGCCTGGCAAACATTTAAGATCCTGATCAGACTGTTCAGTATGATCTTGGTCTGCTCTGTTTGACATGGTCTGCCAGCACAAAAAACTTAGGGTCATTATGGTAAATGTCAGTGGCCAGGTGCACAGGTGAATTTCTACTATTGAGATAAAGGCCTACATGATTTTTTTTTTAATTAAAGACCATTTATTGCTTAAATAATTTCAAAATTTTTGTCTTAGATTCACTTTTTGGCAGTGTTACATGTTTATATTGAGATTTCTTCTATTCTTCAGGGTGGTAACCTTATATAATTAATGATTTTAACATTCTTACTCATCTAGTTTGCTTATACTATTTCAATGCAACTTGTTTAAAGACTTCTGCAGTTTTTTAAGGCCCAAAAAATTTCAATTTGCCGGTATTTGCCCGTATTTGCCACTTGAGGAGTATTTTCCAGACCGGTAAATACCGGCAAATGCCACTGGTAAATACCGGGGGTGGAATTTGCCGCCCAACCTTGTTGTCATGTTACACTTGACGTGTTGCTATTTGGAGACAGCTCGATGTCCAATGAAGCGAATACTACAATATTTCTTTCAGTTAAAAGTTTATCAAAGATTCAAAACGATTCTAAATACGGCATGAATCAGTTGAAAAGAAAACATACCTTTTGCTCATGAACCGACCACATCACTATTCCAAATGCCAGAATGTAACCTGTTATTGATCTTACCTTAACAACTGAAAACCCCCAAATAGCACAGATAATTGGTAATTTCGACAATAGGATACTTCATAGCAATAACCTTAGCTAAAATATCTACAAATGGGAAGACCTCAACGACCCAGACTAATTTGGACCCCTCTCCCCCACGATCTGCTCCACGACCCTTTGTTTCTTTCTGCTTAGCTTCAAAAAGCATCTTTTTTATTGCTCTACCGTTACACTGTTGTCTTGAATTTTCTATCTCTATTAATTTTTGAGCTACATGTTTATTTACATGTACAATTTAATTCTCTTAAAAGTAATTATTGCACAGAATTTTATAAGTCCGACATTGTAAAATGCATTGTAAAAGCTATTTCGTTGAGGAAAAACTTACATGAATCAAATGTAGCTAATGACCTGCCAGTATTGTACAATATATCTAAATTTGTATTAGGAAAGGAACTCCATAAGCTATAAGCTTTCGTTCCAATCCTATAGATTGCTATTGTATGTATATATATCATGCATGTCAACTTTGATATTGAGAAATAAATATGTTTAAACTAAAAATATTTTTGTTTGCTGTCACCCTACCCAGAATTCTCAGGGTGGGTCGGTAGGTAGGTGATTTTTTTTTTTTTTTTTTTTTTTTTTTGATAAACTTGTGATGTTAAATAATCTTCGTGGATTCAATGCCTAGTAGTTAATGACCTATTCTCCGCTGTTAAGTATAACATTTGAATTATTGTCAGAGTGATGTTCAAAATTAAAACAAACATTGAATCATAAAGACTTTTCCCAATAAAAATGTGACAAAAAATCGCCAGATCTCAATAAATTTTTGAGTGGGGGTAAAATAGTGAGTCGGTCGGGGGACAGCAAACAAAAAATTTTTATGGATGGCCCAAGGGGCCAAAAAAGTTCTGTTAATGCACGTTGTCCTTTGTAACTGGTGAAAGGAGTGGAAATTCCCCATTTCTTAAAGTGCTCTCACACTATGGCGAATGTGCTTGCGAATGTCATTCGTCGCCAATTCGTAATGATCGTAAAATGATTGTCAAACATTCACAAGCGTTCATAAGCATTCGCTGACGTTTTGGGGGTGTTACGAATATTAGAAACATGCTCCTTATATTCGGCATTCGCTGACGTTTTGGGGGTGTTACGAATATTAGAAACATGCTCCTTATATTCGCAAGGAAAGCACATTCTCCTTTTTTCGCAACGCATTCTAAAGAATTGACAAGCTGTTCGTATTGATTGCACGTTACACTTGTAACGTTGGTAAGGCATTTGTAGAGTATTCATTAGCATTTTCCCTGTATTTTCAGAGCGTGCTTGCACGCAAACGAAGCAGCACGTATTATGAGTAATTGATAGAGAAACTCGAGAAAAAACGTATACTCATGGTGAAATTTTCTAGAAACCATCAAAATAAGAAACACGTAGCATATAAATGCGTGCCACAAGAAAATGTATACCTATGTCGGCTTATTTAATGCTTAAGCCAGTTATCTTGATCAAATATGCCATCTAAAATACAACTTTACTCTTGGTAAAATGTGAAGAATAACTGCCGATAAGTGAATATTGGCAAGCAATCATTGTGTATTAACTTTATTCAAAGGCGTTTGAAAGCATTGGCAAGGTTTGCATCAGCATTTGTAATTATTCTTATCATTCGTAAAAGATTCGCATGGCTTGGAAAATGGATCATTAATGAAACATAAGCTTCTTTAGAAATTCGCAAGCATTAGTGATGATTCATCACGTTTTCGCAAGCATTCGTAAGGGCCTTAATTTTTTCAGTGTTTGTCTCGACCAATCGTATCATTTTCGGCTATTCTGCCGCGAATTTAAAAATTTCCACATTCTTTCATATTCGTAAGGATATTCGCCATAATGTGAGAGCAGCATTAAAATATCTTGCATAACAATGGCTGCTAATCAATATTTTTGATTGTGAGTTTATGATATTCACCCACAGCCTCGTTTTTGGCTCTGGATGGCTAGTTTTAAAACATTTATAACTCCTTATCTTGATCGATTACCATGAAACATATTGCAAAATGTTCGGAAATCGCACACATTTCTTCTGTATTTCATGTGAAAGGCATTAAAACCTGCAAAGAGACAAGTTTAACAAACATAATGCATGGAGATAGGACAGTTTTGCTGCGTTATATCGATGCAAGTTGCTGTACTGTAAATTTATTATGTTTTTCAAGCTGCCGTACACAGAACTTCCAAATTGCCGTACTCCCAGAAACTCGTGTTTTCGAGAATAATTCAGTCAAATCATTGTCGTTGTGAATGAAACTTATACCGAAGGTAATTCTTAATATGCTGAATGTTTTGACATTGAAAAAGAACAGGAAAATGCTTTAAACAATGCCGTAACGATCATGTTTTCGAGGAGACACGTTGTTTTGAAAAGTACCAGCTCGCAGGATTCCAAGTGTTTTTAGCGAAACACAGAAATATTTTTGAAAAATCACGGGCATGGCCAACAGTCAGATGTCTCTAGGAACTAATACTTTCCATTTCAAAGGATGACACTCATTAAAAGGCATCGAAAAAAAAAGTTCTACTGACCTGGCTACGTGCCATTCCAGCCATTTTTATAGTTGTTTATCGACTGAAGTGGTACCAAGTTCCGGATTCTATGATACACGGTGAATACATTGTCTTTTTTTTCATATCAAATGGCACTTAAACCAGGTGACATATCTGATTCTCGGAATTCTAGTTTTTCAGATAAAAATCTTGTCATTTCCTGTGACTTAACATAAAATTTCAAGACATTTAAATTTCAAGACTTCCCTAAAAAAAACCCCAAAAAAAACGTCAACTGCAACATTTTGCTAGGCACTTTAAGGTTTAAAACTCTCCCTTTTCTTCAGTGCCGAGACTTGGGACTTAACAGGTTAAGGGTTTTCTTTTCTTCAGTGACAAGAGTGGTTAATTCCTATGGTCCACAGACGAGGGCCCTTGGTTTGGGTCAAGAGGCCTCCTCATCTGCGCCACAGGTGAAGGTAGAAGCAGGGGCTGATGGTATAGAAGAACGTCTGAACAACATAGAGACACATTTAAAAGTGAAAGGTAAGACCTTCATAGCTGCAGATAACACATATTTTTCAACTGAAAAGTCATGGTACTTTTCTTATTTCTCCACCAAAACTTCTAATGAGTACCCACAATGTACATTTTTGTGGAGAAATAAGAAAAATATGTGGATACATCCTCTTATCTTGTGCTGTGGACCTTCTTTATATCATGTGAACTTCATAGTTTCGGCCTCGGTGGCTCAGTTGGATGCGCGTCTGACTGGAGACCAGGAGGTCGCGGGTTCGACCCCCGCCAAGGTCGGCAACATTCTTTCGTGGAGATGGATCATGAAATATTTTCTACGGTCATTCTCTCTGTTCCGCTGATTCAAGAAGGGCGGTTGTCAGTTTCTGGCGAAAGAATGTGCACAATACTGGTTAACCGCTTAGAGGACAAAGCCTGCCCAGTAAATGTGTGGCTAGGTATACTGACCGCGCTCGACATGACCCCATTGGGTTGACTGGGCCGTAAAACCTCAACACAAACAAACTTCATAGTTTCTGACATCCTGGTTCCGCCTCTTTCCTTTTTAAAATAGTGAAATGGAGGCGAAAGAGTTGTCTCTTATCTGAACAATTCCCTCTAATGTACGTGTTTAAAAGTACAGAAATTTGGGAAACTTTTTTTATTTATAAAACCACCCACCAAGAGAGGCAGATCCTTACTGTGCTAACTGTCACAAGTGAGGTATAAAGTTGACAGCTTAAGCTTTAATTTGATGAACATAAATTAAACATTTAAACATTTTTCTTTTCACAGAAAATAATACTTACATATCATTCAAATCGTGTCTGAAGATTATTCGTATGAGCTGTAAAACCTTATTTACTATGAAAAGTAATCTGGAGCTATATATGAATAATGCCATGAGGGTATATATATTTTATGTTTTCCATCCATCTGTCTTTCAATTTGTCCATCCAAATGATAACATTTTGCTTAAAGTTTTGCATCAAATTTTCTAACAGATTTGATTAATTACTGATTCAAAGATTTAATTTTAACCCTTGTCCTGCTGAACCCGGATATACCCTGTCTTTGCAAACTGTAGATTGAGATCAGTTGGCTTCTGAATTGATCTACACTGTTTGTAATTCAGTATGTGAATTTATATCAACAAACTGGATCAAGTAATCAGATTGGCTGAAAATTGGAAGTGGCGTGGCATCTTAATTTATTCAGCATGACAAGTGTTAATGTACTGTTGCTTCTGATGAAAGATCAGGGCCCAGTTGTTCAAAACTAACAATGTCATTAGTTAACTGTGATCATTAGATATGGCATATACGACACTAATATTTTTGTTGAAAACTTAACATTTTTTCAGCAAAATACCTGCGAGTTATTGTACTTACTAGAACAGTTAATATTTTGACCACTAACGAGCTTGTTAAGCTAAAGGAGTCCTATTATTAACCTCATATTTCAGAGAAAATAAAGCTTGACATTTGAAGCAGACAATTCTGATGAAATGTCAAACCTTATTTTTTTCCAAAATAATTAAAAAAAAGAAGAAATGTTGTCAGCAGCAGTTGTAATTAGAGCTTTAAGGGTGAAACATCACTGTGACCTGATACATCAAATGCTGATTGGTTCTGTATTATAATGATGGTTTAGGTCTTTGATCCATTGAAGGCATACATGTGCAGTTTTGTGTAGTAAAATGTTTCTGCTGACTGGGAGGAGTTAAATTACGCTCATTCATTCATTTTTGAATTGGTATTAGATTGTAATTACTTTTTCACCTCTTACAAACAGTGCTTGAAACTGAGTTGTATCCCATCTGACTGACACAAATCCTACGCTTTCTTTCATGATGACTGTACAGCAAGTAGGCTTTTGAAGTTTCTGGCTTTTCTTTTCTTTACTTCTGTCTCTACTATTGTGTTTGGCTGTGCAAATGAATATCTGACTTGAAATCTGCTGGTCCTATGTTTGAGTTCTGCAATAGCTTTGTTGATGCCTGTGACAGAGGACCTTAAGCACTTTTGATTGGGTTTACACTGTGCATGAAATATAGGGGTGTCTGATAAAATGAGAAGAAATAACTACAGTCAGACACCCCTAAAATCATAAATGAACCTGCCCAGTCTATAAGAAAAGAAGATTCTTTTTGCATGAGTGGATTAAGCTATGATCAAGGTTGATGACAGCGCATGCCGGGATAATTTCGTCACACCTCTGATTAATACATATACAACAGACTGCTTCTGCCAAGCATAGTCTTTCATTTTGAATGTTAAAATAGTGAGAGTGCCAACATAATGGAAACTGTTGGACCAAATTGATGTATGGACTGAGTGAGCCACTTTGACAATTCTGTGTCAAAGGCAATGTCATTTGCTCTCATTTAGACCATGCCCAATTGAGTCTTTGTAACCTACCTGTAAAAGTTACGTAATTTTCAGGTCCATCAAAGGCAGACGTATTCAGTCGACTGAAGGTTCTTGAAGAAAGAGTTCTGTTCTTAGAAAGTTTATCCCCTGAATATTTCACATCTGGGGTAAGTATAACAGAGGAATTGTTAAGGAGAAGAATTTTTTTTGTATTCGATGATAATTCTAGGATAATTTTTCTTATTAGCACAATGTTTAAGTTTTCAAAGGTGTGCATAGTTTTTTAACTGTTTAAGGT
The DNA here is from genome assembly GCA_964016985.1 of Anodontia alba. Lineage (NCBI taxonomy): Eukaryota > Metazoa > Mollusca > Bivalvia > Lucinida > Lucinidae > Anodontia > Anodontia alba. The sequence continues at coordinate 94,466,466 of OZ024823.1, forward strand.
ACAGCTTTTATATTTGGCCTACACCTACCTTAGGGTAAGACCTTTCAATAGCATACACCCCCATCCCCTTTATATAGGTCAAGGTCAGTTCTTTGTCATTTACACCCATGTTTTAAGTTTTGCATTTAATTTTTGAAAAGTGTACATAACTGCTGAAGTATTCAAGATAGAGCTTTAATATTTGTACTTTGCAATTTGAACCCATGTTTGAGTTCTGCGTTTAAGTTTTGAAAAGTGTTTGTAACTGCTGAAGTATTCATGATACTGCTTTAATATTTGGCCCACATGAATGTTTGCACACACCCATTCCTCAGTTTGACCTTCTGCCAAGGTCAAGGTCAGGTCATTGTCATTTAAACCTATGTTTGAGTTCAGCCTGTTTTGAAAAGTGTTTGTAACTGCTGAAGTATTCAAGATGCCACTTTAATATTTGGCCCACACCTACTTTAGGGTAAAACTTTTCAATAGTACACACCCCTTTCTAAGTTTGACCTTCTGCCTAGGTCAAGGTCAAGTCATACTTTGTCATTTACAGCTGTGTTAAAGTTTTGAAAAGTGTACATGACTGCTGAAGTATGTAAGATATAGCTTTCATATTTTGTCCACACCAACCTAAGGGATTCAGCATGTAAGATATAGCTTTCATATTTTATCCACACCAACCTAAGGGAAGATGTTTCAATGGCATATACCCTGTCCCTCAGTTTGACATTCTGCCGACATCAAAGTCAGGTCATACTCTGTTATTAGCTCACCTGAGTACGAAGTGCTCATGGTGAGCTATTGTGGTCAATCAATGTCCGTCGTCCGTCGTGCGGCGTCAACAATTGCTTTAAAAGCCTACTCCTCCTGTACCCCTGGGCCAATTGACTTGATACTTGGTAGGAAGCATCAGGGTGACTTGTAGATCAAAAATAGCTAAAATCGTTCCGATCGGAAATCCAAGATGGCCGCCATCTTGAAAATCTATTTTTCGCTTCTTCTCCTGAACCGAAAGGCCAATTGACTCCAAACTTGCTAGGAACCATCAGGGTGACTTATAGATCAAAAATAGCTAAAATCGTGCCGATCGGAAATCCAAGATGGCCGCCATCTTGAAAATCTATTTTTCGCTTCTTCTCCTGAACCGAAAAGCCATTTGACTCCAAACTTGCTAGGAAGCATCAGGGTGACTTGTAGATCAAAAATAGCTAAAATCGTGCCGATCGGAAATCCAAGATGGCCGCCATGGCCGCCATCTTGAAAATCTATTTTTCGCTTCTTCTCCTGAACCGAAAGGCCAATTGACTTCAAACTTGCTAGGAAGCATCAGGGTGACTTGTAGATCAAAAGTAGCTAAAATCGTGCCGATCGGAAATCCAAGATGGCCGCCATGGCAGCCATCTTGAAAATCTATTTTTTGCTTCTTCTCCTGAACAGAAAGGCCAATTGACTCCAAACTTGCTAGGAAGCATCAGGATGACTTTTAGATCAAAAATAGCTAAAATCGTGCCGATCGGAAATCCAAGATGGCCGCCATGGCTGCCATCTTGAAAATCTATATTTAGCTTCTTCTCCTAAACCCAAAAGCCTATTGACTCCAAACTTGGTAGGAGGCATTGGGGTGACTTATAGATCAAAAATAGCTAAAATCCTGCCTATTGGAAATCCAAGATGGCCGCCATGGCAGCCATCTTGAAAATCTATTTTTCGCTTCTTCTCCTGAACCGAAAGGCCAGTTGACTCGAAACTTGGTAGGAAGCATCGGGGTGACTTGTAGATCAAAAATAGCTAAAATCATGCCGATCGTAAAACCAGGATGGGCGCCATGGCAGCCATCTTGAAAATCTATTTTTCGCTTCTTCTCCTGAACCAAAAGGCCAGTTGACTCGAAACTTGGTAGGAAGCATTTGGGTGACTTGTAGAACAAAAATAGCTAAAATCATGCCGATCGTAAATCCAAGATGGCTGCCATGGCAGCTATCTTGAAAATCTATTTTTCGCTTCTTCTCCTAAACCCAAAAGTCACTTAACTCGAAACTTAGTAGGAAGCATCAGGGTGACTTTGTAGATCAAATATAGCTAAAATCCTTCTGATCAGAAATCCCAGATGGCCACCATGGTCGCCATCTTGAAAATCTATATTTGGCTTCTGCTCCTGCACCGAAAGGCCAATTGACTCCAAACTTCGTAGGAGACATTTGGGTGACTTGTAGATAAAAAAAAAGCTAAAATTGTGCTAACCGGATATCCAAGATGGCCGCCATGGCAGCCATCTTGAAAATCTATTTTTCGCCTCTTCTCCTGAACTGAAAGGCCAGTTGACTTGAAACTTGGTAGGAAGCATTGGGGTGACTCGTAGATCAAAAATAGCTAAAATTGTGCCGATCGTAAATCCAAGCTGGCTGCCATTTAGAGTTTGTTCAAATGATCATGCTCAATTGACTGGCATGCCATATATCTTCTTCAAAATAAAGAACTGCTTAAATGATGATCTTTTCATTAGTTGCGATGACAGGATTGGAAAAATGTTGCATAACATCTGCGTATCTGCAGTGGCTATGTCACTCAGGTGAGTGGCCCGTGGGCCTCTTGTTTTACAGTTATGTTTGAGTTCTGCATTTTATCTTTAATATTTAAAGATTGTTTTCTTCTCTGATCAGCCCTTTCCGGCGAGCTGCATTGTCTTCTGGCAACTCTTGTTCTTAATTCTCCACAAAAATGTATAATGTGGGTACTCATAAAAAGCGCCTTGGCGAGGTCAGGCGCTTCTAATGAATACCCACAACATTTGTATTTTTGTTGAGATTTAAGAAAAATACTTGTACTATTTAGCTGCAAAAAGGCCTTATCTGGAGCTATGCTAATACCCCTCTTATCTTGAGTTATGCCCCTAAAGCTCATTTTCACATGGTGTGGATGAAATATTTTCAGGCACCTCCTCCAAGACGACAGAGAACAGAGAGAAGAAATCCTGCAAGTAGTCGTCACAAGGTAAGAACTAAGCCATGTCTTTATTGTCTTGTGAGAAAAAGAGGCCTTCTCTTAAGTACATGCCATAAAGAGTTTGACTGGCTTCCACATGCACAAAGTCTGTTCAGGTCTTGGGTTTTATTCATACACAGAGCTTTAGAAGGTAAAATTGTGGAGCATAGGGTATCTTAGCCCATGATTTCAGAGCAATGGCATATTTTATTTTAACCGTTGTCATGCTGAATAAATTAAGATGTCACATCCTCTTCTAATTTCCAGCCAATCAGATTACTTGATCTTGATAGTTGTACTATAAATTCAGTACAGATCCAGATCAGTTGGCTTCTGAAATCAGCTGGCTTCTTCAGAAGTCAACTGATCTGGATCTACACTGTTTGCAAAGGCAGGGTATATCCAGGTTTTTACTCTCTTCAACATCCTTATTTGAAGTAGCGGTTAACCCATTTATGTCTAGTGGACTCTTCTACCACAGCTCTTTGGACTGATTTATTTCCAATAGCAGGGTGTCTGGTTTGTTTTTATTGTTTTTCTATTACCATGTTTTATAGAAATTCCTATAGTTAATGCAAACATTGTAGACCCTGAGTAGATGCCACATTCTGTGGCTTCTGTTGTGGGTCTGCACTGTTTGCCAGTTACCCTTTTAGGGGTCTCCATATTAAAATGGTTTAAGAATGTTATTCTGACAGATGAAGTGAAAATTGAGGGAAATTTGCTCTTAATATAATGGGTACAAGATGCATGAATATATAGTTAAATTCTATTTAAAAGCACTTACAGGGGTGGGGAAGGGGGATATCCCATCTTATTTAAGTTTGTACTTTGACTATTTTGCAGATTCCTACATAGTAAGAAAGCACACATTGCAAATGCAAACTTTATTAAACAGCAACAGAAACAGTGCTCTAGATAAGTTTTTGGTACAATGAGTACAGTGTAGCTCCAATACATCGCGGTCCGTTATTTCGCGAAATCCAGTATATCGGGAATAGACCATGGCTCCCAAATTTTCCATAAGCAAAAAAAAAAAAAAAAAAAAATTAAAAACATAAAATGTTTGTTGTTTTATTTAACTTCAGAAAAAAAACAACAAAAAAAAACGTGTTCCGCCTCCGGTAATTGATTTTTCGCGCCTGTCCCGACGCTAAGTCGCATCCGGTATTATATGACAAACAATCCACTTAATGTCAATCAGCGCACACGTTGATTATAATTGGCAAACAATAAATTATATCGCCGTAATTGTCATAATCATTATCATCATTTAGTACATCTGCTCAATGCTCAATCAGTCAATGATGCCCACAAACTAATTTTGCTCAATAGGTGAAAACGGCCCACCTCCTTTTCAACACCAGCAAATTTTACAAGACATTAGTCTTACAATATTTCTGTCCTACATACACAGGTCTTAGTCCACTTATTTTACACTTCTGTAGATGTAAATACAACTGCGTCAAAAAAACAAAACAAAACAAAAACAAACAATAAAACTTAAATAAAAAGAAATTAACTTTGATTAACGACAGTTTTTTTGTTTTTGAGCCCGCAATATAAGCAAAGGGAAGCAACTTAGCACAATTGAGTAACTTCCCTTTGCCGTTCCAGGGAACCAGAGTATCCAAAATGGCGTCCTAAATTGTCAATCCGATGATTTCTTGTTTTCAAACGTAGTTTATCCGCTGGTTTCGATTGGAATTACTTGTTAGACATAGCGCACATTTGTAAATTATTCCATTGAGCAATTCTAATCCAAGTTTAATTAGGAAATATGGTGACAACATGACTGAATGCCATTTATCCATGATGTCTCAGCAAACTACCACAGCGACAAACCCAGCGAGTGTTATGCACGCCGTTATACATGCATGATACATGTCGGGACGTATATCCCGCTCCTTTTATATCGCGATAGCGGACTCTGGACCCCGAGGACGGCGATATATTGGAGCTACACTGTATTTCACCACAGGTCTGCTTTTAGTTTTAATAAATAATTGCCCATTTGCAATGCTTAACTCCTAAAGCACCAAGCATAAGTGTAGCAAACAAAATTCATAATTTTTCAGAGAAAATAAAGCTTGGCATTTGATGTGAATTTCACATCAAATGCCATTATGCAGACAATTCACATAAAATGCCAAGTTTTATTTTCTCCGAAAAAAAAAAAAAAAAGAAATGCCTAGAAATGTATTTTTCATTAGTGTTTTAAGGGTTAAACCTTTTCTAATCTACTGCTCACAAAAGAATCAATGTGAGTGAAATTGCTTTTTTATTTAAAAGGTGTTGTTGTGTTGGGGTTTTACGGCCCAGTCAACCCAATGGGGTCTTGTCGAGCACGGTCAGTTTACCTAACCACACATTTACTGGGCAGGCTTAGTCCTCCAAGCGGTTAACCAGTATTGTGCACATTCTTTTGCCAGAAACTGACAACTGCCCTTCTTGAATCAGCGGAAGAGAGAGAATGACCGTAGAAAATATTTCATGATCAATCTCCACGAAAGAATGTTGCTGACCTCGGCGGGGGTTGAACTCGCGACCTCCTGGTCTCCAGTCGGACGCGCATCCAACTGCGCCACTGAAATCTTTTATCCCCACAACTTGATTTCAATGCTGAAATCCAAAATTTCATTGAGTATTTTTACCCCCTCCACTTCAATTTCAATGCGGATTGTCAAAAAATCAATGCTGAAATACCCTTTACTCCCTCTTATCTAGAGTTCTGCAGAAGTTGCATTTTCTAAAGAAGCAGTGATCAGGGTCCACACTTTTTGTCAATCCATGAAGTATGGATTCCGGAAGTACATTCTTCCATCTCTGCATTTGGTGTCCAAATTCATTGTTGTCAAAAGGGCGACAGTTGTAAATCAAGAAAAAAATGGCAAACAGTGTAGATCCAGATGAGACGGCTCATGAGCCGTCTCATCTGGATCTACACCGTTTGCAAAAGAATCTGTCTTTCTCTACAGGGCTGAAAGGGTTAAGAAACAACAGCATTAAAGGCAAAGTTTAGGTATTATGGAATAAAGTGTTCGATATTTCAGGACATTTTCTATACAGCAGAAGCAACAAAAGTTAGTCTGTATATTGAACTAGGTTATCATCTTGCCTGGCATTCTGTACTGTGATATATATATATACTCCACCTGGATTCACATACAGCCACCATTTGAACAGGGAGACAAATATTGCAGATAGGAAATTGTGTCCCTGTTATTTGTTTGAAACCTTCAGAAATGGTTGTGGGGGAGAGAGGAGGAGGGGTTGGGTGCTACATTAACACTTAACATGCTTGGTAAAAATTTCAGCAGACATTTTAAAATATCTACTTTTCCCAGAAAATAAGCGTTGATATTTCATGCAAGTTGTCTCCTTTGCATGAAATGTCCAGTCTTTTTCTGGGGAAAATAAGTTAACATATTGTCAGTTTATCATCTGCTGAATTTGCGGATAGAGTGGTGAAGGTTAAAGGAAAGAATTTGCTTCTAGAGTACTGTTTTGTTGGTGGTATAACATTCTATTTTATATATGATTTTATGTAGGAGATGACACTTGCTGAAATAGAGGAGAAGATGAAGTCAGTCAGAGAGCAACTGCTAAAGAAAGCCAATACCTGCTGAGAAATGTTAAAACATTTACATTGAAATGCACACAAGAAGAAGAACCAAGCTGCTTAAGTAATAGAGGGCCTTTTGTCTCTCAGCTGAACAAGTCTTGTGTGTCTTCAAGAGGGTCGCTTTGCTGACTGAAACATATGGCAGCTTTCAAGGTGTAAAAAAACAGTTACTTTGTACGTGAAATTTGCTTCATATACACATGTGGTATGTGATAGTTCCAGATTTCATGAAGGGAAAATGTGGGAGATTTTCTTGTGTTCATTGGAGTTAAAAAGCTATCTTTTAATTGTTGCAGTACAAAATCTTGTTTCATTAAATGTGGGAGATAAAATAGAAGAGACGATAAAGTTAAAGAGCAGCTGTTGAAGCAAACCACAACCAGCTGAGCTGGGTGGTTCAACCAATTTAAAATATTTTGTTGTGAAATTCATACAAGAAGAAGTAGTAAGCTGCTAGGTTGGTTGATAAAGGACCTCATATGTCTTCAGCTGCATGGTTCCCGTGTATCCTCTTGAAGGAAGTGCAGAGGCTAAGTTAGGATCCCCATTAGGGAAAGCAAAGACTGAGATGGGATTTTCATGAGGGAAAGGCAGAGACTGAGGTGGGATCCTTAAGAGGGAATGGTAGAAACTGAGGTGGGATCCTCACGAGGGAAAGGTAGAGACTGAGGTGGATCCTCATATGGGAAATGTATAGACTGAGGTAGGATCCTCGTGAGGGAAAGGCAAAGACCTAGGTGGGATGCTTATAATGGAAAGATACACACCAAGGTAGGATCCTCATGATGTGAAGGCACAGAGCAAGGTAGGGAAATGCACCGAGGTAGGATCCTTATGAGGGAAAGGCAGAGACCAAGGTAGAATCTTCATGAGGGAAAGGTACTGACTGAGGTAGGATCCACATGAGGGAAAGGCAGAGATCGAGGGAGGATCCTTAAGAGGGAAAGGTACCGACAGAAGTAGGGTCCTCATGAGGGAAAGGCAAAGACCCAGGTAGAATCCTTATGAGGGAAAGTGACAAAGTGTCTTCACGACACACAGGCACAGAGTGAGGCAGGATCTTTGATAGGGAAATGCAGAGACTGAGGTAGGATCTTCAGCAGAGACTAAGGTAGGAGTTCTTGCAAAGTTGACATTGCTGAATATAACATACAGTGACTAAATGGTGTTAGTTCTTTGTGCATCAGATTTACATCTTAGACACAATTGGTATGGATGCTTCTGATTTCTTTCCAAGGAATGTTGTGGAAGATGTTACAGTATTCCAGATACAAGATTCAAGACCAGATGAGCATTACTAGTTTGATTGGGAGGTAAAGCAATTTGCATAAATACATGTAAATTATTTGTTTTTATCATAGGTCCAGATAAGAGGGAGTATCCCTGAAATATGTTTATTTCTCCATGAAAACATGTTGTGGGTACTGGTTAGAAGCACCTCGGCGAGGTCTAATGAGTATCGAAAACATCTGTTGTCATGGGGAATATCAATTATTTTTGGTTGAAAAAAATTGTCTTATTTGGAGTTATGTTTCATACAGGAGATACGCACTGAGAAAGCCAAAAAAACTGAAGCCATATGTAAGGAGCCCAAGCTAACAATCATAGCTCAGGATAAGAGAATGTATCAGGAAAATAGTTTTCTCATTTCTCCACGAAAACATGTGGGTACTCATAAGAAGTGCCTAGGCTTTTGGTTGAAAAAACAACAACAAAACCCTTATTTGGAGTTAGCTATAAGTGTGGCAATAATTTGTGTGTGTTTTTGTTTTGTTTTTTTTTGCACGAAGTTACAGGACAGTCTTTATATATCTAAGTTTAAGTTTTTTCTGTTCACATATGGCCCAGACCAGGTTTTTTATTTCAGCAATAACTCACTTTCACTTACTGCTTTAATTACTGCTTTAAAGTTATTAATATGTAATATATACATTGCTTGGCACAAGTGGGTTTTGTTCGTGTATTTTTGCAGATTGCTTAATGTCCTGTGTAAAAATTATTACAAATATATAATACAGTCAAACTTCAGTGGCTCGAACATCTTTGGGACCATGGAAATTTGTTCGAGAGATGGGTAGTTCGAGCCAGTGAGATTTAATCATGGCGCCAGGTCAGGAAGCAAATGGGGATAACTTATGGAAACTTCGATGATGCAATTCTAATGAGTACACACAACATACAATTTCATGGTAAAATAAGAAAATTTCTCTTAATATGTGTTTTCTTGAGCTATCGGAAAAATTCCGTAGGGACTCAAAATTGAGTTCGAATAAGCCATGGTAAACGAACCATCGGTGTTCGAGCCATTGAAGTTCGACTGTGTATGCGTTGCATGTTAGTGATTTTCTTATCCCTGGTCATGCTGAACACAGATACGCCCTGCCTTTAAAAACAATGTAAATCCAGATCAGTTGGCTTTTGAAGCCAACTGATCTTGATCTGCACTGTTTGTCATTAAGTATGTGAATTTGTATCAAGAACCTGGATCAAGAAGTCTGATTGGCTGAAAATTAGAAGTGGGTGTGGCATCTTAATGAATTCAGCATGGCAAGGGTTAGTTACTGACTCTTTTACACAAAGCTTTACACATAGCTTTAGATCAGAGGGGTATTCAGGTATATTTTTTTTTTTATTTCTCCACAAAAAACACATTGTGGATACTCCTTAGAAGTGCCTTGATGGGGCGCTTCTAATGAGTACCCACAATTTATTTTATTGTTAGCGGTGAAATCAGTGTATATCTGGTGAAAATAAAAGTGGTATCAATCACTAGTGAAATGATATCGTAACATTTCACTATAGTGACAGATACGATTTATATTTTCACTGCTCGCTTTGGACGACTTCGGTTTTCTTCATTGTTTCAGAAGTGGATCTTACCTCCACTTCAGATTTTTGAACACCTCTAACTTCTTTGTTTCTGAACAAAACTATCACGTGTTGGTATGCATTTTCTTAGTTAGAATGTAAGGAACATTTTGGTATCAATATTATTTTGATTTGCCGAAACTTTTTGTTTTTGTCTCTCCAGCGTTTCGCATGTTGAGCACTGAACGTCTACGCCATGACGTTCATGTTTTGTTTGGTGACGTTAGATATGACGTCAGAAACGTGCATTGGCGTGTAAAAAAATAAAATAAAAAGAAAATTTACTCTTTTTCAGTGAATACCATAAAAATTTTCATCTCGTGTAATGAAAACATTCAAATTTTCACTCGTGCTTCGCACTCGTGAAAATACTGATGTTTTCATTACACTCGATGACAATATTTATGGTATCCACAGCAAAAGAGTAAATATCCTCTATGTATGTTTTCATGGAGAAATAATACTTAAAAAAATCAGCAATCTTCAAGTAAAAAAAACACTGTATTAGGAGTTAGGTGTATATTAAAATACAAGTAAGAGATGTTTAGGAGTCTTTGATGATAATTCTAGGATAACTTCCTGAAGTTCTGTATAAACATGTGTTGTGGCTACACATTAGAAGCACCTCGTCATGAGTATCAACAACATGTTTTTCATAGAGAAATAAGAAAATATACCCTAGAATTAGCACCAAATACTGCTTATCTTCAACTATTTTAACACCGGATAAGGTGAAAAGTTTAGTGGCATTCCATGTAAATTAATGTAAAACTTTTTACCTTGTCTGGAATGATGCTATTTGTTGGATTTGGTTATTTATGAAATAAGAGAGAGCCATATGGAGACCTGTTAATATGCTGTTGTACATAGTTTATTTTATGAAATAAGAGAGAGCCATATGGAGACCTGTTAATATGCTGTTGTACATAGTTTTTCTCTTCTATGGTTACTTTTCTTTCAGCTCTATAAAAACAAACAATCAAACAAAAAAGGAACCAACAAAAAACAAAAATAGCTTACCGGTAGTTACAACATAGCTGATCAAAATATAATCTATTTTTCAAAGCTCCAGATAAGACATGTTTTACAATGGAAAACATTACGAGAACATGCCTATTCAAATATACTGAAAATTTTATCACCAAAAAATGAAAGTTTTCAGATGAAAAACTCTGATATTTTTCATATTTCTGCCAAAACATAGATTGTGGGTACTCGTTAGAACTGCCTTGGTGAGGCAGTTCTAACGAGTACCCACACTCTATGTTTTTGAGCAGTAATAAGAAAAATAATGTATACCCGTGTAAACCCCAGTTTTACTCTATAAAAGGAGGGTTTAAGGGGGTCATAATATAGGCATGTTTTCGTGATGGTATTGATAGTTTTCTTACGTCTCTTCGAAAACATATGTTGTGGGTACTCATTAGAAGTGCCTCACCGAGGCACTTGTAATGAGTACCTACAACATATGTTTTCATCAAGAAAGAATAAACTATCATGCGGATACCTGATCTTATCTGTAGGTATGTTTTTACACCATAATATTTTGTGTCAGTCGCTGCAGAATTGCCTAGGGAAATCAACTGAGTGCCCACTAGGTATATTTTGGTATAAAAATAACAAAACTGATGCTAAAATGTCAGTTATAATTTTATCTGGAGCTATGCTGTGAACAATTAGAAGCTGGAGTGGAACACAGTAGTTTTAATATGTGCAACTAGCACAGACCTAGACTGACCTGTGCATAAGTATCACAGCTCCAGATGCTGAGCTTTTTTGCACTAAAAAAATTCTGATATTATGTGGAACACAATAAGAAAAGAGTTGTTTTAATATGTGCAGCAAGCACAGACCTAGACTGACTTGTGCATGTGTCATAGCTCCAGATTCGGAGCTTTTTGCCCCTCAAAAATTCTGATATTATTTGTAACACAATAAGAAAAGTGTTGTTTTAATATGTGCAGCTAGCACAGACCTAGACTGACCTTTACATGTATGTCTTAGCTTCAGATACGTAGCTTTTTGCACCCAAACATTCTGATTTTATTCTTCCTGAAAATGTATGTTGTGGGTAGTGTTGAAGCATTTCTAATGAGTTTCCACAACATGATTTCAGGGTGAAATACAAGAAGTATTAGTATTGGTACTCCTTTTCTGGTACTGTGCATAGCAACAGATAAGGCGGTTTTTTTTTCATTCGAAAAATGCTTATTTCTGGATGAAAACATATGCTGTAGGTACCCATTAGAAGCACCTCGGCGAGGCGCTTCTAATGAGTACCCACAGTACTCATTAGAAGCGCCTCGGCGAGGCGCTTCTAATGAGTACCCACAACATATGTTTTCGTTGAGAAATAAGAAAAATATTATGTGGATACCCCTCTTATCTGTAGCTATGCTGTGATATGAGTAGTCTTATTATTATTTACATCGGTAGCTCATAGAATCTTCCATGATATTGTCTGTGCTATTCTGGAACTGTGATATGAGAAGTCTGATCATTATCTACATTGGTAGCTCATAGAATCTTCATGATATTGTCCTCTGCTGAAACACAAAGGAGATACAGTAGTTGAAAATGTTAGATATTGTCCATCTGTCAATATGTGCCTGTGTCTATCCCATTATTGTCCAGAATGAAAAAATCTAGATACGCAGGCAGTGTTCAAGCCAGGCTGCGCCATTGCGCCATTCGCGCATATTTTCATGTTTTGGCGCAGAAAAAATAAGTTCTTGCGCCATCCAGGCGCAGAAAATTTATTACAATTGGCTGAAAATGCATTGTGATCGGGTGCTTTTACTTGCGGTTCACTATAAATAGGCATAGAAATTATTTTAAAATGCATAGAAAGCTTTAAAATAATTGAGAAAATACAGTTAAACAGACAATCTGGTATGATTTTTGCCTTTAGTTTATGCATTTTGATGTTATTTCTAGCGTTGGTGGCAGCCATTTTTCAATTCTGCCATGACTATTGGTACTGTCCTCATGCTGGGACTATTGGTTCAGTGTTCATTTATAAACTAGGGGTCACCTCACTGAGGGGTAGATCGAGTGTACACTGTTAGTATACATCACTATCACAAAGTATTACTGTTGGAAGTTTTCTTTCTTTTCTCAGTCGGATTGATTGAATGATTAGGTAAAAATATGATTGACAAATTGTCTAATGGAAAGTTATTAATTTTGGGTGACGGTCAATCCTGTTGAAACTAGAACAGGACTGATGCTAAAGAGATCTTCCAGCTCATCAATTTGAAGCAGTGTTCAAAAGAACTAATTCAAAATGATTTTCAGCTTTTACATCTATTCACACTATCTAGTTATGATTATTATTCCTTCTATATCTCCACAGTATTGTCAGCACTTAGACAGGCAGCTCACTTGTCCCCCCCCCCCCCCTCCCACACACACATACACACACACACACACACACACACACACATACACACACACACACACACACACACAAAAGAAAAACAATGGCAGCCCCTTTGACACCCTTCCCAATCTGTAGATTTCTTATGTTCATCTGTTGTGCCATTTCTTATTGACAACCCTGTGTTAACCTGGGTTGTACATCTGATCAGATGTTACAAAAACAGATTACATGGAGCAAAATACCCACATCTGAAAGCAACTGTTACAGAACATTTTCTATAAAATTTTGGTTGTTGATTATACTGTCTCATTTTTTTCAAATGTCCCCAACTTTTTGGAGAGTAGGGGCCCCTGGACCCCAAAACTGAAATTCCTGGCTCAAACACTGGGCAGGGTTTTCAGGTATATTTCATCCCTTGCCATGCTGATAAATTAAGATGCCACACCCACTTCTAATTTTCAGCCAATCAGATTATTTGATCCTGATTATTGATATAAATTCACAGACTTAATGGCAAACAGTGCAGATCCAGATCAGTTGGCTTTTTCAGAAGCCAACTGATCTGGTTCTACACTGTTTGCAAAGGCAGGGCATATACTGGTTCAGCAGGACTAGGGTTAGCTGTATATGAAGGTGCCATGCGAAGACTCTTCTTCGGGCATATGTGGGCAGTGAAGACCCAGATCAGCCTGCGCATCGGGGCAGTCTGACCAGGGCCTTTACTGTCCACCTACATCATTGGATACTATAGAATATATAAATGTATAACAAAGGGCTTCGCTAGAGTGTATATGCTAGAGGGCATAAGCAGTGTTTTAAACTTCATTACTGCTTATGATGAGCAGGGTTCATTTAAGATTTTGGTCTAACTGGGCCTTTGGCCCCAAACTTTTTTTAAAGTGGGCCTTTTAGATTTGAGATTGGGCCCATGTACTTAAGACTAGAAATCCACTTTTGATAAATCCTCATTATGAGCTGCTATTCATAGCCGTTCCCAGAAACTGGCTATAAAAGACATAACTTCTTGATAAGAACTCTTTCATACTTAATCAGGTTAAAATTGTCATTCAGAGATCACACATATTTGATACTTCCACTTGTACATAAGCTAAAAAACATGCGCTATTCTTCTACTATCTCTTCTCTTTTCTCCCTTTCTCTGGGAGATGACACAAAATGATCCACAAGGACTGGCGTGTCATTAAATCCCAACTGCAACACAATTAATTTTCATTGTCATATGTTAACCAAGACGAGTACTGCGGATTTGTAGGTGAAAGTCAGTCATGAACGAACAATTTGTCGTAAGTTCGGGATGGTGTTTTAGCTTTCGAAGTGTTGTCACTCACAGATGTTGAAGCCATCTCAACATCCAAAGCATTAGTATGATCACAGATGCTGTCATAATTCTCGGTCCTTGTTTGTTGACAAAAAAAAAAACTTAGGATTTTCCGCTGTACAGAGCCGGCTTCTAGTTTCCTTTTCGACATTTTAATGCATAGAAATGATAAAAACCAAAATTCTCCTAACATCTGCACAGCCAAACAGCACAGAGCGAACACTTTTTTAATTGGTCCAGGCTGCCTAAACTGACCAATGGAAATACACTTTACAAAAAATCCTTTAGTTTGCTGACATCATGGAACGCAGCCAGGCAAAACAAGCGGGGCTTTTGAAAAAGTAGTCACTGATGCGGAGCAATTGTTCTGCTGCGGCAAATCGTATTTTTTTGTGTTTTAATGACCCGCAATGCAATTTTACTTGTGCCTTATTTAGTTTTCCTGCGTTTTTGGCGCAAAAACGCACTCTGAAATGAACCCTGTGATGAGTCTCACTAACACCAAGACTCCCACTTTCTAATCTGTAGTGTGTTCTTTGTTTCCAAAGGCAGTCTTTCTTTTATTTCATCAGCTTGTTTGCACAGTTTCTTTCATTTTAGAATTGAATCCTCCATTCAGGTAGGTGCTCTTGATGTCTCCTGCTTTCCTCAGCCACATTGATAGTCTGGGCCAATCTGTAGTGGTCAGCGATCTGTTTTTTTTTTTTAACTTTCCTTTCTCTACTCATAGCGACAGATAAGGCATTTTTTTCATCCGAAAACTGCTAATATCTTTCTTATTTCTCAAGGAAATCATATGTTGTGGGCCGAGGCACTTCTAATGAGTACCCACAACATACGTTTTCATCGAGAAATAAGAAAAATATTATGTGGATACCCCCTCTTATCTGTAGCTATGTCTACTTCCATAGCATATTATATTTGGGATTTTTTTTGTCTAACGTCTGCTTTACTCCTTTCTTTGCTGATCCAGCTATCTCCCCAGAATTGGGTCCTTCACTGGATTGCTCAGCAATTGGAGCAATGATCTAAGTTGTCTTCGAGGATCAAGCCTGGGTCCTTCATTAGATTCCTCAGCAGTAGACATTATAAAGGTTTGAATCACGAATGACAATTTGGAAACAAGAAATCAAGTTTAAATGCCCTCTGACTGAGTCGCTCATTTTGACAGTAATTTTGAGAAGAGGTGACAGAAATTAAAGAATGTTGGTGATCAATTACATCAAAGCACACTGTTAACCCATTGTAGTCTGGAGACCCATAAAAGGGTAATTGGCAAACAGTGCAGAATGTGGCATCTGATCAAGATCTCCACTGTTTGCAAATAGTTTAGCCATTTTTCTCTAGGAATATGTAAATCTCATAGCTGGACATACCTAAAATTGAAATTGGACTCTTCCAATATATGTTGTGGGAGAGTCCATTTAGTCTACAGTGAGTTGAACAGTGTTCAGCCATTTAAGTTTCAAAAGAGCCACCAAAGCACTTAGGGGTTTCGGTCAAGCACATCTGATTGCTTGTAGTGTACCTGTAAATAGCTGATTATCGATATTATGAATTATTGTAGCACCTGCTTTAGCAGGCACGACTTAGGCATGCAAATTTCTGTCCGTTAACATTTACCCTGGGTGTCTTGTGAGAGCAACTCCTCTTACAGTTTTGTACCGATTGATAGGAAATCCAAGATGGCCACCATGGCAGCCATCTTGAAAATCTATTTTTTGCCTCCTCTCCTGAACCGAAAGGCCAATTGACTCCAAACTTGCTAGGAAGCATCGGGGTGACTTGTAGATAAAAAATGGCTAAAATCCTGCCGATCATAAATCCAAGATGGCCGTCATGGTGGCCATCTTGAAAATCTATTTTTCACTTCTTCTCCTAACCCCAAATACCAATTGACTTGAAACTTGGTAAGAAGCATTGGGGTAACTCATAGATAAAAAAAAACTAAAATCGTTCCAATCGGAAATCCAAGATGGCCGCCATGGCCGCTATCTTGAAAATCTATTTTTTGCTTCATCTCCTGAACCAAAATGCCAATTGATTCCAAACTTGGTAGGAAGCATCAGGGTAACTTGTAGATCAAAAATAGCTAAAATCATGCTGATCGGAAATCCAAAAGAAAAATCTTTTTTTCGCTTCTTCTCCTAAACCTAAAAGCCAATTGATTTGAAACTTGGTAGGAAGCATCGAGGTGACCTATAGATTAAAAATGGCTAAAATCGGTTTGATTGGAAATCCAACATGGCCACCATGGCGGCCATCTTGAAAATCTATTTTTCACTTCTTCTCCTGAACCGAAAAGCTTATTGACTTTAAACTAGGTAGGAAGCATCAGGGTGACCTGTAGATCAAAAAAAGCTAAAATCATCTCTATCAGAAATCCAAGATGGCTGCCATGACAGCCATCTTGAAAATCTAATTTTCGCTTTTTCCTGAACTGAATGGCAGTTTGACTTGAAACTTGGCAGGAAGCATTCCGGTGACTTGTAGATCTAAAGTAGCTTAAATTGTTTGGATCGGAAATCCAAGATGGCAGTCATGGCGGCCATCTTGAAACTTTTTTTTTCGCTTATTTTCCTGAACCAAAGGGCCAGTTGATTTGAAAATTCGTAGGAAGCATCAGGATGACTTGTTCATATAAAAATAGCTAAAATCATTCCGATCGGAAATCCAAGATGGCGACCATCTTGAAAATCTATTTTACCCTTCTTCTTCTGAACTGAAAGGCCAATTGACTCGAAACTTGGTAGGAAGCATCAGGGTGACTTGTAGATCAAAAATAGCTCAAATCGTTGTGATAGGAAATCCCAAATTGTGGCTATAGCGGCCATCTTAAAATCTCTTTTGAACTTTTTCTCCTGAACCGAAAGGGCAATTGACTCAAAGTTCATTGGAAGTATCGAGGTGACTTGTAGATCAACAGTAGCTAAAATGATTCTGTTTGGAAATCCAAGATGGCTACCATCTTGTTTATGTTTATTATATTTTCCTGACACTGTGCTGTTTACATGTATAAAATCATGATTCTTCAGAAACCACTTAGGCAACTGCCATCAAATTTCACATTGATCCTACTGTTGAAATGTGATTGAGAGTTTGTTCAAATGATCACGCTCCATTGACTGTCATGCCATATATAATATTCTTCTTCTTAGGATGATCTTTTCATTAGTTGCGATGACAGGATTGGTAAAATGTTGCATAACATCTGCATATCTGCAGTGGCTATGTCACTCATGTGAGCAACCCTTGGCCTGTGAGCCTCTTGTTATACAGAAATCTCACCAGGGTAAAGAATATTTCAATTTAAAGTTTTTATTAAAATTTTAATACCCTTTATGACATCACAAAATATTGTATTGTGGGATAGAAATCTATTTATAGTAACACCAAGTTTTTCTTATTTTGAAAAATTTGCATATTTACTAAAATGGTCATAACTTTTGAACCATTTGGAATTTTTGATGCGGTTTTCACTGCTGTACTCGGGAAAACAGGCTCTAATCATTTAAAGCCATTTGCTAGGTCACTCTTAGGACTCTTAAATTTAAGAGTTAATATGTTTGAAGCATTCCTAAGTCCCCATTTGGGACTATTTTCCCTCATACACTTGAGTGACAATCAACCCACCAGTGTTGTAAAAGCTTTGAATTGAGAATGACATACCTTTATTGTGCTCCTGCCAGTAGTTGTCAGTGAAGTCTCGCTTTTGTAAATATTAACAGTTACGTCAGTGATGGGTCACAAAATCATCTGTATGGCAATCAGCATTACAGTTTTCTCTCCACAAGGAAACTTTCGCTTTGTTTAGTCCATCATCCACAATGACCGATTTAACTTGAACATCAGTTCCTTTTACTTTTACAGTTCTGACTTGGTCTTCCCTGAAGGCATAAAATTTGGTACATTTCAAAAATATGCAAAAGAATTTGTTTGACCAGATTTTTTTTTCATCTGTTCAAAGAGATATAACTGAAAGCTATTGAACAGAAGGAAAACTGCGCTTTGACCCACTGCGCTTGTTCTGTGTAAAAACTGACAAACACACACACAAAAACACATATGCTTTAACATTTATGTGCACGATTTCAGGTTCAATAACCATATCACCGCAGGCTGACTTAGCATTCACTTTTGCTGTCACTGACATTTCAAAGTTGTGCAGCTTGTGGTGTATGGTTTCCAGTTGTTACAGAAACACAATTGTTTTGCATTTTTTAACATATTTGTCTTCAAAGTTTAAAAATGTAATTTGTATCTTCAGAAAAGGGTGTGGAGTGCATTTTCAATTATGATAGTTTAATACTGATTATTGCATGGTGGCCATCTTGAATAATGGATTTACATAAAAAACACAAACATCAGTTCTCCCTTTGTCTAGATGCTAAATATGAAATATGGCTTTGATCGGCCCAGTGGCTCCAGAGGAGATGTTTAAAAATGTTGACGATGTCGACGGACCAATGCCCATCCTATAAGCTCCCCCAGAGCCTTTGGCTCTGGTGAGCTAAATCACCATACAAGACCATTAACAGTCATTTTTCTACATAATCTATATACAGTGCAACCTCTCTACAGCAGCCAACAGCCGGAACAGCCAAAATTGGCTGTTGTAGAGAGGTGGCTGTTGTTGGGTGGGTGTAACTCGCAGGCTTTTAGCTGGTAGTCGTCATGGTCTGTGCTTTCCCATTAATAAAATAATGATAAGACAGGGTTCCTTTCTTCCGAGTAATCAATGTAGAAACACATTCAATAATAGTTTAAACAGTATGACTAATAAGGTCAAACCATGCCATTCCATTATATTCTTAAGACGCATACGCATTCACACGTTTTGGTTGAAAAATAAAAAAAAAAAAGGAGGTGGAAAGCCTTTTTAGCTCACCTGAGCAAAAGCTCAGGGTGAGCTATTGTCATCACCCTATGTCCGTCGTCTGTCGTCAACAATTAGTTTGTTAACACTCTAGAGGTCACAGTTTTGACCCAATTTTGATGAAACTTGGTCAGAATGTTTGCCTCTATGAAATCTAGGCCAAGTTCGATACTGGGTTACTTGGGGTCAAAAACTAGGTCACCAGGTCAAATCAAAGGAAAAACTTGTTAACACTCTAGAGGTCATAGTTTTGACCCAATCTTGATGAAACTTGCTCAAAATGTTTGCCTCTATTAAATCTAGGTCAAGTTCGAAACTGGGTCACCTGGGGTCAAAAACTAGGTCACCGGGCCAGATCAGCAGAAAACCTTGTTAACACTCTAGCGGTCACATTTTTGAAGCAATCATCATGAATCTTGCTCAATATATTTGTCTTGATGATTTCTAGGTCAAGTTCGAAACTGGGTCACCTGGGGTCAAAAACTAGGTCACCTGGCCAGATCAGCAGAAAACCTTGTTAACACTCTAGTAGTTACATTTTTGAAGCAATCATCATGAATCTTGCTCAATATGTTTGTCTTGATGATTTCTAGGTCAAGTTCGAAACTGGGTCACTTGGGGTCAAAAACTAGGTCACCAGGCCAGATCAGCAGAAAACCTTGTTAACACTCTAGCGGTCACATTTTTGATGCAATCATCATGAATCTTGCTCATTATGTTTGTCTTGATGAATTCTAGGTCAAATTCGAAACTGGGTCACCTGGGGTCAAAAACTAGGTCACCTGGCCAGATCAGCTGAAAACCTTGTTAACACTCTAACGGTCACATTTTTGAAGCAATCATCATGAATCTTGCTCAATATGTTTGTCTTGATGATTTCTAGGTCAGGTTCGAAACTGGGTCACTTGGGGTCAAAAACTAGGTCACCTGGCCAGATCAGCAGAAAACCTTGTTAACACTCTAGCGGTCACATTTTTGAAGCAATCATCATGAATCTTGCTCAAAATGTTTGTCTTGATGATTTATAGGTCGAGTTCGTAACTGGGTCACTTGGAGTCAAAAACTAGGTCACCTGGCCAAATCAGCAGAAAACCTTGTTAACACTCTAGCGGTCACATTTTTGAAGCAATAATCATGAATCTTGCTCAAAATGTTTGTCTTGATGATTTCTAGGTCAGGTTCGAAACCGAGTCACGTGGTATCAAAAACTAGGTCACCAGGCCAAACCAGCAGAAAACCTTGTTAACACTCTAGCGGTCACATTTTTGAAGCAATTATCATGAATCTTGCTCAAAATGTTTGTCTTGATGAGTTCTAGGATATGTTTGAAACTGGGTCACTTGGGGTCAAAAACTAGGTCACCGGGCCAAATCAGCAGAAAACCTTGTTAACACTAGCGGTCACATTTTTGAAACAATCATCATGAATCTGGCTCAAAATGTTTGTCTTGATGATTTCTAGGTCAGGTTAGAAACTGGAACACCTGGGGTCAAAAACTAGGTCACCTGGCCAAATCAGCGTAAAATCTTACCACTCTAGCGGTCACATTTTTCAAGCAATCATCATGAATCTTGCACAAAATGTTTGTCTTGATGAGTTCTAGGTCAAATTCGAAAGTGGGTCACTTGGTATCAAAAACTAGGTCACCGGGCCGAATCAGCAGAAAACTTTGTTATAATCATTTTGAACTTTGATCAGAATGTTTGCCTTGATCAGTTCTAGATCAGGCTCTCAAAGTGCTATGTTGCTCAGGTGAGCGTTACAGGGCCATCATGGCCCTCTTGTTTTTATAAGGGGCCTTTTTTAAAAGGGGCCTATGTGAGAAACTCACTGAACCATAACGAAATTAAAAAGTTGTTTTATTATTGCAGCAATCATTTTTCAATAGGATATTATTTTCTATGAACTTGTAAGAAACAGGAATATTGTCGTTGACTTTAAACGGATACTCTTCATGCTCTAACGCTTATGCAAAATCTGTCCATTCACGAAAATCAAGGACATTATATTTCCTGTTACTTCATACGTTGGAATTTAAAATAAAATTAAATCATATTATTGAAGACTGAAACAATAATAAAACCTTATAAATTCCTTCATGGTTCGGTTATGCATTTTGTAAATAGGCCCCCACTTCAAAATAGGCACCCAAACTACTTTTTCAAATGCAATAAACCCTTAACTCACAGATAAAAAATCAGATCGCTTATATCGTTGCACATGCAGACCTAAGCAGAATATATCACAGTGTATATTTTAACATAGGTCAATAAATAAAAGACTCAAAATGAAAACAATATATTTTAAAAGACTGAGTTTTAATTACAAACCAACACTTTAAACATCTATACTGTCTGAAAAAGGAAAAAAAAGAAACAGAAAAGAAAAACACCATCACGAAAACACACCTATGTAATTCTGACCCCCTTTAATCTCCATTTTACTATATAAAATTGAGGTTTAAGGAGAGGGGGTGTGGTGGAGGGGGGGAGGGGGGGGGGGTAAACATTATTTTTCTTATTTCTGGACAAAACATAGATTGCGTGAACTCGTCTCGTCTCACTGTGGCGGTTCTAATCATTACCCACCATCTATGTTTTTACCCAGTAATATGAAAAATATCAGTTTTTTTTTTTTATTATTATTATATTTCAACAGGCCTGTTTTCATAATGCTATCAAATTCAAAATGAAAATCAGAAATAATTCCAGTAAACGGCCATTATTGCTCTGTTCTCAATATTTTAAAGCACCTTTAACTTTTACTCATCGCATTTCAACCAATAAACCCTGAGCATTTAATTTTATAATGAACACAGTATGTGGTCCACAATATATCGGATAGCATTAAAGATTCCACAGTCTCAATTTGATACAAAAAAAATAGGTAACTACAAAATCTTAAAGATAAAGTATAACTTTTTTTTGTCCCCATTCCTATGGTTTATACCAATCTGGTTTTCTTCTATTTCATCTCAAATTATACAGTCTTCATACCACATTATTCGCATGTGCAGTTACCACTTGTGTTTCATTAAACCAAACTGAGACAACCGTCAGATTCCTTCCAAACCAAATTGAGACTGTGCAACCACCTACTGAAAAACAAGCAATTAATCATTTTTGAAACTGGAAAAAATTGTTAAGTCCTGAACTTCTTCAATACTGGTCGGTTTCATCCTCCTCTTCCTTCTTTTGCATACCATTATTCCTATCACCATGATCATGGTTCCACATAACAAAACTACAAAACCACAATCAGTGTTACTAAGAGGCATTGCAATGACTGCCATAGGAAAATCACATACAAAAGCGACCTACACAGCATATACAATCTCTTATAAATGCAAAGCATAAATAGCCGCATAATTTTGACAGCTAGCTCATCTAAAAGATACTAAGAGCACATTAATGCATTGCCATTTATCCCTTGCCATCTATTCTGATTAAATACATACAGTTACCCTTCATTCCTTACATCACTTACAATTTGGAATATAAATCATTTCATTTCTCTCAGTCGGATTCGTCTTCTTTCTTTTCCTCAAAATTATGACAACCCCTAATGCTAATGCTAATGCTGAGACAACAGCTACAAAATCATAAACATAATACTTAAACAAACTATGACAATTAAAGAAAAATAAAGAAAAAAAAAAAGTCAATTAAAAAACAAAAAAACGAAAAACAATTAGCACCGATCGATTGCCAAAAATTGCAAGCGAAAATATTACACTGGTTTCAGAAATACATCCCTATGTATACTTAAAACAAATCTTCTCTCTAGTTGCTGATCAAAGAAAAAAAAAAACAAAAAAAAAAAAACAAACTAGAAATGTCTCCACAGTACGCGGATGCCTCCACCCCAACCCCTAGCCCCGCCCAGGGGCATAACCCTGGGGCAACAGTACCATACACATCACGAAAACATGCCTATATAATTTTGACCCCTTCCCCTCCCCTTAAACCTCACTATTATATAGTAAAACTGGGGTTTACAGGGGTATACATTATTTTTCTTATTTCTGCTAAAAACATGGGTACTCGTTAGAACCGCCTCGGAGTACCCACAATCTATGTTTTTTGAGCAGAAATATGAAAAATGTCAGAGTTATTTATCTTAAAATTTTCAGTTTTTGGAGATAAAATTTTCTATATGTTTGAATAGGCGTGTTTTCGTAATGTTAATAGGTCTTGACGTAGGTAAGTCACTAAAGTGTTGTACAAAGTTTCACCTTTCTAGCCCAGAAGGTATAAACGTTATTAGCTGCAAGAGAAACGCGGACATAAATTTGCACCTAAACTTGCAGGTAAACTTGAACCTGGTTACGAACGTGACCTATGCACATACGCACATCCGGATGTAACACGGCGAAACGCTATAAGCCCCACTCCTGCCAAGGCAGGCGGGGGCATAAAAAAAAAAAAACGGTATCAACTCAGTCACTTATATCATCTGCAAACAGAACTTGCTTATTAACTTACCGGCTAAGACCACAATCCCCACTACATAGGCAGTGTTATCATCCTCTTGGACTCTCTGATCTGACTCTGACTCCGCTTCTGTTGCCTGACAAAACAACAATACACAGAACAAACTTCATTTCTGATCATGGGCCTACACGTAAAAGTCAAGCATCTCACCAATCAGATGCAGGCAGGCAAACAATGTACACCCCAACCAGTTGCAACACAATAAATCACTGTCTGCAACCTACCACTAAAGTGATCTTTCTTTTCTACTTATACTGCGATCGGTCATGTTTGACTATTACTCACAGGTGTACATACCAGATCTGCAGGATGAAAGCCTACACAGTAATCATGTTATTACGGTAGGGGTCTTTAAACTGCGCTCTCCCTGCATAGGGTGCCTCCAGTTAACGCCCCAGTCCGAAGGATGGTGCACTTTTTTATCCTTGCACCCTTGGGAGGGTAGCATCAGATGCAAGTAATAAAAAGATAAAATGTATAATCCGATGCACATTTGTATTCAGATGACCAATATGAGACTTTTGACTTTCTTGAAAATACATGTCGAATTGCCATTGTACGTTTGATTAATCTATAATGCAGTTGCAGTTGTAGTTATGCATGCTGATAAATCGAGAGTTGTCGCTATCTGATTTTGGGAACATTCACTTCACTTTTTTTTTTTTTTTTTCAGTGAAAAAAAAATAAAAATAAAAAAAATTAAAAAAATAAATAAATAAATATCGGAGACACTAGAAACTACACAATTTCCCCATAGCACCATAATATATACATGTATCTGCCTCATCTGGTAATATTGCACACAGGATTTGAAGGTATTTATAAAATAATTCCAGATATAAGAAGGTTATTCCAAATAAATACACTCAAACGTTCAGTAAAGTCTTCTCACCTTTTCATTCTGATCTCCCTTTCTCATAGCTGTTGTACTTTGGTCAAAGCCGGCAGTTGATGGCATTTGGTCAAAGCTGGCAGTTGATGGCACCTGAAAGATTTTAAAAAACACAAAAACTGAAACCACACTCATTTGCCTCAATATCAGAATGATTTTCCATCATGTCAACAAGTCCCAGTAATGAATACCCTGTAAACCTACTTTATAGAAAACAGCGGGTTTATGGTGGGTATTTATTATCTCCACATTTTTAGCTCACCTGAGCACGAAGTGCTCATGGTGAGCTATTGTGGTCAGTCAATGTCCGTCGTCCGTCGTGCGGCGTCAACAATTGCTTTAAAAGCCTACTCCTCCTACACCCCTGGACCAATTGACTTGATACTTGGTAGGAAGCATCGTGGTGACTTGTAGATAAAAAATAGCTAAAATGGTTCCGTTCGGAAATCCAAGATGGCCGCCATCTTGAAAATCTATTTTTCGCCTCTTCTCCTGAACCGAAAGGCCAGTTGACTCCAAACTTGCTAGGAAGCATCAGGGTGACTTGTAGATCAAAAATAGCTAAAATCGTGCTGATCGGAAATCCAAGATGGCCGCCATCTTGAAATCTATTTTTCGCATCTTCTCCTGAACTGAAAGGCCAATTGACTCCAAACTTGCTAGGAAGCATCAGGGTGACTTGTAGACCAAAAGTAGCTAAAATTGTGCCGATCGGAAATCCAAGATGGCCGCCATCTTGAAAATCTGTTTTTCGCTTCTTCTCCTGAACCGAAAGGCCAATTGACTCCAAACTTGCTAGGAAGCATCAGGGTGACTTGTAGATCAAAAATAGCTAAAATCTTGTCGATAGGAAATCCAAGATGGCCGCCATGGCCGCCATCTTGAAAATCTATTTTTCGCTTCTACTCCTAAACCCAAAAGCCAATTGACTCCAAATTTGGTAGGAAGCATCAGGGTGACTTATAGATCAAAAATAGCTAAAATCGTGCCTATCGGAAATCCAAGATGGCTGCCATGGTGGCCATCTTGAAAATCTATTTTTCGCTTCTTCTCCTGGACCAAAAGGCCAGTTGACTCTAAACTTGCTAAGAAGCATCTGGGTGACTTGTAGATCAAAAATAGCTAAAATTGTGCCGATCGGAAATCCAGCATGGACGCCATGGCAGCCATCTTGAAAATCTATTTTTCGCTTCTTCTCCTGAACCGAAAGGCCAGTTGACTCGAAACTTGGTAGGAAGCATTTGGGTGACTTGTAGATCATAAATAGCTGAAATCATGCTGATCTATATCTAGCTTCTTCTCCTGCACCGAAAGGCCAATTGACTCCAACCTTGGTAGGAGACATTGGGGTGACTTGTAGATCAAAAATAGCTAAAATTGTGCCATTCAGATATCCAAGATGGCCGCCATGGCAGCCATCTTGAAAATCTATTTTTCGCTTCTTCTCCTGAACCGACAGCCAGTTGACTTGAAACTTGATAGGAAGCATTGGGGTGACTCATAGATCAAAAATAGCTAAAATCGTGCCGATCGTAAATCCAAGCTGGCTGCCATTTAGAGTTTGTTCAAATGATCACGCTCCATTGACTTGCATGCCATATATATTCTTCTTCAAAATTAAGAACTGCTTAAATGATGATCTTTTCATTAGTTGCGATGACAGGATTGGAAAAATGTTGCATAACATCTGCATATCTGCAGTGGCTATGTCACTCAGGTGAGCGACCCGAGGCCCATGGGCCTCTTGTTTTGTTTAGTAGATATTTATATAGTATAGACTGTTGGTACTTATTAGAACCACCTTATTGCAATAGTTTTAACGAGTACCACATTCAATATTTGGATTAGAAAATAGAAAAATACTACAAAATGCTAGTTTTAGCACATCTTGTTTGTTATCGAAATGTGACCGGCTCATAGATAGATAGATAGATAGATAGATAGATAGATAGAATATTAAACAATCATGTCACTCTGCGGCCTTAAAAATATAAAAACAATTCATTCAAACCAGATGACATGCCTTCAAAACAAGTATTTATCATCTATTAAACAACTACTTAATAAAATAAAATAACCAATACCTGGCTCTGCTCTCCACCAATCTCTGTTGTAGTTGAACTAAGGGTCACATTGGTGGGAGTTACAGTATCCTAAAAATAAAAAAGTGCAAATACATGTAAAACAATAAGTACATAAAGGTGTTTTACCTGAAATTATAATACTGTAGCTGTTATTGAGTTGATTCTTCAAGAAATTACGAAAACTATGCATGCATTCACAAATGCCAGTTCAATCATATACTTTCATGCTCGCATACAGTTACAATCAGGTTGCATGACTAATCAACACCACATTTGAATTTTCCAGTTGCGAATAGATACTCTCCCCACTCGAGCAAATATACATAGTCCTAGCAAAATAAAAAAAAAAAAAAAAAAAAAATTGCTGCTGACAAGTACTTTTCTTGTGTTTTGGGCACATAACCCATAGACCACATTTGGCCCGCCCATATTTGTGTGGCTTGATGCATAATGGGTAGTTGTCTGAAGCATTACTGGCGACACATCATATGACATTCATTAACCAGGAAATTATTAATCCTATTAAGCATTTCATCACTGCTTATAGTCACTAGATCTTTGTGCTTAAAATATAGAATGGGTCATTCACTATTTTCAAAATACAAAGATTACTGAATATACAAATAATTACTGACTGTTAATTAGCATACTTACCATATCACATTTAACAATGACATCATCATCGTCCATTTTAACGTCAATACACTTCCCCACTATGTTGATTGTTCGAAGGTCTGGGAAAATGTCCTTCTGCAGTCAATGTTGGATCAAGAGTGCCATTTATTTTTATTTCCAATGACAACAAACCAGATAAAAGTCTGTCTCCGCTATAATCAGTTGTTGCATTCAAAATGCATGTCATGAGCCCTTTGTCATGCATGTAGTTACACACTTGCACATTCAATGGATCCGCCTTCACAAGCCACAAAAAACAAACGAATACTAAATCCTTACAAATCTAACTTCACAATAACAACAAACGCAAAACGCGCACCTGCACATAGACAAGCCCGTAAAAAGGGAAAAGTGGGTTGCAATCGACATTATTAACAATTCCCATAAATATTCAACGACTGAAATTAATCCGCATAAAACACTTAAAATTACACTGTTATTCAATTACCTTGTATCCCCGCTTTCTTATTCATTTTTCTGTCATCTTGTATACCTCGTACATAATCCGTCAACCCAGTTACACAATGGATTCGTCCAATATATATTTGTTTACTGCACACGGAGAGTCATAGCAACAATCTCTGTCAGCATATCGCAAAACGAGAACTCCGACACCATAAGCGGACTCTTTTCTACCAGTGCTCTTTTGCTCATTTTGGGCGTATATTGTGTCGCATTTCACTACTCGTTATACCCGGACTTCCGTCATATAACAGAGTTGAGGTGTATTATTTAAAATGAGTTATAGGACGTACTGCCAATTATCATTAGATTTTGTGACAGGCGATATTAAAGTTTTTTTTTTGGAAATTGGCTCATTGATGACGTCATCGTCATCGTCTGGACCGATTCAGATTTTAGAATTTCCAGAGCCCTGCTCCAAGGTATACTAGAACTACAATATATGAATATAGAGTACTAAGACATTTAAACAATTTATAAGTCTGGTTAACTTTACTTTAAACAAATTTTTGATTTGTCTAATATCATATCATATGACATTGCTGTTATAAGTTGGATAATGGTCACATCAGAAAATGGTTTTACCCCAAGTTACATAACACTTTGTTACTAGTGCATCATCAGCTTTTCTCTGTTGAAAAACTTCTAAGGCCATTAAATACAGTTTAAAAAATATATGATAAACAGAATCTTGCGTTCTTGAATATTTCATACGAAATTAATGAAACTGCCAAATGCTCATTTCATAGAGCTCCTATGAAAAGACCACTCATGTAAGATCTTCTAAATCTATATATGAGCCCTGGTATAACAAAATCAACACAAGGACGTGCAAGCAGTGAATACTCAGATTAGCCTTTGCATCTGTACTGACTGATCGGAGTCTTTGGAGTTAGCATGACCTTCTATAGCCTTAACCCATTGTATACTGAATAGACTCTCCCACACTATATATTGGAAGAGTCCAATTTCAATTTTAGGTACGTCCTGCTATGTGATTTACATATTCCTAGAGAAAAATGGCTAAACTATTTGCAAACAGTGGAGACCCTGATCAGATGCCGCATTCTGCCGCGTCTGATCTGGGTCTGCACTGTTTGCCAGTTACCCTTTTACGGGTCTCCCGACTACAATGGGTTAAGGCTATCCACAGATTAACAAGCCAAGACCCTGACTAGACTTGCTTATTTTGGTGGTCACACTTTAGGTTTTGCAGTGTGCTAGCTCATATAATAGAATAACAAGAATCTTGTTGAAAGCTATGTTGCGCCTCTCAGGGCAAAATCTCAGTGAATGGTTGACACTGGGTTGATGAGTGGACAGACAAAAGAATGAACTAACAAAAGAAAGTATGGAAAACCTGTTCCCTAAAGCAGGCATGAGAGGCACATGTCATTTCATAGTCTGTGAACCATGAACTGTAGGTCAAGGTCAAATATGCATGCTTGCTTGTTAAGATTGATGAAATAATTCAGAAATTCAGTGAACCATAAAATATGTAGGTGAAAATGAAATATGCATGCTTGTTGCCATCCCTAAATGCTATATATAGTTTGTACCACGTTTCTTATATAGTCTTGAGAAACGGATGAACATCTGAGTCAACGGCAGGATTGCTGTAATATGTAAACATATAGATAAAAGCATGTCTCCTGTGTCAGCTGGGCCAACAGCAGCTGTGTCAACAGCACCTGTGTCAACTCCAACAAGACCAAGTTTGTTTAAGAAAACCCCAGACCCATTTAAAATGAAATAGCTGTTTAACTCTTCAAAAGATTTCTGAAATAGAGAAACAATTAATAACAGAGAGAGTCTCCCTTTGATCTCATGAATTTATTGAAGATTACAGCGTAATCGCCAATGAACTGTGTGTTTGTTGGGAACTATGGCGTAATCATACTCTTGCTTTCCTATTGAACATCACTGTTGGAGTTGTCTCCCTTGCTAGAGTTAAATTTCAGAATACAAAAATAGTAAAGACTGAGAAATGGGGAGCCTGTGGAGAGATAATAGCTTGGTGGGGTGGAGTATTGTGATTCTGGATACGTGTACGTAACTTTATAGATGTTATGTACAAATTTGTAGGTAGTCTTATTGCCAAGACAAACAATCTTATGTTTACACATTTTATCTGTCTTGCTATACTCTTTTTGCAACCAATGGTGTGGGGTGAAAAAAAAACACACAAAAAAAATAAACTTATACACAATGCAATCTAACCTCTCTATCTCCATCCTTCTTCTTAGTGGTAGGGGAATAACATAGATTACCTAGTTCACATATAAACTCTTTTTTTAACATTTTCAACTTATCTATCCCCCCTATATTTTTTATTGCTTCCTGTATTCGATAACTGTAAAAAGTAATATTACTATGGTTTTATTTCCTAGTTTGGAAACTGCAAACTTTTTACATGTATATCTGCCTTCTGGTAGGGATGTAATTTTTTTCCATGTGTTAAAAGGCGGTATAGAGGTTGTTTCTAACAGGCCTGGTGTTTCAGTATTACATACTAAAGGAAGTCCTTTTTCTTCTTTTAGGGCGTGTTTAGGTTCGTCAAACCCTAAACTTTTACATATATCACTTCCTGCTAGTCTTCTAAATAAGCAAGTACTTTCACCACATGGACAAGTTGCTGCTAAGCAGGAAATTAAATTATTATATCTTAAAATCCAAGCAAGACAGTGGCTGTCATGCAAATTTTCTATATCTAGAATGTTTGTGGCATATTCAATCTTTTCAGGGGGCTGTAATGGAACTCTTTGTATTGTAATGTCAATGTCTTTATCATTTTTCCATAGAATACATTGTCTACTATTTGGGCAGTGGTTTCTAGAACCGCATTTACAGGTGGAGAGATCATCACAGAAAAGTGGTACATTACTGCAACATGCTATACAATCAACACACTCGCCTGTGGATGGTTGGGGTTTTGTGTAATCTGGCACTATTACTCTTAAATCTCCTAATGCTCCTTTTTCTTGACCTGGTTGGAAAAGATATACAATATCTAATACTTTTTCTATGTTTTTGGTAAGAATTAGGGTATATAGGTAAAGAAATTGCTTTGGAATTTGGTGTCTTTTGTAGAATGTATATCCGGATTGCTCTAAGATTAGTTTTTCTTTTTCTGTTAATGAGCGTCGCTCTAAGGCACTCCACATTACTTCCTCAGGGGTAGGATTAATAGGGCCACGGATTTTCATAAACCGTGCCTGGGAAATTTTGTATTTTTCAATTGCTTGTCTTTTGGATAGACTCCCAGATTTTATCTCTTCGTAAGCGGATAATGGCAGTTGTTTGGCATTTTTCTTTTTTATATATATGGATTTTCTTTTGTTAAATTAGAAATCCACATAAGCATTTTCTGTTTCTACAGAGGCTCCAGAGTGAGGCAAAGGACTATCTGCAGCTAAATTTTTTTATACAGCCTGTATAGAGATGAAAACTATTTTGTAGTGGTAGCATGTGATTGTGGGTCTTTACCAAACTTTTATCTGGTGCTTTAGAGGGTTGTACATTGTGTGGCTGTAGCCTTACAAACTCTTGTCTGTTGTCTTAGGAGGGCTGTGTTATGTGATTGTAGCCCTTACCAAACTTTTATCTGGTGCTTTAGAGGGTTGTATTACGTGCCTATAGCCCTTACAAAACTCTTATCTGGTGCTTTAGAATAATAATTAATTTAGAATAATAAAAAAAAATTTAATGTAGAATAAAAATTAATTTAGAATAAAAAAAAACAAAAAAATTTAATGTAGAATAAAAAATTTAGAAAAAAATTTAGAATAAAAAGAAAAAGAATCCGGTGGTTTACACGCTGAAAAAAGTAGTCTACAGAGGCTCTCAAAGTAAAAAAATCATGGATTTAGGTATCAAAAAGTAGTCTACAGAGGCTCTCAGAAGTGAAAAATCTATGGATTTAGGTACTAAAAAGTAGTCTACAGAGGCTCTCAGAAGTGAAGACCAGTGGATCTTTAGACCAACGGGGTTTTTTCCCCATTTTGCATATATATGCTTATTTTCCCTATATATCTATATAGAAAACTTTAAAAATCTTCTTGTCTGAAACCACTGGACCGCTTTCAATATAATTTTGCTGAAATGTTCCTTTGGTGACCCTCTACCAAGATTGTCAGGATGAGAGAGGTCAGGATGAGAGAGTGAGGTTGACTGTATGCCTCTCCCTCACTATAATCCAATTCACAGTGTATGTCATCTTAATCAGCAACACACATTCACAGCAAGCACATATATGCAAATCATACAAAAGCCGTGTGGCAATGGGGGAGAGGCGAAGCAGCAGGTGAGGAAACACTGGAAGCTGTAGTTGCGGACCTACACACAGGCGGCTTGGTTCTATATGGTCGCTTTCCTTAAGAGCGAAGCAGTATGGGGAATTCGAACTGAGCGACTGAGCAGACCTTTTTAGGATCGCACTGCTCACCCCCGTAGCATGGGGAAGGGGCTAGAAAAAGTGCCCTAAACAATTGCCTGCTTCAAAACTCTTGGCTGGTTAACCGCGATCAGCGGGAATCCCACTTAGCAGTCAAACAAGAAAAAAGAAGATGAAGGTGATACCACTTACCATCGGTGCTTCGAATGTGCGCACCCTAATAGACAGTTCTAGTTCTGACAGACCTGAGCGAAGAACAGCTCTAGTTGGTAGAGAACTTGACCGATACAAAGTCGAGATTGCAGCTCTGAGTGAGACTCGCCTTGCAGAAGAAGGGCTTTTAAAAGAAGTTGGCGCTGGCTACACTTTCTTCTGGAGTGGACGCAAGAAAGACGAGCGGCATGTAGCAGGAGTAGGATTCACCATCAAGTCGCAACTCGTCAGCAAGCTTTCAAGACTTCCCAAAGGCATAAATGACTGCCTGATGACGCTGAGACTTCCCTTATCTGGCAAGAGGCATGCAACAATTGTAAGTGCCTTTGCACCCACAATGACCAACCTAGATGAGGTTAAAGACAAGTTCTATGATGATTTAGATTCTGTGATTTCTGCAGCACCCTGGACAGACAAACTCATCCTCCTCGGGGACTTCAATGCCAGAGTGGGCACAGACCACCAGACCTGGGAAGGAGTGATTGGATCTGAAGGTGTAGGGAAGTGCAACAGCAATGGACTCCTCCTTTTAACTCATTGGCCCCTGAAGCTGATAAGAGCTATATTACCTATAATGCTTATCAGTCATATACCTGTGGTACTGAGATAGATATCAGTGAGTGTCTCCCTGAAGCTTTTTCTGATAGTTACATGTACATGTATTATAATCTGATGGGTACTATTAAAATGTATATGTTATTTTGCATTGCGTTGTTTTTACTCACCTGGTTTTAAAATAGAATTGTTGCAGATATGATAAGCTCCATTCTGATACCAAATTTATTTTCATGCAATCAAATAACAAGCATGCAGGACAGAAAATGGGCCATTATAATGTTTTTGACTTACCAAACCTTATGATTCCTAATATTTCTGTCTCTTCATCCTTGTTATTTTTAATCCAAGATTAAGAATATGTTCCAATTCACAAGACAGGACTTTCCACACCACTTTTTGAAGGAAGAATGACACAGTGAACAAATCCCATATGAATATGTGCACAAAAAACAGATGATATGAAATTTTTTTTTTCCTTTTCACAGAGCTCTGAACTTTGAACTGAATATTGTCATAAATCAGAGAAATTCGCTTTTCACTGAATTTAAAATTTCACTGACTTTTGCAAAAGGTAAGTGAAATGCAAAATTTAGAGCTCTGTCAAAAAAGAACCTTCATTGAGCTCTGTATCCTTTTCACAGAGCCTTGAATTTTGAATTTCATTGACTTCCTGTGAACAGGTGAAAAGGAAAAACATCTAAAATGATGTGAAATATTTTTCATATCTTGCCATCAAAGTAAACCAAAACAGAAATAACTTCTAGACCACTTCCGAATTTTTGAATTTCACTGACTTTTGACACTATATACATAAACTTTATTCAAAGAAGAAATCACTCTTAGAACACTTTCTCTGCATTTTGCATTTCACTGACTTTTGACTCTTTACATCAAACAATATCCAAAGAAGAAATAGAACACTTTTCCCTGAATTTTAAATTTCACTTCACTTTGGACACTAATCGAATAATTTCATGAGCAATAAAATCTTGGCCGGCAACTCACTTTAGATGACTGGCACAACTTGCCTGACAAAACTTGAAAAAAAATTATATCAAAAAAATTTTGGCTAGCAACTGGACACTAGAATTTTTTTTAATTTTTTTTTTCACAATTTGACTATTTACACAAACCGGTCTCCAGGGTCTACATTTCACACACGATTGCGGGCAAGGTCTCTGTGATATGGCTCAAAACAGTCTGTACAAAGGTGAATATTGCACTCCTTACATCTGTTCAGAACTTCCCTTCGACGCTGATTCTTGCTGCACTGTCTACATCTCCCTCGTTTTTCCCCTTTCTCTGGGAAATGTCCATTGCTGATGGTTGCAAGGGCTGCTCTTTCATTTTCCTTGTAATCCCCTATCAACAGCTTTGCCAAATTCATTCTGAATTCCAGCATAGTGTGTGGTTTCTGGCGATTGTTCTTTGTTACTCTGTTGTGATTAGCAGACTCCTTCATCAGCACCAACCCATTTGTAATGGCAACATCAAACAAGAACCAGAATACATAAACCCACCATTTCTTTGATGTTCTGTAAGTGACATACTCGGTACGAAGCTGATCAGCATGGTCTACCCCATTCATGTTGCTGTTGTACTCTGTGATGACAGTCGGGCATGGTACTTGCTTGACTTCACCATTGCAGCTTTTCCTGGTCACTGTTGTTTCAATAGTGGCTGGATTGTCAGCTGTGGAGAGTAAATATATGGGCTTTTTGTCCTTCCAAACAACAGCTGTAAACTCGCCACGCTGAGCTGTCCGGAACTGTCCCTGGTCTTTCACGGCATTCTTTGGCAGATGCTGGATGGGAAATTTCTTACGATTAGTCCTAGCAGTCCCTCTAGCATAGGTCCCATTCTGTAAAAGTCTGTGGAATAGATCATAGCTTGTGAAGAAATTGTCCACACTGATGATGTGATGTCTATTCCAAATTCTCCGCGTCAAATCACGGACAACTCGTTCTGCAAGGCCAACCTCTCGTCCTCCTTCAATTTTGCCGGTGTAGATCTGAAACTCATTGGTGTATCCATTTGTTGGGTCTGACCGCATCCAAACTTTATTTCCATACTTGGTAGGCTTGGCTGGCATGTACTGGCGAAAAGCTAGTCTTCCTCTGAACTTGATCATAGCCTCATCAATGCTGACATTCTGATGAGCATTGTAGGTGGTGAGGCATCGATCCAGCACAGCGTCGTGTATCGGTCTGACTTGGTAAATCTTGTCCCGTCCTGGGTTGTCCCTTGGTAGATTCTGTGTGCTGTCATTCAGGTGAAAATACTGGCTGATCTTGTCAAATCTGTCTCTTTTCATCACTTTCTTCATCTGTAAATTGCCAAACAGAGGGTCAGTAGACCAGTACATAGCTGTCTGAGGCATATAAAGAATGCTCATAGCAACCCACAAGCCGAGCCAGGCTTTCATCTCTTCCACTGTTACTGGCGTCCACCTAGGATCAGGACGTATCTGTTGTCTCTGCCTTGCATACAAGTTGGTTTGGTTGACCATTATTTCAAAAAGAAAGGCAGGGAAGAAGAGTAGAAAAAAGTCTAACTCGTTCTCATTAGGCCCCAAGACAACATTAGCACCAGGTACTGGTCCAAAAAACGGAAACTTGGGCCTTGCTGTCCGGTCATTTACTACCCATCGCTCATCTGGGTTATCCTCCTGCTCACTTTCTGACCCAGATTGGCCAGAATCATCGTTTTCTGACGAATAGGCTCTGTCGGAATCAATCTCGTCTGCCAAGTAGCCAGAGAACTCTGACTCATCGGAATCCATGTTATTCAGCCACTCGGGCTGGACATTTCTCTCATTTTCCATCGTTTTTCGGTGATTAAAATCACTTAAAAACAGCGCAGAAATGAATTCAAACTTTTTCAAATGTTTACAGTAGGATTTAACAAGAATTTTCATTGGCTGAAAACATGCAGAGCTAAAAAACTGGAGTTTCGCAAACCAATGAAATGCGACGACTTAAAGTGGCGCTCGGGAGGTGAATGCAAATAACCACAACCGCATAAATGCGTCGCACGGGACCAGAATTAACTGATAAGGTGCGACTTAACGTGGCATTAGGTATACCGATAATGAAAAATGCGCCGCGTTAGCGTGGCACAAGGGGTCCATGAGTTAAGGAAGTGTGCAGAGCATGAATTACTGATCACCAACATAGTCTTCCATCTACCAACTCGCAGAAAGACAACATGGATGCACCCTCGCTCCAAACACTGGCATCTCATTGACTATGTCATAGAGCGAAGGAAGGACAGGCAGGATGTCAGAGTGACTAAAACTATGTGTGGTGCAGACTATTGGACAGATCACAGGCTTGTCAGCAAACTCAAACTGCGCATTCAGCCTGTACGACGACCACAAGGCAAGAAGGTGCCAAAGAAATTAGATGTCTCCAAGCTGAAACAAGACAGCAAGAGGCAAGCATTCGTCAACGATCTCTGCAGCCGTTTAGATGCACTGGAACACAGTTCAGAAGATGTAGATGAGAGCTGGACAGTCTTCAGAGACACCGTTCACTCTTCAGCAATGGATTCCCTAGGACCAGTATCTCGCAAACACCAAGATTGGTTTGATGAGAATGACAAAGAAATTCAGGGACTCCTTGAAGAGAAACACCAAAAACACAAGGCTTACCTCAGAAATACCAGCTCAGTATCTAGCAAGACTGCCTATTCAAACATATGCAAGACAGTTCAGAGACATGCAAGACTCCTGGCTGAGAAAAAAGGCTGATGAAATCCAGTCCTTTGCAGACAGAGAGGACATAAAAAAGTTCTTTGATGCACTCAAGACAGTATATAGTCCCCAGAGCTCAGGAACCACCCCACTCCTTAGTGCAGATGGAACTAGTCTTCTGACTGATAAAGAAGCTATCTTGAAAAGATGGGCTGAACACTTTGATGGTGTCCTTGATCGTGATGAAGCTATCAACAGACTACCACAGGTGGAATGTAATCCGCTGCTTGATGAGCTCCCAACCGTCTCTGAAACAGTGAAAGCAATAAAACTCTTGTCATCTGGCAAGGCTCCAGGATCAGATGCAATACCTGCAGACTCTATCTACAAAGCAGGAGGTCCTCCAGTTGCAGAGAAACTGACAGAGTTATTTCACATTATGTGGAGAAAAGAAGCCATCCTTCAAGAATTCAAGGATGCAACAATTATCCACCTATTCAAAAGGAAAGGGAATCCTCAAGTCTGTGACAATCATCAAGGCATCTCTTTATTGTCAATTGCCGGGAAGATTCTTGCTAGGGTCCTACTGAACAGATTGAACACCTGGAACGGTCAGGGCTTCTACCAGAAAGCCAGTGTGGATTCAGGAAAAACAGAGGAACAATAGACATGATCTTCACAGCACGACAGCTTCAAGAAAAATGCCAGGAACAGAATGTAGGCATTTTGTTTATCATCACACATACAGAAAGAAAGTATAGGACTGTAAATTGGCTCAGTTTGATTTTAAGCCTTCAACAGATTTTGAATGTTTTAAAACTGCAGTATTTGTCAAGTGATTTGCCAAACTGTCCTATACTTTTTTTGGTATAAATGGACCTTTTGGCACATTAATGACATTTCTAAAAATACTGCTGAGGAAGATATTAAAAGTAATGTAGTGTAACAAACCTGTATAACTTCTGCCACCACTTTTGATGACACAGGTGTAATGATGGCCTCTGCCAGTGGTGTAGTTTGTCCTTTTTCTTGAGTCTTTCTTGATAAAACTGACTCGGGTACATCTATGGGAGCCCAATCAGAGCCAGATGTTTTGCTGACTGCCCAAAATGAATGCTCCCCTGTTTTCTTCACCAGGCCCTGGAGCATTACACTGTTTGGTGGTGATAGCAGTGTAAACAACTTAAGAGTTGTAATTTCTCATCCAAATGCTGGCAGTGCTGTCTGCAACTCTGACTGTGTTGTATTTTCTTTGTGCGTCATCCCTGTTTGTGTATGTTGTATATTCCCCGGTTTCTAAAACTTTTACTGCAACTGCAACAACAGCATCAACCGGCTGTTTCAGCGCCTCAACAAATGTCAGAATTTTGAAAGACATATCTCTTTTCTGACCTCTGCGATAAATGTACGAATTTCCTACACATTATTTCAACATGTCATCCTGGTCAGATATTAAAACAGTGATGCAAATACAAACATGAGTGATGAGGAACTGCTCAGAGACTTTTCTGGCTTCCAATCTGACAAAGCTTTATTTAATGTCCGAATTCTGGGCCATGTCACCATAAAAAGAGCCCTGAACCATCGTATATTGCTCACTGATGAGGAAAATGGCTGGAAAATGTGCGACACCCCACCACTTAATGTCTTAAATAACAATAATTGATCATACCTCAAAGAAGATCAAAAAAGAACTTTATGGTAAATGTGTAACAGAATGCATGTATAAGTAAGTATTGCCTGCTGATACTATATACATGTACATTGATTCCACTTTTAGAGCTCAACAATGAAAATTAAAGGAAATGTTTACAAGGGGTGAAAAAAACATACCGTAATATACCTAAGTATTGGAACACCTAAAGTATTGGGACACCCTTACAATTCGTAAAAACAATTATTTTTCGTCACCCTAAGAATTGGGGACATATCAAAAATCGCTAAAATTTTCAGTAATTTTTTGTACCATATGAATTGGGACAGTGCATTTGGGTGAAAAAAAATGATCTAGTTAACAGGGTAAAACTGTTTTCTCGGTTTGTGTTTTGTTTTGTTTACAAGCGATGTCACGCAATATTTTATGTCTAAGCATACAACAGGGGGTTTCCTACGGCAGGCTGGTTAGAAAGTAGAAAATAAGTAAAACCATTCTTTGAGAATATTAATATGAAATTTATTCAAGAAATCTGCAAAAACGAAAACGCACATGCGTTTGCATCAGTCTGGATGCGCCGCCATTTTGTGGTTGTCACGTGACACGTCACGTTTTAATTTGCAACTCGAGTGCATCAATAAAGTTCTACAAAAAAAACAAAAAAAAAACAAACACAAAAAAAACAAAAAAACAACTAAGAATAAATAATAAGAATAAAAAGAAATTCAACAGAATTGTTTACCGATAATGCTTTAATGCAAAACAGCATTGGGGGAACTCTAAAACACTGTTGAGATGAACCCCAAAACATCGTTGAGACGAACCCCAATAATAATGTCATCTCGCGATGTAATGGCAGTATTTTTAGAAGTGGTAGATTGTTCCCCGCATTTGCGGTATTGGCTGAGGCCTAATAATAGGTGCAAAAGCGCCATTCCAGAAACCCCTAGCTCCTTCGTAATGTCTATACTGCATGTTTTCATTATCATTAACATTTCTGCCACTATGTTGCAGTACGTGTTGTGTCTTGTTCTCCTATTTTTAGCTCACCTGAGCTATGCTCAGGATGAGCTATTGTGATCACTTTTCGTCCGTCGTTCGTCCGTCCGTGCGTCCGTCCGTCCGTTAACATTTTCAAACGACTTCTCCTCTGAAGCCCCTGAGCCAATTTTGCTCAAATTTCATATGGAGCCTCCTTAGGTTGGGGGAACAAAAAATTGCTAAAATGGTCGCGGTCCATTGACCAGGATGGCCGCCATGCCCATATATGGTAAAAACCTTTAAAAATCTTCTTCTCCAGAACCGAGGATGCCTTAGGGCTGAATCTTGGCGTAAGTCATCGGGGACAGGAGGCGAGGACAGGAGGTCTACCAAAATTGCTAAAATAAAGGTTGTATATTGACATTTGACCTTTTTACGGCAAGGTCAAGTTGCTTCCCTATGCATTTGTATGGGAAAAACCTTTAAACATCTTGTTCTCCAAAACTGAGGATGCCTTATGGCTGAACCTTTACATATATCATCGGAAACAGGAGGTCTACCAAAGTTGCTAAAATAATGGTCGTACTTTGACATTTGACCTTTTTATGGTAAGGTCAATTTTGCTTCCTTATGCATTTGTATGGGAAAAATGTTCAGAATTTCAAACGACTTCTTCTCTGGAGCCTCTGGGCCAATTTTGCTCAAATTTCATATAGAGCCTCCTTAGGTTAGGGGAATGAAAGATTGCTAAAATGGTCGCGGTTCATTGACCAAGATGGCCGCCATGCCCATATATGGTAAAAACCTTTAAAAATCTTCTTCTCCAGAACCGAGGATGCGTTAGGGCTGAATCTTGGCATAAGTCATCGGGGACGGGAGGTCTACCAAAATTGCTAAAATAAATGTCGTATATTCACATTTGACCTTTTTACGGCAAGATCAAGTTTGCTTCCCTGTGCATTTGTATGGGAAAAACCTTTAAAAATCTTGTTCTCCAAAACCGAGGATGCCTTGTGGCTGAATCTTTACATATATCATCAGAAACTGGAGGTCTACCAAAGTTGCTAAAATAATGGTCGTGCATTGACATTTGACCTTTTTACAGTGAGGTCAATTTTGCTTCCTTATGCATTTGTATGGGAAAAATATTCAGAATTTCAAACGACTTCTCCTCTGGAGCCTCTGGGCCAATTTTGCTCAAATTTCATATGGAGCCTCCGTAGATTGGGGGAATGAAAGATTGCTAAAATGGTCGCGGTTCATTGACCAAGATGGCCGCCATGCCCATATATGGTAAAAACCTTTAAAAATCTTCTCCTCCAGAACCGAGGATGCCTTGGGGCTGAATCTTTGCTTAAGTCATCGGGGACTGGGGGTCTACCAAAGTTGCTAAAATAATGGTCGTACATTGACATTTGACCTTTTTACGGCAAGGTCAAGTTTGCTTCCTTATGCATTTGTATGGGAAAAAACATTTAAAAATCTTATTCTCCAAAACGGAGGATGCCTTATGGCTGAATCTTTGCATATATCATCTGGAACAGGCGGTCTACCAAAGTTGCTAAAATAATTGTCATACATTGACATTTGACCTTTTTACGGCGAGGTCAAGTTTGCTTCTGTATGCATTTGTACGGGCCCTGTACATTTGTATGGAAAAAATGTTGATAATTTCAAATGATTTTTCCTCTGAAGCCTCTAAGCCAGTGTTGCTCAAATTTCATGCGGAGCCTCCTTGGGCAGGAGAATGAAAGACTGCTAAAATGGGCATGGTCCATTGATCAAAATGGCTGCCATGCCCATTTATGGTAAAAACCTTTAAAAATCTTCTTCTCCAGAACCAAATAAGCCCTGGGCCCTAATCTTTGCACAAATTATGGGGGACAGGAGATCTACCAAAATTGCTAAAATGATGCTTCTATGTTGAAATTTGCTTCCCCATGCATTTGTATGGGCCATTATACATTTATATTGAAAGTATCGAAGTGACTTGCATACCTGCAGTGGTTATGTCACTCAGGTGAGCGAGTTGTGGCCCATGGGCCGCTTGTTGTTCTGCTCACTCGGATTTGTCTCTATGTCTTTCTGACTTTCACTTTTGTTCTGCTTTCTTTTTATGTCTTTCTGTCCATCCATATTGTTCTGATCTGTCTCCGTGTTGTGTCCATCTCTCTTGTTCTGTCTCTGCAGTTCGGTCTTTCTGTCTGTCACAGTCATTCTGTTCTCCTTTGTTGTCTACATCTTTCTGTCCATCTCTGCTTTGCTCATGCTATTTTTATTCTTTCTGTCCCTGTTTGGCTCTCTCTCTGTCAGTCTGTCTCTCTGTCTGTCCTTGTTTTGCGCTCTCACTTCATTTGTGTCTGTCTGTCTGTTCCTCTCTGATAGTTTGTCTGTGGTCTTATTTTTGTCATCATTGTCCTGACTGTCCAATTCTTGGTTAGTTAATTGATCATTCTGTATGTTATATGCACTACTACCTGCAGTTTTTAGCTCACCTGAGCACGAAGTGCTCATGGTGAGCTATTGTGGTCAGTCAATGTCCGTCGTGCGGCGTCAACAATTGCTTTAAAAGCCTACTCCTCCTACACCCCTGGGCCAATTGACTTGATACTTGGTAGGAAGCATCGGGGTGACTTGTAGATCAAAAATAGCTAAAATCGTTCCGATCGGAAATCCAAGATGGCCGCCATGGCCGCTATCTTAAAAATCTATTTTTCGCTTCTTCTCCTGAAGCAAAAGGCCAGTTGACTCCAAACTTGCTAGGCAGCATCAGGGTGACTTGTAGATCAAAAATAGCTAAAATCGTGCCAATCGGAAATCCAAGATGGCCGCCATGGCCGCCATCTTGAAAATCTATTTTTCGCTTCTTCTCCTGAACCGAAAGCCAGTTGACTCCAAACTTGCTAGGAAGCATCAGGGTGACTTGTAGATCAAAAATAGCTAAAATCATGCCAATCGGAAATCCAAGATGGCCGCCATGGCCGCCATCTTGAAAATCTATTTTTCGCTTCTCCCGAACCGAAAGGCCAATTGACTCCAAACTTGCTAGGAAGCATCAGG
Source organism: Anodontia alba (assembly GCA_964016985.1). Lineage (NCBI taxonomy): Eukaryota > Metazoa > Mollusca > Bivalvia > Lucinida > Lucinidae > Anodontia > Anodontia alba. The sequence goes on from OZ024823.1 coordinate 94,508,679, forward strand.
GTGACTTGTAGATCAAAAGTAGCTAAAATCGTGCCAATCGGAAATCCAAGATGGCCGCCATGGCGGCCATCTTGAAAATCTATTTTTTGCTTCTTCTCCTGAACCAAAAGGCCAATTGACTCCAAACTTGCTAGGAAGCATCAGGATGACTTGTAGATCAAAAACAGCTAAAATCGTACCAATCGGAAATCCAAGATGGCCGCCATGGCCGCCATCTTGAAAATCTATTTTTCGCTTCTACTCCTAAACCGAAAGGCAAGTTGACTCGAAACTTGGTAGGAAGCATTTGGGTGACTTGTAGATCAAAAATAGCTAAAATCATGCCGATCGTAAATCCAAGATGGCAGCCATGGCGGCTATCTTGAAAAACTATTTTTCGCTTCTCCTAAAGTCACTTGACTCGAAACTTAGTAGGAAGCATCAGGGTGACTTGTAGATCAAATATAGCTAAAATCGTTCTGATCAGAAATCCCAGATCGCCACCAGGGCCGCCATCTTGAAAATCTATATTTAGCTTCTTCTCCTGCACCGAAAGGCCAATTGACTCCAAACTTCGTAGGAGACATTTGGGTGACTTGTAGATCAAAAATAGCTAAAATCGTGCCAATCGGATATCCAAGATGGCCGCCATGGCAGCCATCTTGAAAATCTATTTTTCGCCTCTTCTCCTGAACTGAAAGGCCAGTTGACTCGAAACTTGGTAGGAAGCATTGGGGTGACTCGTAGATCAAAAATAGCTAAAATCGTGCTGATCGTAAATCCAAGCTGGTTGCCATTTAGAGTTTGTTCAAATGATCACGCTCAATTGACTGGCATGCCATATATCTTCTTCTTCAAAATAAAGAACTGCTTAAAAGATGATCTTTTCATTAGTTGCGATGACAGGATTGGAAAAATGTTGCATAACATCTGCATATCTGCAGTGGCTATGTCACTCAGGTGAGCGACCCGTGGCCCGTGGGCCTCTTGTTTGTATGAGTTGAAGAGGGAGGCTGCATGCGCATGTGCAGCTGCTGCTTGTGCCTTGAACTTGTACCGCAATTTTTCTTGAATTTCTGAAAGTAGACACAAACGAGCAAGTTTTATAGTATTTCCTTACTGGATTCATGTGCTAAACATAACATCTAGATATTATGATGAATACAGAGCTCCAGATAAGCTTTTCATGCAATGAGTAGTTCACCCCCTGAACTTTGGCACAATGAGTAACTTACCTCCTGCAGTGAAAAGCAATGCTGAAAGTACACTTTAATACTACATGTAATTTTCGCTGGATCGTTTTCACTTTCATTTCTGGTAAAGAAATCAAACAGACTCCAGTTGCTTTCACTTTTCAGTGTCATTTTACATCTTCTTGACACCATTTTGAACTGGATTAAATTTTAAAAGCAGAAAACGATTTAGTACCTGTTAAAATTACTGAAACCAATCTAATCATTTGACCTGTCTACTACCCTTGCATAAGCGGCACTGTTTATCGATAAAATATTTATAGAACCAGTCAATTTCCGGTGCAGCATGCTCGATTACTTGACTCAGTGTAAGCAGGGAAATACATCCGGCGCATTATACTGAATGCGTAGATGGGAATTCGAAAGTGTAAATGTATAATTTTTTAAGCGTGAATCAGCCAGATAAAATGCGTAATTACGCTTTACGCATCCTTATCTGGAGCTCTGTAAATATTTAAGAAATGAAATTTGTTTTTTTGAAGTTTATTGAGGTATAAATGCAGTGGATCACACGCAAAGTGAATGAACACTAAAGAGGTTCATGTAAACTTTGCGACCCATCGTCATTCATATACATTATTTTTCTCTCGTATGTTGGAGAATACAGCAGCATTAAAGGTCTGAGTAATTTGATATGGCAATTACATCTGAACAGCATTACAGCAGTGGTGTCATCATAATGATGGCAACATAGAATCAAATCTCCAAAAGCATCACACACCACTTCACGTGACCCATTGTGTTCCAAAAAGAATGAACTACATCAGGTTCTACAGGTTTATCTGAGAGTCATACATCAAAAGCAAATATGGCCAATTACAGTTTGTTTTTTGTTTGTTTGTTTGCTTTGGAGTTTAATGGCCCAGTCAACACTATTACGGTCATGTCGAGCCAGTCAGTTTATCTAACTACACATTCCTGGGCAGACTTAGGCCATCTAAGCTGTTTACCTATACAGTGCCCATTCTTTCACCAGAAACTGACAACTACCCTTTTTGAATCAGCAGAAGAGGGAGAATGATGCTGCGCCGGAGGCTCAAACCGGCGACCTCCTGATTGCCAGTCAGACGGGGATCCACTGAGTCACCGTGCCCGGCTCACAGTTTGTTTTTTAACAGCAAGAGTAACTGCTCATAAAACAAATTGAACATGGTCTTGCCCTCAATGTTTTTTGTTCACTCTGCTGGTTGTCATACAGATTCACTTAACTTTATCTGTGGTTATGTTTACATGCTTTCTCCTTATCAGGTGCATATAAAATAGGTTTATTCACCCCTCCCTCAACTAGCTATTATTACTGACTGCTCTGATTTTTTTTCCCATGTATGGTATGTAGCTCTTTGCAACTGGGCTTTTAATTATGTCTTGTTTGGTATCTTACTGTTTGTTATAGTCAAACCTGTGTTAGTGGTCACCTCTATTTAGCAGCCAACCTGTATTAAGCAGCCAGAGAGAAGTTGGCCCAAAATTTATAGTCTTATATATTTGAACTGTATTTATATTTGAACTGTATTAAGCAGCCACATGCCTTGGCGGCCACATTTTAAGCTTCCAATAAGTGACTGCTTAAGACAGGCATGGCTGTATTTGAATCTCAAGTGTCCAGACTGGGAGTTAAGCCCACATTGTGGAAGTAATAAGGTAGAGAAAAAGAGTCAGCACTCTTCACCAATAGGCTATGGAATCGATACACCACTTGTGTGTAAGTATGGCCCACAAACGGTAGATCTTCTGCCGATTATGCTCCGAACTTTGCCGAAATTTGGCTAAGATTGGTTGATTTTGAGATTTCTCACTAAAATTTTGAAGAAAAAAAAAATGGTCAAAAATATTCTAGAATGTATTAACCGCACCCTTATCCCAAATTTACAGTTTTGGGGTAAAAAAGTGTGGGTTGTACTCGGCCTTATACGGTACTCATTAATTCAGATTAGATGAAACAAATCTAATTAAAAGCTTGAGATACTTGGAAACACAGCATTTATTGTCAGTAAGGCTGCAACAGGTCCAAAATTTGGTGCTCAGGCAACCGAGGTGGTCTCCCTGATCCAGGCTGAGTTTTTAATGAACAGAAGGGATTACAAGTTCTCATTCAAAAGATGTTGATATACTGGTTAGACATAGAGTAAATTAAAGATTTCCAGTCTAAAATGATTCCTGTATCTGGAAAGTCTGCAGTGAGGCCTTTTTTCCGCACGGAAATCTGCGGACATTTACCCTGCGGAGGTAAGCGGAGTATTGGGACGCAATGTCCAATGGACATCTGCGGACAATTTTATGCAGAGCAGATGTCAGTTGGAAAAAACATCCCAATACTCTGCAAACCTCTGCAAATATCCATGGGGACATCCGCAACATTCCATGCGGACGTCCGCAGGCCTCCATGCAGACGTCCACAGGCCTCTGTGCGGACGTCTGCAGGCCCTCATGCAGACGTCCGCAGGCTTCCATGCCGATGTCCTCATGCCACCATGTGGACGTCCGCAGGCCTCCAGGAGGACATTCGCAGGCCTCCCTGCAGATGTCAGCATGTCTCCCTTGTGGACGTCCGCAGGCCTCCCTGTAGATGTCCGCACGTCTCCCTGCGGATGTCCGTAGGCCTCCCTGCTGATGTCTGCATGTCTTCCTGTGGTAACTGCCTATATCAGCACGTGTCCTTGCAAATGTATGCTGACATCTGCAGGGTTAAATCCTTGGAAAAGTGTGCTGTAATCTTCTAGATGTCCCTAACCAGTTTAGCGGCTGTTTTTAGGTATCATGCTGACATCTGCAAACTTCCTTTCTGACATCCATAAGTTCCTTAAGGGCATTAGCAAGTTACCTTTCTTTATTTCATACCCTTTAAATTAGAAAGGGGTTGTAGAGCAAATTCTTCCGATACCGAGGCACCTTTTTTGGATTTGAATCTATGTATATCTAATGGTACAGTTTCCACCAAAATTTATGATAAGCGGGACGATTTTGATTTTGATATAGTCTTTCCCTTTTCTGGATAGCGATGTCCCCCGGCATACCTCATATGGGGTATACATATCTCAACTTATAAGATTCGCCAGAGCTTCTTCAAATCTTAATGACTTTTAACTACCATAATAAAGCCCTTACTGCCAAACTTCTTAGGCAGGGCTATCGTTATTTTAAACTTCGTAAGGCGTTTTTAAAATTTTATCGCAGACCCAGTGCCTTGTTAGAAAAATATAGCGTCGGTCTGAAAACACTTCTGCAACAAGTATATCGGAACCCGAATTTTACGATGACTTAGTGTACTGATTTAGAAAAATTGTAGGTAAATCTAACTTTTCGGAGCAATTCAGAAAACTTATTAACCGTTATGAAAGAATTGGCTATAGCCTGGATATTATGCGGCACACTGCATGCCTAGTTGTCAACCCAATCATTGTTGATGGCTATGCTTCACTCTTTAATTGCACAACCGCGGTTCGGGCCTCAGACTCAATGACGGCCTCTTCGTAAAACTTCAACCAGTGGGTTGGGGCTTGACGATATGTCTTTGGCTTGGCCTGCGGTGGTTCAACTATTGGTTTTCATTTACTCTAGCATACAGTAGAATAAGCCATGAGTACTCGTCTTTGTTTATTATAGTGATTAATTTGATTTTTATGTTTTCGCTTTGATGCATTGACTGAGTTGGGAGCCTTTATGCGAACCGAATTTTTATGTATTTCTGTATTAAGAGTAGAATCGGGACCCAGGGTGAAGTTAGCTAGCTGTAAAAGTGCTTTAAACCCCACGGTGGTTTGCTCTACCGACCGTTCTAAGGCAGTGGTCCCAGTGTTAGTCTTACTCTTTGTTGCTTTGTGGTTTATTCTACGAGGCGATTTGTTGTATGTCTTTCTGTGTGTCATTTTGTTCTTGTGTTTTTCAGTCCTTTTAGTATTGCGATTACCTCGCTTGGGGAAGAGAGAGCTAATCTTAGTGCTTTTCGTACGTTTGTTCGGTTTGTGCTTGTTTAGATTTGTCGGTTTCCTCTTCCTCTTGGTGTCTGGGAAGGGCTGCCGTTTGTGATTGTGGCACTCCCTGGACTTTTCTTTTACCTTTTTTGTTCCATTAATATTCCTGTGAGAATCCCTGAGGAGATCCTCATGAACTTTGTCGCAGTGTAAATCAGCTAAAATTATTAAAATCAGGTTGACTGTACCCTAAGGCTAATCATGGTCATCTGATGTAATTAATCCTAGTGAGATCTTGGAAAAACAATAAACTACATTCAGTTTCTGAACCAATAAACTCCATTTAATTTTCAATTTACAATTAACAGACAATATTATTGTTAATGTGCCGATGGTTTTAATTTCTCGGATAATCTTCTGTTTATTTCTGTTGTTTAAGCTCTTTTCCATCATATATAGGATATATTTTCAGGATGATGTCTGAAAGAAAAAAAAAAAAATATATATATATATATATATACTTTTGAGAGGTGGCATTTTCTGCTACCCTGAGCTGACTTGCATAAATTTAACCTAATATAACTCCAAACCAACAATACAAAATTAATAACCAGAAACCATTTACATGCTGGCTACAATACTCTGTCAGTGCAGCTATAATAGTACCCATCACAATGCTAAACAACATCTTCTTTTCCTGGTCTTACTTATGATGGCCATCAGACATTTAAATGATTGTCCATATTTTTGACATTTGACAAGCATTTAATATGTTTAATGCTTAAAACAAAATGAAAAAGTCAGAACTTTATAAGAAGACTATTTTCTATTACCTCATTTTACTATTTTCTACTACCTCATTTCTTTCAGGAGAAAGAATGTACACAATAGTGGTTAACCACTTAGACGACTAATCCTGCCCAGTAAAAGTGTGGTTACATAAACTGACCGTGCTTGACATGACCCATTGGGTTGACTGGGTCGTAAAACCTCAACACAAACAAACAACCTCATTTTGTTGTTATCTACTACATGTAACATGTTTTTTGTATTTCATGGGTAATACCATATTTGGTTAAAAAGGTCTTGATAACTGATAGAGAAACAGCATGTCCATTGGTCAATAAACTCATATTAATTCTATTTAAACATCAATTTCTCTTAAACTTTTCAGCCAAATTTCTTAAACAACATTGCATGAGATCTTGTTTTAAGAGGATTGTGTAGGTGTCTGACTGGAGAAGAGGTCTCACTTTGCCTCTGGCTACCCATATGCCAAATTAAATGAAGACCCGGATCTCGCCCAGAATATTTTCACGTGCCAGTCTTTTGGTTTGTGTTGTGTATTTGGATACATAGCGACGCTGTTTATTTAGAAGCCGCAGATCCTTGATTTTTTTTTAAAGTTTATTTGGTGTTGTTTTTTCAGTTCAGAGTAAATTTGATCAATATAAAGTAGCTTTTTGTGTTGTCAGCTGTATTTTTTGCGCTGATGTTAAAACTATATGTATTCATTAGTGCTTACGCCGCTAAGTCTATATTCCAGCATACAATAGCCTTAGTTCTCTTTAAATTTACGGTTACCCAACACATTACTAGGTTGGTCAGTGCTACTCTAGTAGTTACCTTACCTTGGAGTACTGCTAGTTTTTCTTGGTCAGCCAGACCCTCTTTCGACATGGTTGTACCACCGAACTTCTTTTTAAAAGCAGTCACACGCCTTCCGCTTCTCTCCTCATCTGTAAACATGAGGTGCATAAGATGTTTGGCTGCTTTTGAAAAGTTTTTTTTCCTTCTGGCAGCACATTCAAGTTGTTCCTGATGAAAGATATAGTAGTAAAACATCATAGTACTTTATTGATAGCATAAGTAAAGAACTACACAAGAAATTCAGTGAATGGTTATTGACTTTGCAGTAAGTGAACATAGTGCACTGACAGTGTTAAAAGTGCATACTATGCATACTTTTAACACTGCCAGTGCACTTTGTTCACTTGATTGTGAAAAGTAGGTCAATATAGGCCAGGCTAATGTCATTCAGCAGGAATTGTTCAGGAGCATCAATGGATGAAATTTAATTACCGCAGAGGCTTAAAATTTACGCAAATGTACGCAACATTCTTCCGTGGAGATTGATCATGAAATATTTTCTATGGTCATTCTCTCCCTTCCGCTGATTCAAGAAGGGCAGTTGTCAGTTTCTGGCGAAAGAATGTGCACATTACTGGTTAACCGCTTAGAGGACAAAGCCTGCCCAGTAAACGTGTGGTTAGGTAAACTGACCGCGCTCGACATGACCCCATTGGGTTGACTGGGCCGTAGAACCTCAACACAAACAAACGCAGAAGTCAGCATATGTCCGCAGCATATGCCAGATCTGTTGCGGACATAGCTTTGTCATAAGAGATTGAAAACTGTTCCATGCCATCTGCATATCTGCAGTGGCAGTTTCACTCAGGTGAGCTAGTTGTGACCATGGTGGCCATCTTGAAATTCTTCAAACTACAGCTCCCAAACCATGTCGGATTTAGCAGAGACTTGATGGGAAGCATTGGAGTGAGATAGAGGTTCAGAATTGCTAAAATCATTCCCTTCACCTATCCAAGATGGCCGCCTGGGCAGTCATCTTGAAAATCTTTAAACCACATCTGCTTCTGAATCCTAAGTCAGATTGAGCCCAAACTTGGTGAGAGGCATTGGTGTTATATGGAGATTTAGAATTGCTAAAATCATTCCATTCCAATATCCAAGATCGCAGCCATGTTGGTCATCTTGAAAATCTTTATACAACATCTCCTCCCAAATTGCAAATGGGATAGAGCTGATACTTGATGGGAGGCACTGAAGCAACATAGAGATTCAGAATTGCTAAAATCGTTACGCCGCAGTAGTAGCCATCTTGAAAATTTTCAAGCCTCAATTATACTAGTTAGAAAATGGTTGGTCCACTGCGCATTGCTGTATTAGTTGGTTTTCCTTATCATTAGTGTCGACAATGTTGTTTTTCAAATCTTGTAGCATAAAATCTTGTCATAATAAATATATAATAATATTTCCTTAGATATTAAGCCTTGGTCATTTGGTCTTGAATGATCCATGTACTCTCTTATTATGCCCCGGCCTATTCGAAGAATAGCGGATGGGCATTAAGTATTACCCCTGTCCGTCCCGTACGTCTGTCTGTCCGTCCTTCTGTCAGTCCGTACGTCCCATTTCTTGTCTGCGCCTAAAAATTCCAAACCGTATGGAATATATTCATGAAACTTCACAGGGGCATACATCACATTGAGACGATGTGTCATGAACAAGGAAGACAACTCTTGCATTTTTGGTTTTTGAATTATTTCCGCTTGACTTAGTTCCATATAGTTAACTGTGTCCGGGCCATAACTCCTAAACCGTATGAAATATATTCATGAAACTTTACCAGTGCCTGCATCACACTGAGACGATATGTCATGAACAAGGAAGACAACTCTTGCATTTTTGGTTTTTGAATTATTTCCGCTTGACTTAGTTCCATACAGTTAACTGTGTCCGGGCCATAACTTCTAAACCGTATGAAATATATTCATGAAACTTTACCAGTGCATGCATCACACTGAGAAGATGTGTCATGAGCAAGGAAGAAAACTCCTGCATTTTTGGTTTTTGAATTATTTCCTCTTGACTTAGTTCCATATAGTAAACCGTGTCCGGGCCATAACTCCTAAACCATATGGAATATATTCATGAAACTTTATGGGTGCATGCATCACATTGAGATGATGTGTCATGAACAAGGAAGACAACTCTTGCATTTTTTGTTTTTGAATTATCTTCCCTTGACTTAGTTCCATATAGTAAACCGTGTCCGGGCCATAACTCCTAAACTGTATGGAATATATTCATGAAACTATACAGGTGCATGCATCACATTCAGATGATATGTCATGAACAAGGAAGACAACTCTGGCATTTTTGGTTTTTGAATTATTTCCCCTTGACTTAGTTCCATATAGTTAACCGTGTCCGGGCCATAACTCCTAAACCATATGGAATATATTCATGAAACTTTACAGGTGCATGCATCACATTGAGATGATGTGTCATGAACAAGGAAGACAACTCTTGCATTTTTCGTTTTTGAATTATCTTCCCTTGACTTAGTTCCATATAGTAAACTGTGTCCGGACCTTAATAATAACTTCATGGTATACCTGTTACAATTACATATAAACCCTTTTTCTGAATGGCATTTGGCGGGGGCATCCGTGTCCTATGGACACTTTTTCTAGTAATATATCTGTTTAAGGGTATTGGGGGTATTTGTATTAAACATTGGTGTTAGAGGTTTTTACTAAGTATCTTTGCAGTCAGTATATTCATATACCGTAAAAATTCTAATTAACGCCCTGGGCGTTTATTAGAATCATGGCCAGTCTGAGAGAAGGGGATGGGCGCTTATTGGAGGCTGCAGTTTCATGGGAATAGCAAGAGACCATATTTTCTCGGAAGTGCATCTCCATCTTCTCAACGAGGACTAGTATTACGACCTCCGTGTCTCAAGTTCCTCCGTGTCCGGTAGAACTACCTATTATTGAATGACGTCATAGTATACCGGGTATCATGGATTATAATCAATTGTTAACACTTAAAACGATGTATATACACACATTGATCATGATAAATATGTTCATGGCTTTGAAATAAAACGCTACGATTTAACATGTTCTGTTTTCTTTTTATCAACCTTATAAATAGGTAGCTGATGCTCATGTTGAGATTACAGGGTGCAAACGCTCCCGATAATCCCACTTTTATGTGAGAAGGTTAGAAATGCATCGGATGGCATTACTTTTTTAGCTCACCTGAGCTCTGCTCAGGATGAGCTATTGTGATCACTTTTCGTCCGTGTGTCCGTCAGTTAACATTTTCAAACAACTTCTTCTCTGAAGCCGCTGAGCCAATTTTGCTCAAATTTCATGTGGAGCCTCCTTAGGATGGGGGAACAAAAAATTGCTAAAATGGTCGCGGTCCGTTGTCCAAGATGGCCGCCACGCCCATATATGGTAAAAACCTTTAAAAATCTTCTTCTCCAGAACCGAGAATGCCTTGGGGCTGAACCTTTGCAGGAATCTTCGGGGACGGGAGGTCTACCAAAATTGCTAAAAGAATTGTCGTACATTGACGTTTGACCTTTTTACGGCAAGGTCAAGTTTGCTTCCCCATGCATTTGTATGGGAAAAACCTTTAAAAATCTTCTTCTCCAAAACCGAGCCTGCCTTATGGCTGAATCTCTGCATATATCTTTGGGAACAGGAGGGCTACCAAAATTGCTAAAATAATGGTCATACATTGACATTTGACCTTTTTAGGGTAAGGTCAATTTTGCTTCCTTATGCATTTGTATGGGAAAAATGTTCAGAATTTCAAACAACTTCTCCTCTGGAGCCTCTGGGCCAATTTTGCTCAAATTTCATATGGAGTCTCCTTAGGTAGGGGGAACAAAAGATTGCTAAAATGGTCACGGTTCGTTGACCAAGATGGCCGCCATGCCCATATATGGTAAAAACCTTTAAAAATCTTCTCTAGAACCGAGGATGCTTTGGGGCTGAATGTTTGCATAAATCATCAGGGACAGGGGGTCTACCAATGTTGCTAAAATAATGGTCATACATTGACATTTGACCTTTTTACGGCAAGGTCAAGTTTGCTTCCTTATGCATTTGTATGGGAAAAAAATTTAAAAATCTTATTCAACAAACCGAGGATGGCTTGTGGCTGAATCTTTGCATATATCATCTGGAACAGGCAGTCTACCAAAGTTGCTAAAATAAGTGTCATACATTGACATTTAATCTTTTTACGGCGAGGTCGTTTGCTTCTGTATGCATTTGTATGGGCCCCATACATTTGTATGGAAAAAATGTTGATAATTTCAAATGACTTTTCCTCTGACGCCTCCGGGCCAGTGTTGCTCAAATTTCATGCGGAGCCTCCGTGGGCAGGAGAATGAAAGATTGCTAAAATGGGTATGGTCCATTGATCAAAATGGCTGCCATGCCCATATATGGTAAAAACCTTTAAAAATCTTCTTCTCCATAACCAAATAAGCCCTGGGTCCTAATCTTTGCACAAATTATGGGGGACAGGAGATCTACCAAAATTGCTAAAATGATGATTCTATGTTGACATTTGACCTTTTTACCTCCAAGGTCAAATTTGCTTCCCCATTTGTATGGGCCATATACATTTATATTGAAAGTATCGAAGTTACTTGTAGATCAACAGTAGTTAAAATTGTTCTGATTGAAAATCTAAGATGGCCATCATCTGATTTATATTTATAATATTTCCCTGCCACTGTGCTGTTTACATGTATAAAATCATGATTCTTCAGAAACCACTTAGCCAATTTCCACCAAATTTCACATTGATCCTTCTGTTGAAATGTGATTGATAGTTTATTCAAATGATCTTGCTCCATTGACTGTCAGGCCCATATATTCTTCTTCAAAACTAAGAACATCTCAAATGATGATATTTTCATTAGGTGCGATGATAGGATTGGGAAAATGTTGCATAACATCTGCATGTCTGCAGTGGCTATGTCACTCAGGTGAGCGAATCGTGGCCCGTGGGCCTCTTGTTATTTCTGCTCAAAAACATAAATTCTGGGCAAACGTTCTCCGGATCACCTGCAATCTACGTTTAGAGCAGAGACATGAAGGTAGTAATATGTCTCAACAGAAGGACAAGACATTTTACAGTATCAAATACCGTGCACCACAAAGGGCACCAGACACTATTTAAACTCTTTGTTTATGTTTACTTATCGTCCATCATGTTTTTCGGCTTTTAAAAACTGGAAACGCAAATGGAAACAAATCGAATAGAATTGCATGAGTAGGGCTTAGAAATAAAAGAGTCACAGAAAATGTCATCGGGTTTTCTCTCTTTTTTCTTCATTAATCACTCATTGTCTGTGGCATATGAGTCGTCTGTTTGCTCATCCTCCCCATTGTCCTCATTGTCTGTAGCATACGAGTCATGCTCTGAGTCATATCTCACATTGTCCTGAAAGGCTGATGTTGTATCGACGTCATTCCTGTCAAATCCTGCAAAAAGAAGAACAACATTAATAAGACCTTATATTAGCTAACGAGACAGATCACAAACAGTACACACTTTCTTTCTAGACTAATAGACAAATTTCAAAGAAGAGTAATTGTGCAAAAGAATACAAAAAAAAAAGGAAGAAAAAAAGAAAGACAGAAAGAAAAAATGTTTGACCTCATTATTTGTTTTCAAGCTTGTAAAAATTAACAAAATTAATAAATCATAAAAAAAATGCTTGGGAATCGTACATGGAAACTCCAGTTCATCGTCATCCTCATCACTGTTACTCGGCTGCCACAAGTCATCGTCTTCTGTGCCATCCAGCATATTAGAGATTCCTGTCTTTTTGAAGCTACGGACGATAATCTCACTGGTTAAACTTTCCCAAGCTTCCTTCACCCAACGTAACAGCACCTGGATGAAATAAAAAAAAGATATTGTACAAAATATTTGAGACGCCTCATGAGAATTCTAACAAAAACGCATGTACGACCATCGAAAACTCCGATCAACCTGTGCGTATGCGCAGTCTGATCAGAGCTTTCGCCGCTGTTCGCATGACGAGAATAGTTAACCCATTGCAGACTGAATGAATTCCCCACACTATATATTGGAAGAGTCCATTTTCGATTTTATGTATTTTAGTCTACGAGATATAGATATTCCTGCGACGTCTGATCTGGGTCTGCACTGTTTGCCAATTACCCTTTTAAGGATCTCCAGACTACAATGGGTTAAAATATGTTGGTAGTGCAGTGAGACTGACTGATTATCGTTTCTGAATAAGAAGAAGAACATAGCGCCGAAATCTGGAGTAATATTTTACTAAAAAAACAAACAAACACAAAACAAAAAACAAACAAACAAACTAACTATAATGTGTTTTTAATAAACCGTCTATGTAACTGCGTAAGCACTTAAGTCCAAAGTAGCAAAGGACAGCAAGGAAAATCCACAATCAAATACCATAGTCATCGCATGCCACCGAAAAAATAGGCAAAACAAAAAAACGTAAGAAGATATGCGCACAGTCAAATAACATAGTAGACACTGCAAAAGAACAATATCGGGACCGTCAACAGCAAAACTGCATGGAAGGGAATTCATCTCGGAAAGGTTTTTTTTTTATGAAATCACAACCTCGCTCACTATTTCCATGCAGTATCAGATATACGGTTATAACAATTGGAAATCCATGCAGGTTTCCTGGCTCAACAGTGAGTCATGACAATGAATACACAGTAAAAATAGTTGGGAGGCATCTCGTGAGATTTTCAACGTGACATGCTGACCAGTGTTGACTCAGACCAGCTTGTGCAGCCTAGACTCCGTGGGAGACTGATCCATAAAATGGTCATACGACCAGCGAAGGTTCTGATCAGACCATGACTATGCGCAGGCTGATTTAAGCGTTCGCTTGTCGGAATGCCACACTGCTAGAAACCTCAGGAGATGATCAAGACTATGTATGAATCAAGACATTTATGAATCAGGTTTGAAAACTTGGTAGCAACAATCGGGCATAAGAGCAAAAAAAACAAAAAAAAAACAGAAATGCGTCCAAACAACATGGACGCCCCGCCTCTTAAATGCAAATTGCTAATGCCGGACGGACGGAAGGACCGACGGACGGGCAGGGGTAACACTATATGCCCTTTTCACTGACCATTACCTTGTTTTCTGGCTTCCGCATCCTACCAGCAGGTGTGAAGGTATGATCTCCGCTCGTCATCCAAGTATCCCATTTGTCCTGGATGGCAGACTTGAACGGCTTGTTCCAGCTCACATCTGCTGGCTGAAGAATACCAGTGCAACCCCCTGGTATTACAGCCATGTCCGAATTGGTGCCAAAGTCTCCTCCTCGGGATGTTATAGCCTTAACATCCTCTGTTCTGTGGGCTCTAAAGGCATCCCATATTAAGAGCTTCCTATTGTCATCTCGCCTCCAAACTTGTGCAAGCCACCACTTAATAATCTCTTCATTGACCCAACCGTTGCTAGACATTTTGACCAACACGCCTCGTGGTATGTCTGCTGCAACTGGCTCTCGTTTGCCTTTGAGAACTACAACCGGAGGTAGCTTTCGCCCGTCTGTCATGGCCGCAAGTATAACTGTTACTTTCTCTTTTTCATGGCCCGTGGTTCTGATGATTACCGTCTTATAACCCTTATGATGGAGAGTAGAATTTCCTGGCATGTCAAAGTACACTGCCGTCTCGTCCATATTACCAATGTGTGACAAGGGATATTCCCGCAATCTTCGCATTCGGATCACAAATCTGTGAAAAGAAACGATCTTGTCCTCAACATGGTCCGGCATTCTCTGCGCCACAGTGGTTTTTTCCCGGGTAGAGACAGAGTGACGTTTCATCCATTTCTGTAACCACCCTCTACTGGCCTTAAAGGTTAGCACCCCAGCTTCAACAAAGCGATGTTTGGCCTCCGTAAGTAAAGCCTTTCCTGTAATGCGAACGCCTTCCGACCGCTTCTCTGAGAACCACTCGAACAGGTCTCTGTCCACATCAATGTTTTTCACTTTCCTTCCACCGCCAGGCTTCCGCTTTGTGGATGGTGGTAGATCAGTGAGTTTCCCACTATCCAGCTCCCGTACCCATGTCCTTACCCTTTTCCTGTCGATGTTGAACTTCTGGCTTGTTTTTGAAATGTTGTTTTCTTTGGCAAATGTCGCCACTTGTATTTTAAACTTGGCTGTATAAGATGCATGCTTCTTCGGTTTACTCATTTTGAACAATAAAAACAGCCTCAGAATCCAACACGTGGTTTCAACATGGATGGCTGATATAATGAAGGGGTTCCGATAGGGCTACAGGAACCGTCAGAACATGAAAATTACGGTCATGGTAACAGATGAAAATTGAAACTATTCTATTGTTATTCCCACTCCCATACTCAACCCAACTATTTTACTTTGCAGATTTTACTTTCTCCTAGGGAAATTTACAGCATTGGCTGGGTGTCCTTCCGTTATTTTATTTTCTTTATTTTCATTATGTTCATGATTATTTTCCTGCAAGGACCCCTTGGTGCCAAATTCCATTTAATTGTACTCGTTGATTGCAAGGGTTACTCAACAATTTTATGGTCAATGAATTATTCAGGAAGTACGAAAGTGCCGCTGTTGTTTTCATTTAATTTTTGTCAGTCCCTGTTATAGTCACTATAAAAAGTATCCATCATTTCTCTTAGGTTTTATTGTCACCAGGAATTGGAATGACGAGTCTGTTTTTTTTTTTTGTTTTTGTTTTTTTTTCCTTTAAGTTTTGAGTTTTGAGGTACAATAATTATTGATCGCCCCTCGTATGATCGGAAATAGTTTGGCGCTATCTTTTGATCTCATTGCGGCCTCGCTTCAAAAGAAATCTGACATGGCTGTGTGCATGCTTGTTTCAGTGAAGTCTGTTATCAAAGGATATCGCCTGTATAGGGTATCTTACCCATCGGGCACAGAACTTGTGTGTAGTTTGGAGCCTGAGAATGAACATAGTGACAGCGCCATTATTGTGAAAAAAGGGAACATTACCGTTGGACATATTCCGGAAGGTCTGTGTCAGCCTCTGACACAGTTATTCCAGGACGGAAATATTGTGGACATTGAGTGTGTTATAACCGGGGAACCACGATCAGCAGAAGAAGGAACATTTGTACAAGGTGGTGAGCTTGAAATTCTATGCACATACCGTTTATTTGGGCTAAGAGAGAAAAAGGTTCACGTTCGTTCTGTGATAAAAAAACCAGATACGCAAACTGACCGCATAAGGTAGGATTTTTGCCTTTTGTCCCGCATTTGTCTGTAATGGGCGTTTAATAGAGGCACCAACTTTCTCGGAAATGGACCAAAAATCCGCCATTTTTTTAGTTGAAATTGGGGGGATGGGCGTTTATTAGAGCATGGGCGTTAATTAGAATTTTTACGGTAAGTTACAAATCCTGCATCAGATATAACACCTGGAATCATAAAATTAATATCATAAAAATCAAGAATTCTACTAGAAAGGAAGGGGAGAAGATCTTTAAACTGTACCAACACATTTTAATAGCTTATGATACGGAGAAGAGATATAGTAATTATTGTACACATACCTGTATTTGATGAAGACTGGCCTTCTTCTCTCTTGCTCATGCTGGAAGAACCAACCTTCTCTGTATGTTCGCTGTCTGTTTCATCTTGATCTGTGAAGAGAGGGAAACCAGTGTTGCAGTAGATGGTACCTTTACGTAAATGTGAAGCATGCCCCAAAGTAACTGAAACCAAGCTGTAACAAAAGGAGTTGGAGGATCCTAGGAAATATTTATCAAAACAAGACAGAAATTTAGTTAACTGGTGTCGTAAGCGACCCTTATTTTGCTTATTACATGCCATTTTTACTACCTATCTTCAGCTCAAACAGTATTAAACTGTAAATGTTTTGGTCCGTAAACTAATTCTTATGTAACTCTTTATAAATTTATCATGGAAATATAAACTTGTTATAAACTTGGATGTAGAAGTTGCTGTTCAAAGAAGAATTAAAATATACCTGTTATAAAGTCTTGGTATCTCTTCTTCTTAGGTTGTCTTTTTGCAACTGTTTCTTCTTCATCTGTATCTTCAGGGCTTTCCACTGTTGTTGTGAATTCATAATCTTCACACTCCTGTTTGTTGTCTAAAGCAAAAGCATAGAAAATGAAGGAACCATACATTTTATCTTTATTTTCTTCACTGCAACAGCTTTTACAAGATATTCACCTTTGTAAACTTCACCAAAACCACCATCCCCTTAGTTTTTCGAATATTTTGAACTATCAGTAACAACTTCCTTTGTAAACTTGTTTTAAAATGGCAGCTGCTCTGCAACAATGTTTCCCGTAGAAGCCATGCTTTTTCTAGAGTTTGTCCCAGCAACTTTAGCATTAACTGTTACTTCAACCTTTGCTGAATCCTGTTCTTCTGATTGATCCTTCAAACATTTTAAACATCCTGATGATTGACTAACTATGTTATGTTTAATAATATTTCCATGTTCCTCTTTGTCCAGCTGGCTCACCAAAGTATCTTCAAATACTGTGGAAACATTACAGAATTCACTTGTAACATTATGCTCACTGCAAACGCGTTTCAGTATCGTTTGCTTCTGTAGCATCATTTTCAGGCAAAGAACTTGTCTTAGGGCCTGTTTGAACAGCATTTGAACCTGTATCATCCTTGCCACACATAGCGCTTCTTTCAGGAACTGGTTGCATATTTTTTGCCCCTGTACCATCATTTTCACTGATAATATTTGTTTCAGTAACTGCTGGAACACAGTTTGCCCCTTCACTATCAGTTTCACTTAAAACACTTGATGCACTAACAGTTTCTGTGACACTTTTCACATTAGCATCCATAGCTGCTGTAGTTATGGCTTTTGAAACCACAATTGTAAGTATAAAGAACACCATCAGTTTAGACAGTCACAATGTAGTCTCCAGGCGCTTTAATATGCAAAAGCCATGGATCTATTCCTGCAACAATGATATTTCCAGATTTGTACCAAGTGAACATTGCTGATTTTTGATTGTGTGCTTTTGTTGATTTTTGATTGTGTGCTTTTGTGATAACACCAATCAACATTCATTATGGTCCTGATTTTCTACACCGAAAATTTCACCTGGTCCATGAAGGATAAACCCCCCCCCCCCCAATCCTGTGCTTTTTGTGGAAATAGGTACACTACATCTTCCACTTTGTCAGTGTAGACTGTCTCACCTGTAGACAATGAAGTAAGTTTAAAGCCATACCCATGCGAAAATGGGGCCTTTGCGGAATATATTCCATCACTTTGCAAACTGATTGCCATATTCTTTGCAAACTATATTCTGCATATGACTGTCTGCAGACGTATGAAAATGGAACAAAAAATGCAAACATTTTGCAAACAGTTTGCAAAGGGTCATAGTGATAGTCAAAATTCTTTGCTGCAACTACTCTGCAAACATCTTTAAGAAATGCTGCAAACAGTCTGCAAACAGCTGGCAAAGTGTGCAATTATTTTGCAAACACTCTGCAAACAGTTTGCAATTACTAAAATGCCAGATGCAAACACTCTGCAAATTTTTCACAATTGGTCTGCAAACAGTTTGCAACTACTCTGCAAACTGTTGGCAAATACACTGCAACTCCCTCGCAAATGGTCTGCAAACATTTTGCAAATATACAAGTCATCTACAACTACAGATTTTAAAATTTTGAAACTTATGCACAGTCAAGGTGAAATAATACTGCAAAAAAAAAAAAAAAAAAAATGAGGAATAAGTAAAATAAACAAAACAGAGGAAAAAAAAGCAATTGTTTGTGTAAACTATACTGAATCCCAAGTGATCTCAAAAACATCTCAAACAAATACATACATTGTCTAATTATGTTGTATTTTAATATATATACACTATGTACAGGCATAACCCACTACTAGTTCTGTACCAAAACATCAGAATTTTTACTCTGATATACTTTTAAAACTAGATGTGTATCCAAAGAACATGAATGCCCCCACCACAAAATCTCAAAACGCAAAAGGCTAATGCCTGAAAAAATTAGATGCAGATTGCTAACTCGGACGCAGACAAACACTCAGACAGGGGTACACTATATGCCCTTTCCACCATTCTTCGAATGGCAAGGAGTGGGAGGGGGTTCCATATTTTCTTTATCTCAGCTAAGTAAGTACAAATGAGGTTTGAGGGGCATTAAATGGCTAGCATATATCATTTCAAGACCAATATAAATCACAAATAATCTTGCGTATCCATTTTTTTTGTTCATTCTCTGTGTATAAACACTCCATGTATAAACACTCCATTTGTGACACCTCTGTCCATATTCACATCTTCTTCTGCCTTGAAGGAGCCCTGAGACAGCCTAATTTATTTCGGAGAGCCTGCTTTATATCAGCAGATGACTGTCTTTTAAAATGGTCACAGGCTATACAGTATGCTGAAAAAAAAACAAAAAAAAACAGCGTATTTGACCTAATTACCATAGATCATGCTCCTATAAGCGCACAGCCAAGCAATTAAGTAGTATTTGGATTGCAGCCTGTGTACTTTTATCTACTTCTTTGTAAAAGCGTATGTTGTGGGTTCTTAACATATGGTTTTATAAAGACAATCAGAGAATAATATCGCATAAGCATCAATTTATGCACTCCTCATGAAGTCCTCTGCTGACCCTTCTTTTATGTGTGCCCTTATTAGGTGGAGATTTTACTGCAAGTTTTTTCAGCAATTTTGAAAATCCTAAGCGCACAGTGTGGTAATTAGATCAAATATGGTACATACCCAATAGTATTGAGAAGCAACCAGAATAATGATCCAGCTTGTCCCATTTCCCTGAGGACAGGTAAGAAATTTCAATTTACATGTCCTGTGACAAGGACTCTTAGCTCAGAAGAGAGAGCCGGCCTCGATGGCTCAGTTGGATGCGCCGTCCGACTGGAGACCAGGAGGTCGCGGGTTCAACCCCCGCCGAGGTCGGCAACATTTTTTCGTCGAGATTTATCATGAAATATTTTCTACGGTCATTCTCTCCCGCTGATTCAAGAAGGACAGTTGTCAGTTTCTGGCGAAAGAATGTGCACAATACTGGTTAACCGCTTAGAGGACTAAGCCTGCCCAGTAAACGTGTGGTTAGGTAAACTGACCGCGCTCGGCATGACCCCATTGGGTTGACTGGGCCATAAAACCTCAATGCAAGCAAGCAAGCTCAGAAGAGTAGCCAGATTATGTTTTGTTTTTTTTTTTGTTTTTTTTTTTGTATTTCACTAAGAAAACATATTGTGGGTTCACATAAGAAGCACTTGGTGAGGGGCTTCTTATGAGTACCCATAACATGTTTTCTTCAAGGAATTTTATAAGAAAAATGTGAGTTTTTGGGCAAGTAGATCTTGGTTGGACAAGCTGATTTTTATCATATACTTGTCTGTGGGCAATAAAATTTAATAATTCTTTAAGCATGGCAAGGTTCCTGATTTTGATGAAATTCCCTTCAGCAGTTTAAGAATAATCACTGAAACAAGAAGTTTACATTTAACTGAATGTAGGAATCTACATGTAGATGTAGTTTATGTATGTGACACATTTTCTCAATGTCCTTAACATTTGTATGAATTGTGATGAAATTCACTAATGTCCAGTTCAGGAGCAGTTATGGTGACATGATTTGTGACTGATGGACAGATGAACTGACAGATGGACAAAGTGATTTTAATGAAACCCTTCAGGTGGCATATAAACTCCTCATGAAAATTGGCATTCCTCTGAAAGATTCATGGGGAAATATGCTTCCTACATAACATCAGTCTATCCCTCAGGTCAGAGGGGCTCTACAAAGTGGCGATGATGCTGGTGACAATACCGATGCCAAAATGGAGGTTGAAAGCTTTCTTTTCATATTTCTGTTTGATTCCCCTGTGAGTGAAAGAGAATTTTGCGGTCAAATGCAGTGACTGAAAATAAATACTAATAATGGCATTGACTATCACTGGGTCCAACTTTTGAAGGCCATTTTCTCCAGACAGATTAGACTTTTTTTGCACATCTGTGCTAAAAAACACATCCGTTAGGAGTCTGGCAAGTCCCGTCATAGTTTTCGCAGACTCGGTGGCCAGTTTCAATTGGTCTTCATAAAGAAACACAAATGTTCCTCTAACTAGTTCCACCATCTGAAATTAATAAAAAAAAAAAAAAAGAATACAGCATCCCTCTCTTGTTATATGTCTTTTCTTGAAATTCTATGATCATATCAGAGTTTAATGACTGATTATTTGCAAGATTTAAGTGACCAATGTCAACAATGGCCGATGCTGTATGTAAAGAGGATACTTAATGGAACTGTTACTCAGCCACTTCATTGTACCATTCTTTCTATGTCTTTTTGTCTGTTGTTAACTCTGGATATATGCAGAAGCAGTTTGGCTCACAAACATTCATAACCCACTGTTTGATAGTCTTACTTTATCTACTGCCACTGGTATGTATGTGTTAAAGTTAAACACGTCTGATATATCTAAAATTGGTATGAATGGCTTGATCTTAAGCAGTATTGGAGTTTCTCAGTATCTTTGAAATTGCAGAGATGATACGTAAGTGACTGACTAAAAACTATCATGACAAATACCGTAGACCCATTTCATGAACCAAATGTTTCGGGTCTCTACTGTAGTCTTGAAATTGTCCAACACTCCATTAACACCCCCACCCCTCTCCCCTCACACACACACACACACACACATACGTGTTTGCAGAGGAAAGTCACTACATTTGACTTTATGCCGCAAAATGCCTACACAGCTTTCTGATGAGTCTACCGAAAAGACAACGTCATGATAATGTAGACATGATATTTTAAAGTGTTTTGATGGGTTTCACGTTTCTTAATTCTGTTTGGTTACAGCCCTGATTTTCACCATCAAACTGACTACACAGTCACGTGATACATACATCACACACAGCAAACTGACTACACGTGTAAAACTCTGTCACACACAGCAAACTGACTACAATTCTTTAATACATACCGTAAAATGACTACTTGGTTGTACACCTGTCACACACAGCAAACTGACTACAATTCTTTGATACACACCGTAAAATGACTACTTGGTTGTACACCTGTCACACACAGCAAACTGACTACAATTCTTTGATACACACCGTAAAATGATTACTTGGTTGTACACCTCCGTTTTTCTTTTTCATATCTCCATCAGAAAGAGTGTTGCAGTAGAATTTTGTACAAGTCTATAAAAATAGACTTTTTTTCTGGTATCACTATATATATGTTCAAAAATTACTGTTCTAATATCTTGTAAAAAATAATGTATGTGTGTTTTTTACCAGTAAGGTTTTCCTTACAGTACCCCGTGCCATGTCAGTATCATCTATACCCCCATCTATATATATATATTCTGCTAAATATTAGACATACGTTTACGGGCACAGGAGCTATTCGTGTTTTGTTTTGTGTGTGTGTGTGTGTATGTGTGTATGTGTGTGTGATTTTCCACAGTTTCTTACGTTATTTATTCTGAATGTCTTGTTTACTGCCTTGTTACATTTTGTATGTCCTGTCTAGCATTATGATCACCTCGATGGGGAAGAATGAGCTGGTTGCTTTGCGTTTTATTGTTTTATGGCCCGCCGTGTTTTGTTTACTCTTCCTCTTGGTGTCCTTGGTAGACTATATTCTGTGTGTGTGGCTCTGCCTGGAAACTTCTCTATTTACTCACAGATGAGTTTGGCATGCAGCTTAACACTATGAGGACCTCTTCCAAAAACAATATATCACATCAACGTCTCCAAAATGACTGAAATAATGTTGACGGGGACGTTAAACTCCAAATCAAACAAACAAACAAACATCTACCTAACAATTACTGTGCAGAAAGGTAAAAACAAAAGTTCAGGGAGTGCCACAATCACAAGTCGCAGCTAATCCCAGACACCAAGAGGAAGAGGAAAGAGACGCAAACCACCAAGCGCAAATCAAACAAACACACCAAAAGCACCCAGACCAGCCCCTCCCCAAGCGAGGCAACCGCAACGCCAAAAGGACCGAAAAACACAAGCAGGGTTCGCACAGGCTTGAAAAGTACTTGAAAATGAAGGGCAGCCTTGAAAAGTCCTTGAAAACAAAATTTGTCTTGAAAAGCCCTTGAAAACTGTCCATAGACCTTGAAAAGTACTTGAATTTCACATTTTCTTGTATTCTAGACAATTTTAAATCTCTCTGAGAATCAAAAATAAAGTTCTAGAAAAAAATCGGCAAGTTTTGAGCAACTATAGCTGTACAGGAGTGCCATAATTAAAGAGGTCAAATGTACTCGGCACAAAAACAAAAGTTCGAATACACATAGGTTCGAATGTTTCGTACTTGCTGTTTGGATTGTCTCCCTTGCAGACTGGTATTTGGCGATTGTGACAACTTTTGTCACTGAAAAAAGTCAATTCCAATAACCAAACAAAAATGGCGTCTACTGTTCTTTAGTGTGTTTTTTTTCTTGGAATCTGAATTTATTTCTGCGTAATGGGAAAGTGTGTTTCTAGCAGAGAGTGACCAAAACGATATCCTTAGGTAAAGGAAACAAACAGTAAACACAAGGCGCACTGTTGGCCTGTAATAAGGACATCGATACAAATGAGTGGAAGTGCATTGCAGTCACAGGTGCAGGGAGAGGGCAAAAGAAACAAGAAGAAGCGATGTCGCGGACACTTGTAAATTTCTCACAGGTTGAAACAGAAACTGCAACCACACCACAACTTAATACTTTTGGTTTTAAGAGAATTCATTGTGACATTATTTGGCAGAAATTATCAGTGTTTTAACCCAAAATTTATTACTGGATTTGGAACCAATGGATAAAAGTGCAGAATTTACGGATTTGGGTAAGTATCATAGTCCTTGAAAACTATGAGGCTGGTCCTTGAAAAGTCCTTGAATTTGACTTAGCCTTGCCTGTATGAACCCTGACAAGGACAAAAACACAAGGCAAGACTTAATATAAATAGCCCCGCAGAATAAACCACAAAGCAACATAGAGTAAGAACAGCACCGGGACCACAAAGCAGTCCGAATATTTTCAGTAAATATATAATTTCTGGGTATACTATTTCTTTAACACCAATAACAAAATGACAATCGCAAGCAGAACGGCGTCTTTGATTCATGATTCATTGCTGTACATATCAGTGTTGATATTTTGTTAACAAACACCACCAACTTCCTTGCAACTCCCTGAGAAATTCATATAAATCATTGTGAGAACTTCTGATAAGATCTTCGCAAAGTCACAGTTTGTTATTGACCTCTGATGAATCTGTGGGTTCTGCCATTTTCTGCAGACATGTGTGACTAATCTAGCTGCTGCGCATCCGGGCTTTATGGACCATTATTATGAACAGGACATGATTTTTGCAAAGGACAGATAACTCAAATACAAAGAAAGCAAAAGTTATCATTCTTATTAGTCACACATCCTCTCCATCAGCTAAACTCATAAGTGGTCTGTCTTGTAGAAATTATTCAAGAACATTCACAGTCCGGATGCTTTTATCGAGATATTGTGTAACGAACATGAATGGCAACTTTTACTTTCTTGGTTTATGAGCCATATTATCATTGGCAAAAAATCGTGCCCTGTCTATAATAAAGCCAACTAAAAGAACATATTTGAAGGGGTCGATCTGACTGCAACGCATATTCTTTGTTTCCAGTCTCAATTTTCGCGAAGGTTCGATGGAAATCTTCTTTATCGTACAGTATGTTTACATATTTTGTGAATACAAACGTTAATTAAATCTTCTTGCATTTTTTCGTTTGTTTACAAACACCCACTGGTAACTCCATGTTGACTGAAGACATCATACCTGAATGACATGGAGGGTGACGGCACTTTAGCGCGGCCCATCGATCTACCAAAATCTGCAGTGTTGGTATGTGAGAAAATAATCAACCATCGATGTCCAGTATCGCAGGGGAACCCCAACCCTCGGATCTACAGTTCTAGTGAGAAAATCGGCAAACCTCGTTTCCCACTTGAACGGTAAACCCTCGGCTTTGGGATTCCCCTATCCACACTATAACCCAATAATAGATTCTATTTGTTCTGGATTTCTAACGTCACTGGATGTCAAATACAACATTTGTGTTCACCATGAGGATCCGACTATGAGTCAGTGAAAGCGCTCATGATATATATATATTCCTCTAAAGGTAGGGTTCCATAACAAGACCGATTCCCACAACTGGGTCAGTTCTACAAATAAGCCAATTTCATGCCGGTTCAGTATACCACAGAATCCAAGTATTCAAATGATTAGTTCGATGATCCAGGTTTCCCCCAAACACTATCCATTTTATAGCGCGTTTGATACATTTGTGTCGCGTTTTGAAAAACAACAACAAAAAAACAACAACCTATCTTCGGGAGTATGTGACCAGGGAAGACTGACCCGCCTGGGTCGCAGTGAAGTCTGGCAAAAAACATTAAATTTTCGCTCACTGGAAAGCTTAGATGAGTCACGCAGACAGCGAAGACTCTGATCAGACTGCGCTTATGGCAGGCTGATCTGAGACTTCGCTGGCCGCAGATGTCAGAAAACGGGTATTATGGCGATGCGACTCATTTTAAAATTTTGTTTTGCAAAAGGCACTTTTCATGTCAGATAATCTCGATCAATTGCATACATCAAGTTATGAAACTTTTAGTGTTTCAGAATTAAGGTCCAGGTGGCGTAGGATTAACATATCTGTTTTCATGCAGCCACAGTTCTTGGTCTCAGAAAACTGTTTTGTAGAGTAAGTCACCAAAGTTAATGCTGCTGTGTCATTAATGTCGCATGAACGAGAAAATGCTGAAAACGATAACGGAATAGAATAGTAAATAACTTTGTTTACGCACTTAATAGTGTAAATTTGTTATAAGACAACAGTAAAAACAAGAAACCTTCGTGGAGATTGATCATGAAATATTTTCTACAGTCATTCTCTCCCTTCCTCTGATTCAAGAAGGGCAGTTGTCAGTTTCTGGCGAAAGAATGTGCACAATACTGGTTAACCGCTTAGAGGACTAAGCCTGCCCAGTAAATGTGTGGTTAGGTAAACTGGCCGCGCTTGACATGACCCCATTGGGTTGACTGGGCCGTAAAACCTCAACACAAACAAACAAACAAAAACAGTAAAAACAAATGGAATGAAGTATGCATCAAAAAGCTTTATCGAGTTGTGGGATTCGGTCCAGTTGTGGGAACCGGCTACATACATAACATAGCACCTGTAAAAGTGTGTGAAAGTGACGACATTGCGTCGATGACAGACGTTAAATTGCTTTAATAGAACCCGACTATCTCTAATATACATACCACCATGCTGATCAGTTGTATCGCAAAGGAAATATCATCGCTACACAGCTTTCGATAAGGCGCAGATCGATTTAAAATTTTTGATATGGTTGACAAGCAAAATGTATCATATTTATGTAACAAGTATATTATCATCTGACAAAATTACTTAAGAAGTCAAACTGTGCAATCTTCGCATCCTACCCCTATTTTAGCCATTCTGCACTATAGTAACAGATTAAATGAATTACAAGTAAATGCCTGTCGTCGAGACGCGATACATTTCTCACACACAGCTAACTGGCTACACGTGTAAAGCGCCGGGCCCGGTGGCTCAGTCGGATGCGCGCGTCGGACTGATGATCAGGAGGTCGCAGGTTCGATCCCCGGGTTCGGCAACATTCTTTCGTGGGGATTGATAATGAAATATCGTCTACGGTCATTCTCTCCCTTCCGCTGATGCAAGAAGGGCAGTTGTCAGTTACTTGCGAAAGAATGTGCACTGTACTTTGTTTGTTTGATTTGGAGTTTAACGTCCCTGTCAACATTATTTCAGTCATTTTGGAGACATGCTTCCGAATTTGTGGGATTTTTACCCGACTTGAGATAAATGACACTCAAGCCCTGTAGTGAGACCAATACCAGACTTTTCCTGGGTAAGGTGAGGGGGCTTAGACCTTCTAAGCAATTAACCAGTACTGTTCGGTCTCCAGCTAGGCCGCGGAAGCACCAGGCCGCCCATCTATTTCGCGAAGCCCCAATGGGCGGGGGCCCGTGCACTGTACTGGTTAACCGCTTAGAAGGTCTAAGCCTGTCCAGGAAAAGTGTGGTTGGGTTAACTGACCGGCTTGACATGACCTTACTAGTGTTGACTGGGCCGTAAAACCACAACTCAACACGTGTAAAGCTCTGCAAAAGTGACAACTTGCGCTGATACACACGTTACACTGACTACTATAGCTACTAATATAGACCCTTAAGCATCAGTTTTCCATGTGTATAAAATACAATTGCGCAGGCTGAATAGTCTTCTCTGGGAGTTATGTGGGAAGCCCTACATCCGAGCCATCTTCGAGGGTCTGGATGGGGTTTATTGACTACTGATTAATGGCCTTATTTTTATTGACTATTTATTCTTGGCCTCAAATTTTAGTGACTACTGCTTTTAGTGATGTAGAATTTAACGATTAAGCCCCCAAAATCAAAAATATACTGATTTTCGTGAAAACAGCTTTATCGATTACTGATTAAAAGGATAAAATTTTATTGATTAGCGATTTTTGGTACCCCCAATCCAGACCCTCAACTTCGGGCAGACAACGAACAAGTCATACTGCGGGGATACGCAGCAGCAGGTTATAAATTTAAATACGATCGCACATGCCACTTTGTTGGTTTTGCTATGCGCCGGCTCATTAAATCACTAATATTTGCTGTGTATGCTGGTATGTTTTCGTTTGGCTATTTTATAGGTTACTTTAAATTTAAAATTTCATTTCCCTGTCATACATCTTACCAGTTATAAACCTTTATATCATAATGGTTTATATAGTGAAATGTCTGGTATGAAAAACAAAAAGATAAAGCTTCGGGGAACAACGTCTGGCATACTTCCAATTTTTAGCCGAACGAAACGTTGATTCTGTACTCTGAAACTGGCATCCCTGCTTTCAGCATCAGTATGCATAACAATCCAACACCACCACCAGAGAGACGATGTTTTCGAAAACTTTGAACATATGGATAGGCTGTTTGTAATGTGAACAGGGCTCCTCAAAAAATTACTAAATGCAGTCTCATTCAAGTTATTTGCTAAGTAGTATATGTAGATAAATAGTCATGACAGAAATATTTGATATAGTGAATAAAAAATAAAACAAAACAAAAAAGGTGATAATTAACTTTTGCCTGTGTGTATTTGTTTGTTTGATTTGGAGTTTAACGTCCCCGTCAACATTATTTCAGTCATTTTGGAGACGTGCTTCCGAATTTGTGGGATTTTTACCCGACTTGAGATATATTAAACTCAAGCCCTGTAGTGAGACCAATACCAGAATTTTCCTGGGTAAGGTGAGGCGGCTTAGACCAATACTGTTCGGTCTCCAGCTAGGCCGCGGAAACACCAGGCCGCCCATCTATTTCGCGAAGCCCCGATGGGCAGGGACCCGTGGGTATATTCATACCGCCATAAAAGTCAAGTGTATTACAAAGGTAACATAATAGCTACGGAGCCATGTAATTTTCAAATGTTGCTTAAGTTATGTCCGGCTGCACCCGAATAGCCACATCAGCCTGACTACATTATCACGTGATATATAGTGACTTCAATGACTCGAGCACCAATGGCTCGTTCACCATGGCTGAGTCGAACCCATTCTGGAGTCCCTAGGGAATTCTTCCCATAGTTCTAGATAAGAAATTGTTAGGGATAATTTAGGAACAGTTTCTTATTTTATCTTGAAAATGCAAGCTGTATATACTCATTAGAATCACCTTGATGAGGCGATTCAAATGAATACACTGAACATACCTTTATTTTATAGAACATCGAACAGATATACCTCCCGATATACCTAAACTATTCCCATTATGCCTTCTGACCTGGCGCTATGAGTAACCCTCAGTGGCTCGAACTACCCCTGACTCGAACAAATTATTACAGTCCCAAAGGTGTTCGAGCCATTGAAGTTCGACTATATACCACATGCAGCAAAATGGCAACACCTGTAAAACTCTGCAAAAGTGACATTACATTGGTATACATTTACACATTAAACTCACTACAGCGGGTACAAGATTTTTTTTTGTGACCCAAGCGTTGAAGAACTGTAGAGACCATGTTTTCCGAGATATTTCTGAACTTGCGGAATGATGTCAGTGCTCGCTGACAGAGACTTTGAAAAAGCTAGATACTATATCTGCCTACAATAGCAAATTCTTCTCTAAAAACAATATGGCTGGACCTGAGGTATTTCGCATAACGCATTATCTAATGGACCTCTACCAAGTTTTTTTTACACAGGATATGGAGTCCAAACTGGCCCGCCACTGGGATCTGGACTTTTACATGTAAGAGTTCAATAAGAAAAACATCTGAACTCATGTCTGAAAATAAAAAAAGTCCCAGTGTTTAGCTATCTGGCATGAAGCATTATATTATCCAGTGGACCTAATGAAGGCTCTCTTGTCCAAAATGCCCCCTGCCCTGCGAGGACAAATCTTTTATATATAAAAGTTATATTATTGAGAAAATATTAAGTGTTCTGCTGAAAGAATTTCTGTCTGAAATATCACTGAATACTTGGCTGAGCAGGGCATATGCTGCATGCCCTAGCAAACAGAAATACCTGCCGAATGACGTCATAATGCACAATGGATTTCAACCAAATTTTATATACATATTGCTATTGACTAGATCTAGGTTGGGACTGAAAATGGGCTACTTTTTATTAATTTTCAATGGAGTTTTGGCTCTTGATTGACGTCAAAATTGTATTTTTGTCACATACGACTGGTGATCAGGAGGCCACGGGTTCGATCCCCGGGTTATGTAATTTCTATCGTGGAGATTGATCATGAAATATTTCATGAGAGTCATTCTCTCCCTTCCGCTGATGCAAGAAGGGATGTTGTCCGTTACTGGCGAAAGAATAAGCACTGTACTGGTAAACCGCTTAGAAGGCCTGAGCCTGCCCGGGAAAAGTGTGGTTAGGTTAACTGACCGGCTCGACATGACCTGAATAGTGTTGACTGGGCCGTAAAACCCCAAATCAACATTGTCCAAGGATTTTTTTCTTTCAAATTGCAGATATATTGGTTGGTTGGATGGTTTGGATTTAAACGACCCGGTCAACACTTAAGGTTACATCGAGCCGGTCAGTTTACCTACAGGTAACCTCTCTTTTCCTGGGCAGGCCTATATTTAAGCGGTTAACCTATACAGTGCACATTCATTCGTCAGAAACTGACAACAGCCCTTCTTGAATCAGTGGAAGGGAAAGAATGACCGTAGAAAATATTTCATGATCAATCTCCACGAAAGAATATTGCCAGACGTAGTGGGGATCGAACCCGCGACCTTCTGATCACCAGTCGAGCATATATTTTGGTAGTGGGGATGCGTCATCAGGGAAACGTCTCTGTGCCATTTTGATCCCTAGAAAACTTGCACGCAGATTTGCTGGGATATAGATCCAAATTCCTTAGGAAAGTATTTGCTCCCTATTTCCTTTTAGAGTAGACCCCTTTTTCCCTAAGAGGGAGGGGGTGGGGGGGGGGGGCAAATTATTTCCTTACAGAGTAGACCCCTTTTCAGAAGGAGAGAAGGAGGCAAAACAATTTTGACAGTTACCTGTCCTGAAAGTGTGTCAATTCCCCTTAGAACAGTTATTTATCTTTACGAAGATTGCCGGGAATGCACGGAGTTTTCGTAATGTGGTCTAGGATTGATATTGGTTATTTTTTGACAGGGAAATGGCACTTTTCAGTGTCTGAGAAATGCTTTTCTGTTTGTAGTTCCTTTAGTATTTAGAATAATTGGATGAAACTTCACAGCTACTTTTATAGATCACCAAAGGTTACATAGTAAATAAGATGAGCAATTATCAGGAACTGAAACAATCAGATCCCATACTGACCAAGGCTATCCTAATCCTTGAGTTATTTGGCCCTGGAAAATGTTCTTTTTGTCCTGCGATGTTGGGGAATTATGCAGTGCAGTGTCTGCAATGCTTTCATTCTATCTATCCTCCTGAGTCTTATACACAATAAGGAGTGGCATGAAACCTGGAATGAGTTCGAAAATCCGAATAGCATTATTATGCCCCTGTATGCCTCTCTTGTCAATTTCAATATGGAATCTGTGAGAGCTCAATTTCTTAAAGCCACTTAGGTTATTCTACTTACTTGACAGTAATTTTACCTGACTTCCAAACTGTGGATGTCCCAAGAAAGAACAAAACATACGTGTTTCATATATTTTATTTCCTTGCACTGGTCAAGTTTTGAACAAAGCATCAACACAGACCTTAACCAAGATGATAAAAAATAACTGCAAAAACGTTATAATTTCTTCATAGATAATTCATCATTTTTATACATTTTGATACACACTACGTTGGTTGATTTTGGAATGATTTGTGAAAATGTAACATACCAACATTTTGTTTCCACTGTGTATCTCCAGATGCTTTAGCAGATGCATCGCTTTTATTTTTTGTTGACAAAAACATGTAAGTGCAAGTAAGTACCCACAACATATGTGTACCGGCACAGTGGCTCAGTGGTAGAGCGTCCGCTTTGTGACCAGGAGGTTGCGGGTTCGATCCCCAGCCGGGTCATACCAAAGACTTTAAAAATGGTACTAGCTGCTCTTTCGCTTGGCGCTCAGCATTAAGAAAGTAGAGCTAGAACTGGTCAGCTCAGTGTCAGTATAATGTGACTGGGTGGAATATCATGTCAAAGTGTCTGGGGCGTGATATTTCAGTGAGGCAGCACTCTAAAAGTGAGCATTGAGCTCCCTGCCACATCCAGACACCGTCGCGATATGACTGAAAAAGGTTGAAAGCGACGTTAAGCCCAAATCAAATCAAACAAACAAACAACATATGTGCTGGATGAGAAGAACATATTCAGTGTTTCCTAGTCAGCTATTTTCAATTTTGTAAAACATGTTTCCACAAGGTGATTTATAAGTGATCTAGTACAAGATTTCCACAGAGTATTCAGTCTCAATAGCTCTAGATAAGAAGGAGTATCCAGATATTATTTTTTCTTATTTCTCCACGAAAACATGTTCTGGGTACTCATTAGAAGCTCCTCCCCACAAAATATATTTTTTAAAACATGTGGATACCCACAACAGACTTTTTCATGGAGAAATCAGAAAATATCAATACTTTTCCATTGTAATAAGTGCATTATCTGGAGCTATGGCCTCTGTAGAAATCCTACTACATCTTCAAATCCTGCCTCTGTGTCAGGGATGCCCCCAGAACTGTCTAGGCGACTAAGCTAGTTGACAGATTTTTCAGGGTGGCCACCCTCAATCGGAAACGAAATTCCCTGACATTTCCCGGACCAAATTCTATTTTTCCATGACCAAAAATGTGGACAACTGACAGAGCTTTCCTACTCTGCAACAGATAAAAGATAAATTCGGTTTGATAGCACATAAAATGCACTCCCTAAACATGAAATTAAAAAATAAAATGTTTACATGTTTTGGGGCATGCATTTTCTACAAGTAATATTAATTTGTAATAATACTGAGTGAGTGAAAAATGGACAAAATAACTGCTGAGCAGAACAGACTTGGGCCAAAAATATAAAATTCCCTTATTTCCCCCACCCCCCCGACTTTCTTGGTTTTTAAAATTTCCCTGACCATTTCGCAAAATTCCCTGGATTTTCCCTGACCTTGAAGAAAAGTGGAATTTCCCTGACCAGTAGCCACCCTGTTTTAGTCTTCCATGCATTATTATTTATGAGGTGATTACCCAGCAAACATGCATATGTTGGCCCCATATGGGCAGAATCTGGGCATTTATCCCATTCAATTCCTACATGGGCCCCATATAGGCTTTTTTGCCCATATAAGACCCATTTATGTCCCATATTGGTAAAATTTGGCCAACAGACATATATATATATATGGGAACCATATGAGCAGATTCTGGGCATTTATCCCATTAGGGTCCTAAATGGGCCCTATATAGGCTTTTTTGCCCATATTAGACCCATACAGGTCGCATATTGATAAAATTCGATAACAATAAAAATAAATTCTAATCTGTGGAACCCCGAGATGAAACTGAAATAATCATGGAAAAATGATAATTTCAAGATACATAATTAGGGCCCAAATGGCTCCTATGGACCTCTGTGGTTCCAATGTTGACCTCCCATTACTATATGGGACCCATATGGTGTCAATATGGGCATTAAGGGGAACAACTGTACCACTATTTAAACAAAATATTAAAAAAAATTAGTAAATTTTCTGATATAAATGCAAATAATAATGATAATAAGAAAATAAAAATAATAGTTTGTTCATTACAAAATGAATGCATTTACTAAATTTATCTTGACAATTTTTCCGACATGGACGTCGATTCATGGTCATATTTTTATTTTAACTTGTATGTCTCTATTACTTTTAAAATTGAGATATATATAAATACGCATGAGGCCACCATGTCCAACTATTAAAAAGGACGCCTATATCTTTAAGGCCTCTTGATTATACGCATGTGCAATAACTTGCACATGTACGAAGTTCTCTCTCTGTTGGGACCTTACCAGTCTGTCATATGGGCTGGGACTAGGGACTTATAATCATTTGTATAAAAATGTCTAAAAGTTTGTTTTTTTTTTCTGGAAGATAAATGTGGGTTGATTTTCCTATACTGAACCCATATAGTTCCCATATGGCTTTGCCCATGTGGGTCCAACGTGGAACCATGTTGCAAATCCCTCATGAGTCCCTTATGGGTTGCCCATATAGGACCCATATAAATACCCATTTGTGGCCCATGTGGGTCCTATATCTTTTGCTTGCTGGGTAGAAAGTTTGGTTAAGTTTTCCACATTAGCGGAATATGTTCTCCACATGTTGCACTAAACTGCTTTTGAAATCATGAAATAGATACATAATTTTTGCCAGTTCTAAAATAGTTGACAACAAAACACCGAATACTTTGCACTCCATGTAATGTACCTAGAACATGTTTTCATACAGAAATAAGAAAGTTACTTATCTGGATACCACTCCGATCTACAGCTTAACTTGATATTTTATCTTTTTAAAAATTGAATTTTCATGATATCTTTTCAAATGTTTGATTTAAAATATGTCCCTGATGAGTGCTCCATGAGAACAACCGCCGACTTCTCCTTTAAGAATGGGCGTTCATATATTCATTATGTTAACAAACCCGTGCAGTATAAGTCCATCTTTCATGTCTCTCAAAATGGCACTTATCAGATGAAAATTTGTGACAATTTACCGATTCCTGCTACAAACATAGATTGTGGTTACTCGTTAGAACCATCTCAATGAGGCGGCTCTAGTACCCACAATCTATGTTTTTGAGCAGAAATAAGAAAAGTAATGTATACCTCTGTAAACCCCATTTTCTCTATATAACGTAGGGTTTACTAGGGTGTTCATTGCATGGACTTGTTAACATGATGTATAATTTTTGCTCTGATTAAATGAAGATTTCCAAAATTGAAACTTTCCGAGCATAAATTAAGTTCAATTCTGTCAGTCACTCCTTTGAAATGTAAATATATGAACAGCCTACTTCAAACCTTGTCCATATAAGGAAGAACACTATAATTTCAGCAAAGCGTACATCTCGAGGGTCACTACAGGATTTATTTTTGTTGCATGTGTAATTTAGAACGTTGATGTGAATAAACCTTCAAAAGAAACAGTTTGGACCCAGACCAGATTCCCACAGTAATGTAGACAGGGTCTGCATTCAACCTAAGCACAGAAAACAATGTTTGGTATAATTGTTGTATATATTTTATAGTCCTGTGCAGATTACATGTATACATGAACACATTTTAAACGACCCGTATAGTTTACCTCTAGCCATATGTTGAGCAGACGATAAACTGTCCATATAGCTCATCAAGGTGAGACTTGTGGAAACTAAAAATTTCAAGAAATTTTCATCTGGTTACAGCTTAGAAATACCAGGAGGCTGAAACCGTTCCGAGAATTTGGCAATCATTCTCCTGAAACACTTTCATCAGGGACATGTTTTTCATAAATCATATCACAAAAATTCAGTTTTAAAAGGATAAACATCGAGTTTATGGTGATTTGATTTGAGTTGTGGTTTTACAGCCCAGTCAACACTTCTGTCATGTTGAGCCAGTCAGTTAACGTAATCACTCTTTTTCTGGGCAGGCTTAGACCTTCTAAGCAGTTAACCAGTACAGTGCATAATCTTTCTCCAGTAACTGACAACTGCCTTCTTGCATCCGCGAAGGCAGAGAATGACCCTAGAAAATATTTCATGATCAGTCTCCACGAAAGAATGTTGCCGAACCCTGGGATCGAACCCGCAACCTCCTCATCACCAGTCAGACGCACATCCGACTGAGCCACCGAGCCCGGTTTAGAGCTGTGATGACCTTATCAAAAGCTATGACTAGTCCTACCTTAATGGGGAGCTCCCAACCCCCACCCCTCTGACTAAACCATATGTACCAAGAGTTGACCTTTTAACCCCTGCCCCACACCCCAGAGCACAGTGTGTGGTGCTACTTGGCTGAGCAAATTAAGAATGTAAACAGTGTCCAGTCAACAGTATAGGAGGAAATATCATACCATTATTAAACTAGATGACATAGTTGATGGTATAGCATCACAAACCTCTGTTTCACTGCTGAACTGCCACTGGGCAAAATATTCACTGAAAACGTGTTCTGCCTATTCCTATTACATCACCATATTCAGGAAAGTGTGTCTCGTCCCCATGCCCCACCACCAGGGCAAAAGTTTTGTGAAAACTGCACGACGCTTTTTAGCGGATCAGGATGAACTATTGTGATCATGCACCGTCCGTCTGTTCACATCTTTGAACGACTTCTCTGAAACCCTAAGCCAATTTTCACCAAACTTTTTGTGGAGCCTTGTTCTAAATGGGGATTGAAAATTTGTTCAAATGGTCACGGTCCGATAATCAACATGGCCGCCATGCCCACATATGGTAA
The DNA here is from genome assembly GCA_964016985.1 of Anodontia alba. Lineage (NCBI taxonomy): Eukaryota > Metazoa > Mollusca > Bivalvia > Lucinida > Lucinidae > Anodontia > Anodontia alba. The sequence continues at coordinate 94,544,530 of OZ024823.1, forward strand.
AAACGCTTATTTAAAACTAATGATACAGACTTACAATATATGACTGAAGTAACAAAATGCTTGTTACAATGAAAATGCCATCTCCATCTGCCCCTATCCTTGGGCTATATACATGTATAAAATCATGAAATCTTTAAGACTTGGCTGAAACCGCTGGTCCAGTTTTAATAAAATTTTATATGGAGCCTCCTTGGGCTTGTGAAACCAAAATAAATTCAAATGGTCAGTTGGTCAACCCTTAAATGATTTCTGAGGGGCACCAGCAGGTAAAGAAGACCACATGGAGCACCAGCAGGGAAAGAAGACCACAGAAAGCACCTAGAAGATGCTTAATTGATAAACATCCAGTCAGTTTTGCACTGAGTATCCTGCCATGCAGAATAGAGGAGCTTGTCAGATCCTGCATCTAAATACAGGCATGATCATATGTCTGTCAATTCACATGAAGATATTCCCTGTGCAGAGCCACTTGGTATCTCAAAAGACAACACTGTCTATGTGGTACACAGAACTGATCAAATTACATCAACTGTAAATGACGATGAAACTATCGGTTCCTATTTTCAGTGTTGTCAGTTTGTTTGTTTGAGCTCTTGTTTAATGACACGTCAGCCCTAGTGGGTCATTTTCTGTCTGCTCACAGAGAAAGGGAGAAAAGGAACAGAAGAGCAGGTAGAGGAGATAAAGAGAAAAATAGAGGAGGATGAGGAAAACAATGAATGGCAGTGCAGAAACAGAAGAAATACTAACATGCCCCTTTCGCCTACCTGCTGCAAATACAGCAAGCCCTTACCACCACTCTACCGACCACATTGTCAGTTAGTGCAGGATAAGAAGTGGCGATCAGTGTTCACAACATAATTTTTAGATACCGCCTGCAATGTTAGTAATGAACTTCCAATTATATATTACTTCAGAGGGCGTGAAGCAGACATGAGCAAGGAACTACCCACGGTATTTCGGATCACTCGAAGGACCCAGGGTCGAGCAGAGAAAAGGATTTATATAAGGACATTACAATCTTGGAAAGGAGATTTTTTGTTATTGAAATCAGAGAACAAGTTGACAAAAAACAATGCATGTATTTACCAGTATTTATACAGGAGTAACCACCTTTAGACTTGCAGTGGTGCAGAAATTCTTCTGAATAACTTATAGATTTTGAGAAAAGGAACAGAAGAGCAGGTAGAGGAGATAAAGAGAAAAATAGAGGAGGATGAGGCAAACAATGAATGGCAGTGCAGAAACAGAAGAAATACTAACATGCCCCTTTCGCTTACCAGCTGCAAATACAGCAGGCCCTTATCACCACTCTACCGACCACATTGTCAGTTAGTGCAGGATAAGAAGTGGCGATCAGTGTTCACAACAGAATTTTTAGAAACCGCCTGTGATGCGACTCATTTTGCTGCATTAAGCAATGTTAGTAATGAACTTCCAGTTATATATTATTTCAGAGGGCGTGTAGCAGACATGAGCAAGGAACTACCCACAGTATTTGGGATCACTCAAACAAAGATTTATATAAGGACATTACAATCTTGGAAGGGAAAGACAGATTTTTTGTTATTGAAATCGGAGAACAAGTTGACAAAAAACAATGCATGTATTTACCAGTATTTATACAGGAGTAACCACCTTCAGCCTTGCAGTGGTGCAGAAATTCTTCTGAATAACTTATAGATTTTGAGAAAAGGAACAGAAGAGCAGGTAGAGGAGATGAAGAGAAAAATAGAGAAGGATGAGGAAAACAATGAATGGCAGTGCAGAAACAGAAGAAATACTAACATACCCCTTTCGCCTACCTGCTGCAAATACAGCGGGCCCTTACCACCACTCTACCGACCACATTGTCAGTTAGTGCAGGATAAGAAGTGGCGATCAGTGTTCACAACAGAATTTTTAGATACCACCTGTGACGGGACTCATTTTGTTGCATTAAGCAATGTTAGTAATGAACTTCTAATTATATATTATTTCAGAGGGCGTGTAGCAGACATGAGCAAGGAACTACCCACAGTATTTCGGATCACTCAAACAAAGGACCCAGGGTCCAGCAGTGAAATGGATTTATATAAGGACATTATAATCTTGGAAGGGAAAGACAGACTTTTTTGCTACTGAAATTGGACAACAAGTTGATAAAAAAATGCATGTATTTACCAGTATTTATACAGGAGTAACTATCTTCAGCCTTGCAGTGGTGCAGAAATTCTTCTAAATTACTTTAATTAATGATTTAGAGAAAAGCGTGCCATTCTATCGTTGCTGTTTGGGACTGTCCATTTCAGACAAATCCATCTGGATTTTCTCAGGAAACAGGAAATATAGAAGCTCCCAAACTGAAAGCATCATCAATAGTGATAGGAAACATGAGGCTCGGAAACATGTTCCAACACCTTTTTCTTACTCTCTTGCTGGGTTTCCTGCAAAAGTCAGCAAGAAATCATTGGCATTGAAAAAGCCATTAATCAGCTTCCTTCAGTTGAAAAATTAGAGCTTGTAGAATAGCCCTCAGAGTTGTTTAGGAAGAGTGTTTGGTGATAATTTTGTCTTACTTCTCCATAAAAACATACATTGTTAACACAAAACTTTGACATGAAAGTTGGAACTGCAAAAAAGTTAAAAAGAAAAGTCCAGGGAGTGCCACAATCACAAGTCGCAACCAATCCCAGACACCAAGAGGAAGAGGAAAGAGACGCAAACCAACAAGCGCAAATCAAACACATGCACGAAAAGCACTTAGACCAGCGATCTCTCTCCCCCAAGTAAGGTAAATCGCAATGCTAAAAGGACTAAAAAACACAGCTTAAGTCTGTGTCCATGATCTCAATGCGAAGGACATGGGAATGGGTTATATAGAATAAATCTTTGGACCTACATGCACTTATATGCCAAATACAAACTAACTTGATAAGCTTCTAATAACTTCAAAACAAAAACTTTGACATGAATGGTGAAGTTCTAAGTGCATGACGTTGACATCAAGGTCAAGGACAGGGTTAGTGGTAGGGTAGATTAAATCTTGGACCTACAAATACAAGCAAGCCCCAAATATAAACTAAATCCATCCAAGGGTCTTAATTATATAAACCGAAAACTTTAACACAAAATTGACATAAATGCTAATGGACAGATGGGTGAGATGAAAACTATATAACCCTCGACATACTTCATATGCTGGCGGTACAAAAATAAAATGAAACTATCTTCTAAAGTATCTTACTTCTTCAGCACACAAAATTTCATAACCAAACATTTGAAGGGGAGGTGATTTGGAAACTAAGGCAGTGAGAGTTACCATTATTGTTAGTGACACTACTAATCAACGTGACAAACATCACTGTCCAATATTATCATACCATCTCAAAGGGTATTTGAGCATTGAGCACACAAGAATGAATTATTGAATATTATTGACAGCTGTAACTACCAGTAACATTTCTTGTAGAGAACACAAGCTTTGAAAAGTAGAATGAAAAAGTTACTCATGAAAAGCCACTAACAAAGAACACACCCATCTCAAGCCACCAAAAGAAGAAAAGAGAGACTTAGTGACATAAAACACAAAAGAACATGTGCACCAACTACACAAAGCCAAATAACATATACGAAACTGCAAAGGAACGACCACCTTGGGATGGTCAGTAGAAAGACCACTGCAGTTATGGACTGCGTAATATTTAAGGCAGCGACAGTTATTATTCTTGTATGCAACACACCTATTTGACCTGAGGTATAGCAGTACTGAATATTATCAAGCTAATCTCGAAGTGTATTGGAGTAATGAAACATGCAAGGTTACTGAATGTGACACAGCTCAACCTGGCCTGTATCAGGGACAAGAATAGTTGATAACTATCACTCCTGAAATCTACAAATTCAATCTGGAAATTGAAATATTTTCTCCAAGCAGAGAAATTAGAAGAAGATGACTAAAATTTACTTTTAAAGATATACATCGGACATATATTAACCAAAATAGCCAGTTTTAGGACAATAAAGGATTGTTTGGGCAACAAATTCTACTATACATGAAAATATGAAATTTCATGCTTAGCATGAAACATCTCAATCCTGAAATCATGATTAATCCTGAACTATATCATCCCTGTATATCCAAACAAAAAAGTATCAAACTATCTCTAAGGGTATTGGATGTAAATAATGCATACTATTGCACTACCAAATATTACACGGGGTGGTTAACTCAGAACTAGTGAGAGGCACCATTCTTCTATGTAACATGCTTACTTCACCCAACCTATAGCCCTACTAAATACATAGTTCCAGATAAGAAACTTTTTTTCAACCAAAAAGTGCTGATATTTTTTCAGATTTCTCCATGAAAACATATGAACCTCTCCAAGGTGCTTCTAATGAGTACCCACAACACATGTTTTCGTGGAGAGATAAGAAATATAACATCTGGATACTCCTTCTTCTCTAGAGCTATGTAAAAACCATCAACGGGTGTGCATAAGATGTCAGCCAAATATTACATGGGGAGATAACAACATTTACATGGAAACAGCAGTGAGAATTCACATTCTTATTTGACCTGACCTAAATCTCTGGAGTTTGCTTTTATTATGTTATATACAGCAAACTTTATCTTTTTCTAAGGAATATGAGCAAGACATGTAACATTCCTCTGGGCATTAAGACACTCAATTCTTCCTGGAGTTCTTCCAAGCCGTATTTTTGTGGAAAAAATGCTTTTAAGAGCCTGCTTTTCAATGACTGTCCAAACTCTCTTCTTCATAACTGTAGCTTTGTTTTTTGTGCGAGCATTTCCATTCTGTACCACATTTCTTTTCTGATTGGGCTTTTCTGTTGCTTTGATAACTGCAGGTTCACTTCCTTGTGTCTGTCCTCCTAAAAGAGCAATAAATAGTGCATTTGATAAAAAGAACCGTCAAATTATTTTTCATATCAAGGCTTCTCTGCTACATGAAGTGTATGTTTGGAAATAGTGAACTAAAAGCTCAATAATAGGCTGATGCTTCAGCAAATAGTTATACCATAATGTGATGCTACCCCTCCTCCATCAACTGTTGCACATTCAGATCAGCGGTGTTACAAATGGGAAACATGTATATGCTGGACTTTAAAAACAGTGAAATATCTAATGAAATTTTAGTTTAAAACATCCTTGTTATCATCTCCAACACCTTATTAATCCTCAACATGCTATTGAGGCAAAACAAGAAATTCACAGAATGGCTCTATTCTGCCTGCTTATACCTTGTTCCATAATTAGGATAAATGGTGCTCAGTTATAAAAAATCATTTGCAGTCTTGGAGATCACTTTAGGATGCAGGTATATACCAAACTGAATGACTCAGACTTGTGTAGTTACTCAGAAAAAAGAGTGACCATTATGGCTGATGTGAACAAGTGCTCTGAAATCAGAAGCAATATAAGACAACTGGCAAACTGATGAAAAGGTATTATTCCATAAAATGTTAAGAATTCGGAAGTCATGAGCAACAGCTGTAATTACCTAGGAGTTGAATAGTTCAGTTCAGCTATCTAGTAATGAAAGCCTAGAAATAATGAAAAACAGTAGTTCAATATAGTGCCATGTTTAAAGGCAAGTAATGCTGCTAACATACGAAGGATTGTATCATCGGTAAAATTTTGGATGGCTGTAATCTCCAAATTATATACAATGCTCTGCATTATATAGTTTTACTACCTTCACCAGATGACAACTGTAGAAAGAATGGTCCACAAGTAAAAACTAGTGCTTCAATATTAGTGCAATGTTTACAGGGTGGTGACTGCTAATACATGTATTTAGTGGATAATAACCTCCCGATAATACTATATGTCATGGTGTTAATATCCACAAAGTTTAAGCTCAATATAATATACATGTATATTAATGGAGGAGTTATCCAGAAACCTGACAGGGTTCCCATTTTGCCTACTCCAGACTTTTTTACAATAATTATGTGTAAAATTAAGCAGGTCTAGAGGACTAAGGTAACATAACATACCAGGGTTATTGTTGTCATTATCAGTTTCTTCCTCTTCATCAGACTCATCTTCCACTTCCACTACAAAAGAGGACGGGTACAACCCATATAAGTAACACAGTGACCATAGGCACAGCCTGCAAAATGCACACTGCAAGTTGTATTCAAAGGCAGAGGGAAAACACTGGTTTGAACAGATTCAATGTTGAAAGTAGGATCACCTAAAATACAAAAAAAAAAAAAAAAAAAAAAAAAATAGGACACTGTTTTTATTAACCATATAGATAGTTATTTTTAGCCTTTAAGCGTGTTCAACAGTGATTAAAACCTACAAGAACACCACAATAAAATGAAGATTTTCATGGATTTCGTATTGTATAAATTTTTTCTCCATCATATTTTGTGCATTTTGATAAAGGATATGCAATTTTGAAGGGGGTGCTGGTTATTCACACCAAACATCTTTCAGAAGAGATTTCATAAAAATCTTTTTGGGCCTAAATTCACATTGTACACAGTAAGCAGTGCAGCAGATGTCAGTTCATGCTCATTATTTGAATAAATTTGGTAGACCTCAAGTCCCCAATGCTCTATACCACGACTCAGCCTCAAGCCTTTCTTGGTTCTGGAGAAGATTGTTCAGTGTTTTTTACCATTTATCAGCATGGCGGCCATCTTGATCAATGGAGTGTGACCATGTGAACAAATTTTTGTTATACAGACCCAGGCGGGCTCTATATAACATTTGATTAAAACTGGCCAAGTGGCTGAGAGGTCATTTAAAGATTTCATACATATAGACCCATGGCAGGGGCAGGTAGCCCCTACAGGACAAAATTTTCATTGTAACCAAAACATTTTTATTACTCCAATCATACATTATATGTTTATACCATTAATTTTAAATACATTTTGAAAAACTGAATTTTTAACATTTTCTCTATAGAAATGTATAGGGAAGCCAACTTGACCTTGCAGTAAAAATGTCAAACAACACTCATTATTTGAATAAACTTGGTAGACCAGAGAACTTTTAAGTGTTTTTACCACACAGGGGCATGGTGGCCATCTTGATCAAAAGAGATGACTATTTGAGCAAAGTTTTGTTACACAGACCCCAGAAGGCTCCACATAAATTTTGATTAATATTGGCCCAGTGGTTTCAGAGAAGTCGTTTAAAGATTTTGTGATTTTATACATGTATACAGACCCATGGCAGGGGCAGATAACCCCTGGAGGACAAAATTTTCATTGTAACTGAAATGTTTTGTTACTTCGATCAAATATCATATGTTTGTACCATGAGGTTCAAATACTTTTTGAAAAAATGAATTTTTAACATTTTCTTCACAGAAATGTATAGCGAAGCCAATTTGATCTTGCCATTTTTTTTTTGTTTTGAGGTTTTACGTCACTTTCAACAATCTTTCAGTCATATCGCGATGGTGTCTAGATGTGGTAGGGAGCTCAATGCTCACTTTTATAGTGCTACCTCACTGAAATATCACACCCCAGACACATGATATGATACTCCACCCAGTCACATTATACTGACACCAGGCCGACCAGTTCTAGCTCTACTTTCTAAATGCTGAGCGTCAAGCGAAAGAGCAGCCAGTACCATTTTTTAAAGTCTTTGGTATGACTCGGCCGGGGTTCAAACCCACGACCTCCCGGATGCAAGGCGGACGCTCTACCACTGAGCCACTGCGCCGGTTTGATCTTGCCGTAAAAAGGTCAAAAATCAACTTGTGTTCATTATTTGATAAAGTATTTTGTTACTTCAATCATGTCTCATAAGTTTGTACATTAGTTTAAACACATTTTGAAAAAATTAATTTTTAACATTTTCTCAACAGAAATGTATAGCGAAGCCAATTTGATCTTGCCATAAAAAGGTCAAAAGTCAACTTGGGTTCATTATTTGAACAAACTTGGTAGGCCTCGCCTCTCCGATGCTGTGTACCATGACTCAGCCTCAAGTCATTCTTGGTTCTGGAGAAGATTTTTAAGTGTTTTGTTTGCAATATATGGGCATGGTGGCCACCTTGGTCAACAAAGCATGACCATTTGAAAAAAAAACATTTTTACATAGACCCAAGTAGGCTCCACATAAAATTTGATAAAAATTCGCCCAGTGGTTTGAAGAGTTCATGATTTTATACATGTATGTAGACCCCTGGCAGGGGCAGATAAACCCTGGAGGACAAAACTTTCATTCTAACTAAAGCATTTTGTTACTTCAATCATGTCTCATAAGTTTGTACATTAGTTTTAAACACATTTTGAAAAAATGAATTTTTAACATTTTCTCCATAGAAATGTACAGGGGAAGTCAACTTGACCTTACTGTAAATAGGTCAAAGGCCAACTTACTTTCATTATTTGAATAAACTTGGTAGACCTCGCATCCCCAATGTTCTATAGCTAGACTCAAGTCTCATACCTTACTTGGTTCTGGAGAATATGATTTTAAAGTGGTTTTTACCATATATGGGCATGGTGGTCATCTTGGTCAATGGAGTGTGACTATTTGAAGAAACTTTCATTCAACAGACCCAAGTAGGCTCCACATAAAATGTGATTAAAACTGGCCCAGTTGTTTCAGAGGTTATGTTGTTTAAACAGTTGGACGCCGGATGATAGGCGACAGATGCCAGACAAACACCATTCACAATAGCTCATCCTGAGCCCTTTAGTTCAGGTAAGCTACAAATATATGCTAATCGTTCAGCTCAGAGATTTTATTTTTTTATAAAGATTGATTTCAATAATGCATACTCACTTCAAGATATTATGTGCCTACTATTACTCACCAAAGGAGTATCGATCCTAAACAAATCAAGGCAATGAAAGAAAAGAAAAGCGGTTCGTCCCTGGTTGTCCCATCTCACTCTTGGTGTGGTGTGTGCTCAAATGGCTGCCACACATACTTTGTACATGGGGTGGTCAGAGTGCTTGGTAGTCCTCTGATTGGTTGGCTGGCTGTGACATGGCTTCATGAAACCAGTGGTGCTGATTCCTGGAAAGTGCATCTTCACACTGTACCAGGAGGGGGACATCCAGGGACTAACTGTTTTTTGTTTTGTTTTCTTTCATTGTCTTTCATGTTTATGGTCAACTCTCGCTGTGGACGCTCGCAGTAGGCATATAACATCTTGAGGTGATGTATGCCGACACTGAAAGGGTTGTGTAAGAAATATCATGCATAATATACAAAATCTGTATGCACCTTTAACTTTCATACTGCAGAAAGTATATGAGCTATTTGAATGAGAGCAAACTCACACTAAAACTGCAATGAGTACTTAAGCTCTTCATTTTTTATGCTGTGCCATGCAGTGGGGAGAATAAAGATTTGCCTTTGACAGTAAATACACATGTACTTTCATCACATTTCATAGTACTGTTTTTGTCTCCGCAACTCCTGCAGTATTTGAGGCAGGGATTTGAAACATGCAACTCAGTTCAGACAGATATTTAACATGTGCAAAGGAAACATAATTATGCCCCCAACTTCGAAGAAGTTGGAGGGGCATATTGCTTCTGGGACATTTGTGCATGCGTCCGTCCGTCCGTCCGTGCGTCCGTCCGTTACGCTTTTTGATGCATAGCATAACTTCTGAACCATGCATGCTAGGGTTTTGAAATTTCATATATGGATTCTTCATGAAAAAATAGCTGACCCGTATTTTTTTTCCCATCAGGATTATGCCTCTTTCCTGAGTTATGGCCCTTTGAAAAAATATAGATGAAATCTTGTCAGCAAAATATCTCAAAAACTATTGAAGCTAGAGCCTTGAAACCTGGTGAATAGATTGGTATTGATGAGTAGATGACCTGATTAACTTTTGAATAAATTCTGAAAATTACTTCATGAGTTATGGCCCTTTATAACTTTGGGCATTTTTACTTTGCACACTTTTTGATGCATAGCATAAGTTTTGAACTGTGCATGCTAGGGTTTTGAAATTTCATATATGGATTCCTCATGAAAAAATAGCTGACACCTATTTTTTTTTTCTTATCAGGATTATGCCCCTTTCCTGAGTTATGGCCCTTTGAAAAAATATGGATGAATTCTTGTCAGCAAAATATATCAAAAACTATTGAAGCTAGAGCCTTGAAACCTAGTGAATAGATTGGTATTGATGAGTAGATGGCCTGATTAACTTTTGAATAAATTCTGAAAATTACTTCATGACTTATGGCCCTTTATAACTGGGCATTTTTACTTTGCACACTTCTTGATGCATAGCATAAGTTGTGAACTGTGCATGCTAGGGTTTTGAAATTTCATATATGGATTCCTCATGAAAAAATAGCTGACCCATATTTTTTTTCTGATTAGGATTATGCCCCTTTCCTGAGTTATGGCCCTTTGAAAAAATATGGATGAATTCTTGTCAGCAAAATATCTCAAAAACTATTGAGGCTAGAGCCTTGAAATTTGAGGAATAGGTTGGTAGCGATGAGTAGATGACCTGATTAACTTTTGAATAAATTCTGAAAATAACTTCTTGAGTTATGGCCCCTTGTAATTTTGAGCATTTTTACATTGCACACTTTTTGGTGCATAGCATAAGTTTTGAACTGTGCACACTAAGGTTTTGAAATTTCATATTTAGATTTCTCATGAAAAAATAGCTGACACAATTTTTTTTTTTTTCTTATTAGGATTATGCCCCTTACCTGAGTTACGGCCCTTTGAAAAAAATATGGATAAGTCTTGTCAGCAAAATATCTCAAAAACTATTGAGGCTAGAGCCTTGAAATTAAAGGAATAAATTGGTAGCGATGAGTAGATGACCTGATTAACTTTTGAATAAATTCTGAAAAGTACTTCTTGAGTTATGGCCCTTTGTCATTTTGGGCATTTTTACATTGCACACTTTTTGATGCTTAGCATAGGTTTTGAACTGTGCATATTTTAGGGTTTTGAAATTTCATGTATGGATTCCTCATGGAAAAATAGCTGACTTTTCTTTTCCTCGTAAGGATTATGCCCCTTTCCTGAGTTATGGCCCTTTGAAGAAATATGGTTGGAATCTTGTCAGCAAAATATCTCAAAAACTATTGGAGCTAGAGCCTTGAAATTTAAGGAATAGATTGGTAGGAATGAGTAGATGACCTGATTAACTTTTGAATAAATTCTGAAAAGTACTTCTTGAGTTATGGCCCTTTGTCATTTTGGGCATTTTTACATTGCACACTTTTTGATGCATAGCATTTTTGAACTGTGCATGCTAGGGTTTTGAAATTTCATATATGGTTTCCTCATGAAAAAGTAGGTGACCCATAGTTTTTTTCCTATCCAAATTATCTCCCATTTTAGAGTTATTTCCCTTTTAATAAAATAACATTGAAATCTCGTATATTTGTACTGTTGTTACCATCATGGGCAACCAGTGTTGGAGTCAAGCAGTGTTAGAGTCAGGCAGTTGGGGGCATAGTGTTTTGCAAACACCAGCTCTAGTTTTGATCTATTTCTATTGCAGAATTATTTCCCCTCTATTGGCAAATGGCAGGGCATTCATCATCTTTAGTGATTATTATTATTTTTTTCATTTGCCTTTTACCACCCTTTTAAGAACATTTCACCGATATCAAGCTGATTGTTTATCAGAGGTGGGGGAAAACCAGAGTACCCGTGAAAAAAACCACGACTTGCAGAACTTGGCTTCTCACTTGTGACCCACATTATGTAAACTTCCCTATACATATATAATGTAATGCAATATTTCATGGACCTAGAAATGGTATTTATTATTATAATTGATGGTATTTTCTTTATTTTTGCTCCAAACATAGATTGTGGATGCTCATTTGAACCGCCATCATGAGGCAGTCCTAACGAGTACCTGCAATCTATGTGTTTGAGCCAAAACAAGAAAAATAATGTATACTCCTGTAAACCCCATTTTTCCCTATATAAAGTGGGGTTTTCCAGGGTGTTCATTACTTAGATTTGATAATGCGATACAGCAAGGGACGAGAGACATAATGTAAGAGACAGCACTCCTAATCACTATGCCACAAAGGCCTGTTCTTCTTATTTTATAAAGTTAGTGAAGCTAATACTCGTTTCAGATTCATTCTGCTTTTCCCCAACCTATAACAAAATTACAATTACATATTACCATTGAGATCAAACTGGATATCACTGGTCGAAACCTTTGTACTTTCCAATAGTTCCATTATTAATACAATGGAGGAGTCTGGATACTTTGGCTACCTGCAATGTTTCATCCGGAAGGCAGTAAAAATCACGATGAACTCGAATATCATGGCCTTGGAATGTTGCCAATAGGTCCTGAGATGAGTCGGTCAGATTTAGTACTTGAGCTAATGTAGCTAGCTGCTTCCGCAGGGAAGTTGATGTTATCGAATCAGGATGACTAACTCTGCCTCTTTAACAACATTTCTTAAACTGTCAACACCTCTGAAAGGGAACCTAGCAGATCCAGGACGAGCAAATAACAAGTCACTATTATGGATCTCTTCATTGGCCCTCATTTTCAACAGCTTCTGAATACTGCGTTGCATTTTATCAGTCAAGAGGACAGGAACTTTTCTTCCTTTTTTTCCTACGATTTCCACACGTAAATGTGTTTTACACAGATTTTTTTCAAACTCTGTTAAAGTACTCATTATGACTGGATCAACATTTCCCCCTATTTTAGCATCATTGAACTGTCTGACTGTCATTCTTTCAGCTTCACCACCACGTTTCCTATTAAAGAGAATGACCTGCGCAAGACGTAGCTGACTGAATGCTCGGTAAGAATTTTCTGATGCTTCCAGATTCTTCATTTTTCCTTCAACGTACCTATTCAATTTGACTACATCTTCAACAAGCGGGAGCAATTTTGGACGATTATACTTGTTAGCTGAAAGTGTTCTAACAGCTCTCTCAGAAATTTCCTTTGCCCAGCCAAGCCTATATAACTCCAAAAACGCCTCTGGATGTACACGTCTTTCCAGATCATCATCTTTGAACAGTTTGAAATAAAGATGCTCTGCAACTGTCACAAGAGACTGTCCAACTTTCAATGCAAGGGATGGAATGCCAAACAAGTTTGCTTCTGGTTCAAATTTACATAATTCTTTCACCGAAAGAATTAAGTTGTCCCAGTTGGATTTTTTGAAACAATCAAAAATGGATGGAATGTCATTTTTTCTTGCTTGCAACAACAATCGCCCTAATTCCCTCATTTTCTGTGATATATACACATGTTTATGTTCCATATGTCCTTGACTGTCATTCCAAACTGTTTAATGCATTCATCTGATAAAACTGCTGCCTTTATTTCATCATCCTTCATATTTGCAAGAACTTTGTCATTAAAAGCTTGGTTGGGACATGTTTGTGGTAACAGTCTTTTACCACTTGCAATGGGACTGAAATTAGAGATAGCAGTTTAGCAGTATTTTTGCACAATTTTTGATGTCTCCATAGATCTGCCTGTCTGTACATCCCATGACAGTACTGGCAAGGGAGAAGATGTTTCACATCTGTTTGTCCATAGCCTGACCTGTACTTTGGGATTATGGTACCTTTACAGGACTTCAGTACATCAAACTTGTGGGAAAAATCACCTTTGTTTACAAGTTTTTCCCATGCCTTTCTTCTTTCTTTGCTTTTCTTTGGTATTGCTAGTATTTTGCCAACTTCAGTCTCATTGTTATGTTGAAGTGTCATATGTCTAGCTATATTTGGATAGAGCTTTTCACAAAACACGCAACAGTGTTTTTTGTTGACTCGAGTTCCCTTTGAGTTCTTCAATACATTTTGTATTGTCAGCTGGGGATACATGATTACATCCTGCTCCTCAACAGATGGTTCTATTATCTCAGATGTTCCTGAAAAAAATAGAATAAATCAAATCATGTTAGATATAAATTACACTAGGTATCAACTTTAAAGATGTAGCTTTTCACTCATTAAATGATCCTGTGTCATTCTCAACAAAGGAAAAAACGGCTTACATATAGCCTTAAGTTAATATAGTTTATATATAAGCTATATTAAGGCTAGATATAAGCAATATATGGGCTATATATAGGTCATATAAGCTATACAAACTATATATAGGCTATATATAAGCAATGTATGGCTATATATAAGCAATAGAGTATATATAGGCTATATATAAGCTATATATAGGCTATATATCTATATGGTATATATATAGGCTATTTATAAGCTATATAGGCTATATATAAGCTATACTTATTAAGCTATATAGGCTATATATAAGCAATATAAAGATATATCTGAGCTGTATATATATATATATTTATATATACTCATACTTGGTAGATTTTTGGGTCCTTGTGGCAAACCTAGCTATTGGGTCCACCTATTTCCGAAGGACCTAGCAACAAAAGAGAATGTCAAAACTGTTAAGCATAGCCTCCCCTACCTATATAACATTGAGGTCGCTTGACACAATAATTATATATGAGCAATTCTGTTTTTCACTTTAAACCTCATATTTGGGTCTTTAAGGCCCAATTATCTATATAGGGAATCTGACCCAATTATTCATACATATCAGTAGACCCAGTTGTTTGTCATCTACTGAAATATATTTAACCAATCAATATTATCTGTCTTCCATTTGAATGTCGAGTTTAGCTTTGTAACAAAGACAGGAAACAAGTAGTTCAACAAACATACCAGTATTATCCCTTTGCCTTTAGTTGCACCAATACTGTTCAAGATTTTTGACTTATTTTAATAACTAAAGGGGCAAATTTGATTTTGCTATGAAAAAAAAACAAAACAAAAAAAACATGTTCCTTCCAAAGTCATCATTTGAAGGGATTCGGTAGAACTTGAGCACCCAGTGCTGCAAACCAAACTTCATGATCATTAGCCTACTGGATCCAGAAAGTATTTTGAAAAGACTTTACCATATTCTAACAGGGTTGCCGGGTGATGTGATAAGGACCATTCAAAAGAAACCTGCATTCCCACTATGCATGAGGGCTCCATATGAAATTTGATGTCGATAGGCCTAGTGGTTTCAGAAAACGTGTTTGAAAGTTTTCTATCTATCTATCTATCTGTCTATCTCTCGGTACTGAGACGATCCTTTGGATCATTACCTTAGTCCTTGCTGATTTTCCTTTCTGAAATATGTTATGCGCAAGATAAAGCACAGTCATGTTTAAATGATGGCAAAACACGGTCCATATCTTTTCTGCCTTTTGGTTTGAGTTAATTTCCAACATTAAATCATCAAGTACCACACAAGTGTGAATATGACCGTTAGAAAATGATTTCAATTCGTCTTCAGAAGGCAACCCTTCTTTAAAAGTAATATTTGGTACCTCATTTATTAACTGATCAAAAATAGTTTGCCAAGTACTGCCATAACAATACAGCACCTTTTCGATTTCATTTTTAAATAACCCCTTGGAATTGATTAAAATGCGTTTTACGAACGATGTTTTGCCCCCATTTGAAGCAGAAACCAAAGTAATGGCACTCGGCGTTTCAAACTTAATTAAAGACTCCGTTTCGTACCATTTCTCGGAGTTCATCATCATCTATCCTTAAAACCATATACAAGACCAATATATGTATATTTACGCATAATTAAAAACAATATTCGAAACTATTTACAATATTGTCGTGAACAAACTCGTCGTTTACATAAGTATCAGAATCATCAAATGTATCGATAATTTGTTGTAGTGATATGTCTCTACATCGATGTGCCAAATAATAAACTGTGTAAAATCTACAAAACATCGAATTATCACTCTGTAGTTTTCGTGTGTTACTAATCACCGTTTTTACTCCTCTTTGTCTAAAGAAGTCAATAAAATGCGGAGAATAATGACTGATAGAGTTTCCAAAGCTGCAGAAAAATTCTCCATAACTTTTCTCAGTTGTATACAAAGCCACCCAATGTTGTCCTGGCCTATCGTGCGAATCTGTATTTGCTACGAATCCTTGAGGAACTTTATTTATATATCTTGGTAAACGATCGTACGGATAGACACCAGATACTAATTCAGACATTACTCTGTCATGTTTTATAATACACTGTAACTGTTTAGAATTCATTGATACACAATAACGTCTCTGGTCTTATGAGTTTCAAAATAGCCAACCGTCTCTGTGTAGATGATTATATTAGCCGGAAGCGGAAGTGGTTTAGAAACATTAGCTATTATTCTGACGATGCCTTGCTTTATCAACGAACGGTAACCCCTGTCTTGAAACGACGGTTCTAAATCGAAAGTGTACAGGGCATATCCCCCACCAAGATCACTAAGCGACAGTTGATTGCCTTCATCAGCAAGCCATTTTCCTGACGATTTCACCATCCAGTGGTAAGGTTCGGTAACGTCTAGCCCACTCACTGAATCAAATTTGACTGTCACGGGATTTCTTAAAACCGGTATACCATCCACGGAAACTGTTAGTTCCGATAAATAGAATCCCTTAAAGTTCCAGGGAGAATGGTTGTAACTACCTGCTACAGACTGACTGTCGGCGAAAGCAACCACAATTTTATTGGGTTTCAATCCTTGACAAACATTGTCGATGCTGAAATTTACTTGACCTTTGGATATAGCAGACATTCAAACTTCAGTTTTGATATAAGGATATTTCGCATTCGTTGTTTCTAGTATGTGACTTTGAGCGAAGAGCACGGCTGGGTTAACTTGAACTTTGCAAATATGTAACACCATTTCATCGATCTCTATTTTAAATGCTGGTGTCAAGATATCCGTCATCAAGTAAAATTCAGGTTTAGACCTGTAAAATTTTATGTCAACACCGACTTGGTTTAATATGTATCTGTCCAGCTGAAACGCATCGTGTATGATAGGAGCGATCATGTGCACCCTTTTGCTTTCAGCAAACATCGCAGCCCTTGCTTTGAGCCCTTCGTTTGAGCCTGTTTTAACATCATCGTCATCAAGCTGTCCAGGGGTATCCTTATAAAATAATTGAGAGGTCAACTGAGAGGTTTTAGCATCATTTCCATATTTCAATAATGTCTGGATCATAGCCTTGTAAGGATAATGTCCCGTAGCCGATGTGATAAATTTACCTTGTATGGTTACATCCACTTGTTCAAATAAAGCGTGAGCCAGCAGATTTACAGGGCCCACAAATTCAGTATTTTGTAAAGGTTTACCATCAGCATGCACTATTTTGGCTTTAATACTCATAAAACTATTTCTTGTATCAATAAATTCCATCCCATTTTGTCCCTTGACGGAAAATTGAATAGGAGAAGAATCCGTCACTTGACTGATTGGTAGCACTTGTTGATAGTACATTTTTTCCACAGCCGTTTGTGTTGGCATCAAATCAAATAAAGAAAGTTCACTTGGTTGCGCCTCTGTGAAGAAATCTGAATTTACCGCCGCCATATTTTTTTTACGAAAATATATCCTTCAAAAAACGTTTCGCTGATTTCTTATTCCTGTTTTTATTCACTTTGCTGCGTTTCGATTTCTTTTTAAGCGTTTTCCTGTAGCTTGAGCTTTTCGTGCTAGAGGTCTTTTTGCGTCGTTTATCTCTTATAGTTATTTTCCTTGTCTTCGACTTTGCCTTACGTTTTCGTTTTATACCCTTCATACTATTCTTTTTATCTCGCTCCGTGCTTGATTCGTCGTAGCTTGTGAAGGACTAATTAAATTCACAGATACCGATTTAGCAGCACTGGTGTGGTTTTTATACTTGTGTGTGTTTGATGGTGATTCGATCGGTATGATATAATTGCTGGTCGTTTTAGAAATAGATCCTCCTCTCTGATTTTTCCACCTTTCAGCACCAGTTACGCTGCTTGGATGAATAGTTTGTCCTATCTTTTCATAATATTTTATCCATTTTTGGTGATCAGGAACATATAAGAGTTTTGTATCCATCCTTGATATTCACATATAAAATGGATAAGCCCTAAAATGTATAACTAAAGTTACAGGATTTTTCAAATTATCCGCTACCACACCAGTTTCTTTCTTTAGTACAACCTCAATTTCGTTGAGTTCAGTTTTGACAACAGGGATATAATACAACGTATTATAAACTGTATTTTTATTACTTTTTGAAACAACTCGTCTCATTTATGATAGTTTCTCCACATAAATTTGCGTATATGTACAATGTGGATGTTGATGCAGACTTTTCTTTCAGGCTAATTTCACTCAATGCAACTTTCCATTTACCATTCAGATTAATCGTCTGACTTATTTTCGTTTTAAAATGCCAGGGCTTATTATCGGAAAAAACTGTAAATTTGAATCACTATTCAAAATCATATAAAAAGACATGACTGTTATTAATTTTTCACTTTGCGACATCTACTATATCGTCTTTAATGACCCAGCTGTTAAATTTAGCTGGCCACCCTTGGTAAGAAACTAAATATTCGACTTTCCCAGCTCTTTTACGTTTCTTGATTATGTCGTCGATGATCCAAATCTCTTGGTCTGTTTTATTAATATATAAAAGCTCACTGGTATAAAATGTACTGATTAAAATTTCTCCAGAAAAATCTGCGACTCTGTAAATAGGAATATTCTGACGAATAGATCGATCAAAAATCTTAAACACTTCTAATGTCCATTTTTGTTGATAGTCCCTTTGAAACATATATCTAGTGCTTGCCAGCCTAACCAAATCTCCAATTTGAAATTATATTCTTTGAACGCTTTCAATTTGTGTTTACCTCTGCGTTTGGTAGAAAGTTTATTATACACTTGATCCCATATCTCTGCTTCATTGTCTTTTGTTATGTCTTTAGGGGAAATGTCACCTAATGTCTTGTGAGGAGTGTTGTTGTAACTTTCCACAAGATCCTGTAAATTCTCTAAAAACCTATAGGAACGCCTATACTGAAACATTTTAAACATCTTATTACGGAGCGTGCGGATAATTCTTTCTGCGACGGAAACTTTAATTTTAACTTCATAATACATTAACCTATAGATAATGTGCTATTCTATTCTGTTTTCACACCTTCCACAGAAAAAACGACCTTTCAGTCGTTAATTAAAGTCTTAAACCAGAAGGTCCCTTAGGCAGTTACCTGTGTGACGTAACTCTTCCCGCTCAATTGACCACGTGTCAGTTTCTTTTCTGTGGACAAAGAAATTCAACAAGGATTATTTACCTGTGATAGAAATTTGGATTATTTCTTTCCTCACGGATAAATTTATGTATCCTTGTGTTTCTTTTGTTTATTTATCACTCCTTTCACTTTCTGTGTTATTATTTAAAATTTTCAATTTTCGATTTCATGTATTTTTGACTGGTTTTTTTTCCACATGCGTTTTGGCGACTCTCGCTATTCGGCACAACGCTCGTGCGCAATCGGTTCGATAGTCGTGTTTATATATGCAGAATATTTTTGTTCTTTTCGTTCCAGGTTATTCAGCAATTACGATATGTTTTTCCTGGACTTTTGTTTGCAGAGATCTTCAGTTGGCTAAAGATTCTCATGGTGCAGAAGCTGATTGTAAAGAACTTGTCAACCCTTGATGGGTTATAAGACAATTCTTTACTGATGGGAGCCCCACCCCATATGGCTATACTGCTGGGGTAAGACCCATCAAGGTGGCATCTTTGGGTACTTAGTATCCTATAAAGTCTAAGTCCACCAGTCACCAGTCATCCAGTCACCAGTCACCAGTCAACCAGGCACCAGTCAATCAGCTTCACCAGTCACCAGTCAATCAGGTGCCAGTCAACCAGGCACCAGTCACCAGTCATCCAGGTGCCAGTCAACCAGGCACCAGTCACCAGTCACCCAGTCACCAGTCACCCAGTCACCAGTCACCAGTCACCGATCAACCAGGCACCAGTCAACTAGTCTTCAGTCAATAATTTAATTATTTTCTGGAAAGACTTAGTTTCTGACATATTTCACCGGACAAAATAGTCACGTATACTAACTTCCGGTCATTATGTCTAATTATTAAAAAAATTTTTCACTGGGCAAAGTATCAGTAATATTTCTGATACTTATACCCGGTCATATTATTATATTATTTCTGATTTTTTCACCAGGCAAACTTTTACAGAAAGTGTCTGGTCAATTTTTGCCTAATAATTAATTATCTTCGGGAAAAAGTTTCGAATACTTGTGCCCGCTCAGTTTTCATATATAATCTCCCTTTTTCATCGGACTAGAGTTACGAATACTACTATCCGATCAATTTGTCAAATTACTTGTAACTTTACCGGGCAACAGTTACGAATATTAGTGTCCGGTCATTGTGTCGGGTAACTAGTGTCAAAATAATGATTACTAATTCCCGAACAATCTATTATCGTTCATAGAGCTCCATTCACGTTTAAGTCAATGGATATAGGTTATTAAGTGAAATACATAATAACTTTTTATACAAAAAAATTCTGTACAGTCTTTCCCAAATCAGACTAGAATTTTTAATATTCCATTGACTTATTATAGGTGTGTAATTCCATTAATATTTTAAATTAACTTATGTTTTATCTCTTTTATCCGCTAGAAAGAGTTAAACTTCCGACTATAACAAAATTCTTACCGGGCAGCAGTTGGTAGACTAGTGCCAGGTCATTCAAATGATGTTTTATCTCTTTAATTCGCTAGAAAGCGGTTAAATTCCGGCTCTAACGAAAATTTCATTGGGAGGCACTTCGTAGAGTAGTGCCAGGTCATTCTAACGAAATTCCACCGGGCAGTAGTTTCGTAGACTTTGTGTCGGATTACTAGTGTGCGAGTAGTAGTCACTAGTACTCGCTCAACATATATTCATTTATAACCACTATAGACATGTATAGTCTTGGATTATAGGTTATTGAATGACAGCGATGGGTTCTAATACCTAGTAGCCATTTATATTGTTGAATTCTGTCCAGTCACTTTTGAACTTGACTTAAATTCTATATATATATTTATTATTGAAAATGAATTAAGAATTATCGGTTACGATCAAATTCGCAATTCATTCACTAAGTGTAGAAGATACTTCCAGTTATATCTCTTTTATTCGCTACAAAGAGATTAACTTCTTACATATTCACCTTATTCGGCTCTAGGACAAAGGTGAACTATAAAACTATCGTTATTTATAAGAAGAAAAATATACACGAAATATAAAAAATTTTCTTCTTTCCTCCCCTGTTTTTTTCTTCTACATGCTCCGATATGTAATCAGCATGTAATCTAAGGAGTAAATTGACAAGAAAGTAGCAATCGATCTTTTCTACTTTCTATTAATTTTTCATTCTTAAGGTATCGGAAATTTACACCAACCAGATAAATAAATTAACAGTTTATTTATTTATTCGCTACCTCTCTAGATTACTACGATTTAAAATTCTAGTTGAGGTACATATTTTCCTTTTGCCTTTTCTACATGGAAAATAGTTGATCCGATAAGCTATTATTCTATTTTATACTATCTTTTGATTGATTATATTAGAGTCTAGGTCAGTCGTGCTCTGTCTAAACTCTGCTATAAAATAATAAATAAGAAAAAAATCTTATATTTAGGCATAGATATAATTCGATACGTTCTTTACTTTGCCTGTTTTATTTTTTCTTCTGGATCATTTAAGACTACGATAGCAATATACCAGATATTTTTGCCTCAGTAAGAATCTATTACGCTGAAGATTCTTCATATTGGAATAATAATTTTATTATGATTATAATTCTAGACCCAATTAATCCTCGTATATTATAGGTCTACTTTATCTTATTGAGGAATAGTTTTGCTTCGACTAGCTGTATACCTCTAATATTTTATTTATAACTAGAGTCCATGTCAATCAAAATTTTCTTGCACTTTGGTATTGACAATGGATACATATTTAGTAAAGGCATTAATTATTCAGTACGTGACAGATTATTATTGCCTAAATTAGATTTTATATACAATACTTTCCTTTTGATATTTTGTTTTATTGACTTTGTAACTATTCAGAAACTGCCAAAGTCAATCATTTCCTTCCTCTAAACTTACCGAAGCTCTAGATTATGTTGATATATATTTTTGATATATGCTTAGAGGTTAATTAACGAGAGTTTACCTCATAATAGCAGATATTATTATAATTATATTAATCAATCTATAGTCTAGGCTTAGACAAAAGGGAAAACATCCTTAATTATTAGTATACGAGCCGGTAAAGAATTAAGACACTCTTAATTATCTCTTTACCCCTCCTTTATGTTTACATTCGTTAAAGGGATCATAGTAATTCTCACTAAGAGTTCAAGTTCAGTTTGCGAATAATGCAAAGATTAATATCTTGATTTCCAGTCCGCATCAAAAATGGTCTATATATATAGATAAATATCTTTCCGAAACTGGATATTTATTTATTTTTCCACACAATAAGTCATTTCAAGATGTCGATGATTTTGAAATGCACTGCTTCAATTTATAATATAAAATATGTTTATATTAACTTCACAACTTAGTAAGTGCTGCACCTACGTTCCTGGTCAGATCTTACTTTTGTGATACGTTTTTGAACATACTGAAAGTTTTCTCCGATTATACATTCGGTAAATAAACTTTCGAGTAGTATTTATGCTTTTAAACATTCAGATTATTTGATAATTGTTGGAGATAATATATTATTCCGATATTTATATATCTATCTTCATTATTTATCTTTCTCATCTTACTTTTAAATTAGATTGACCTTCTCGCTACGTTCCAGGTTTAAATCTAGCTAACATTGTGGAACAGTCACTTTTTTTTTTATTTCCTAAACAATATTTTAACATTTTTCTCAGTATTCAGAGCATAACGACTTCATGAATACTTGAAAATAATTCAATTCTACGCTTGTTAAACTAAGCCTAAAACAAGCCCTAGTTTTTTAGAATGGATATTATCCTTCGATTCAGTTCATGGAGATACATCCTTTTAGATCCCATTATCTCTATTTCAATCATTCAAAATTCTAATGACTAGTACTCCTTTTCTACGTACGAATACAGAATATCGAGTCACTGTTGCTGCATATTGGTTAAAGATTAAACAAATTTTATCTTAAACCTATATGACGTTAAATTAATTATTATCTCTTTCATATACATTTTTTTTACCCTTCCGTCAGGGATCGCGGTAATAATATTATTACTCTCTATGGTTTACACATAGATCTCGAGAGTATATATATGTATTTTCTTCCTGAACTCATTTGCGATTACGTAATTTGATATTTCAGGAATTACCAATTATGCAGACATAGATTTTATTCTATTAATATTCAATTCTAAAAAATTTGATTGAATGTTTATCTATAAAATTTCCGGGCAGTAATTTTATAGAGAGTTATATGTTTAATAATTCCTTGCTTAAATAATAGTTACGCTTAACCTATGATTTATAGCGGGAATTTCGTTCAGTAGTATAATTTTTATTTAGTATTAATATATTTCTTACTATTCTTAAATATGCGTATAGAATAGTAATACTATCTCTTAACTTTTAAATTAAGTGTTTTTTGAGATTAATAATCAGTATTATTGTATAATCTTTCTTCAGAGATTATCACACTATTACTTTTTCTCTGAGTCCTTCTCTTTTTATGAACATTTTGATTCGTATCAAAGTGGATTTTTAACATTTCTTGATTTCCATGATTATTTACTCAGGAGTACTTTTCATGGCAATCTTCTGGTATAGAAAGATTCTATCCAGCTTATTTATTATTGTTTAATCTTATCAATACGGTAAGATTTAGCCAAACTATGACCGTCATACAGTTTGCTGCGATCAACCTTATTCTTATCTCTCTTATTCTCTGTCAAACTCTTTAGTTATGATGTTGACAGTTTATTCTTTATTTTTTTGTCAGGACATCAAACGCTTTTATATGTCTATGACAAAACTAATTATCAATGGTTTAGGTTGTTTTTTCTTCCCAGCAGTTATATGCAAACTCTGTATTATTTTATTGCTTGACTAAAAATTCGTTATACAATTAGTCTAGCAATAGTTTTAACCATTATGTTTGTCTATACTTTTTTTCTTCTGATGGATAACTTAGGTTATAGTTAAGTTAACTCCATCTACTTTTATTATCTCCCCTTCTTTAATTTGATCAAGGGAAATAATTACACATTATGGTTATTTTAAGTCTGTGTCTGTTCATCGGAAACTGTCCTGTCGCTCCAATTAACAGAATTTAATTAGTTTATAATTCTAATAGCTTAGACTATTACAATTACATAGCTTCACATATCTAGAATTTTATCTAAAATATCTACATATGTCAGTTATCTATAGGAAACTCCACCGAGTAGACTTTTCCTTATTTATTCAAGATCCTACATAGACTATTTACAGTGTATGGTCTTGGCTTTTTGTTTTACAAATTTTGTTTTCAAAATTTTTCTATATTCCTAGCTTACTTTGCGATGGAATATTTATGTTATGTCTCAATGACTCCCTTTTCTTTTTGAAGCCAATTGTTGTTTCCCAAAAAGAAAAAAGGGGGGGGGGGGGGGGGGGGGGCCAATGTTAGGTCTCTGAGACTTAAGAACTGGCTTCCTCTAGAGTCTACTAATATATATAAGGTTGTTAGATCATAACACCTTAAAGGTATGCTATTTTGTAAATCTAGATCATTCTTTCTATTAAATATAGAATTAGAATGTATCTGATTCCTTTGAGTTTCCTGAGTCTTAACCAGAAGTGGTGAGATATTATTGGTGTTAGAATTAGGAGAGCACCTCCCTCCTATTCTGCAAATTCTAGCACATTATCTATAGGTTAATGTATTATGAAGTTAAAATGAAGTTTTTTTAATAGTAAAACATATTTTAACGAGTAATACTTAACCTATAGATAATCAATTATCTCCCTCCGCCCACCCTCGCTTATCTCTCCTAATTGTGTCTATTGTTTTACACATAAAAGAAACTGACACGTGGTCAATTGAGCGGGAAGAGTTACGTCACACAGGTAACTGCCTAAGGGACCTTCTGGTTTAAGACTTTAATTAACGACTGAAAGGTCGTTTTTTCTGTGGAAGGTGTGAAAACAGAATAGAATAGCACATTATCTATAGGTTAAGTATTACTCGTTAAAATATGTTTTACTTTTAAAAAAACTTCATGTTTTCATTTTGTGTTACAAAGTATTTAATATTTCTCCTCTTTAGGTACCTTTTAAACAACAAATTGTTGAATTCTGAACCTTTATCGGAAAAAACTATTTCTGGTATTCTCCCTTGCGCTAAAATACGCTCGAATCCATTCACAATGTCTTTTGCTTTCCGCCCTTCAAGTGTCTCTACGAATAAATACTTTGAAAACACATCAACTGCTACAAGTAAATATTTGATACCGTCGTTAAATTTTGAAATATTTTCAACGTTCGCTAAATCGATACCCCACTGTGTATCGATTCCGGAAACCACAATTTTTCGTCTATTAAATTTTCGTTTTACATCACGCTGAATAGTGTATTCGTCTCTGTTTTGCAACCACTCTTTAATTTGTTTTCGAGAAAGTTTATATTTCGCTTCATTTTTCACCACTTTATATAGTTTTTTGAGTCCTGCAAAGGCACCAGCATGAGACGGATTAAAGTATATATCTTCCAAATACTTTTGGTACGACATTTATTAAAAAGTTATGAGTTGTTTGCTTCTACAAATGAGCAACAAAGCAAAAGCGTTTCTTTCAAATCATAAATATCCAATATTGTTGATTTTGATACTTACAGAGCGAGTACCTTTTCGAATATTAATCACGGTTTGACCGGCACCATTTTGAAAAACTGATACGTGATGATAACTATCTAGCGAAATGTTTATTTTTCTCTTATTATTATCCTCGCTAGGTCCGACGTTAACAGTTAACCCTTGAGTATTGTCCATCCTCATCGAATCAATAAATGCCTGAGACATTCTCCTTAATGTCTTTTAATCAAAAGTAAACCATGCTCCAGTCGAGTGATTTATATTTAAGTGGGTTTTAGCGCATGCTCGTTTACACATTTACATCACGGATATGCTGTAAACAAATCAATATAATACCGATTCGCTTACCTGTGCTGTCGACCAGATCTGGTACTATTCGAGGTGGTTGTCGACCTAGAACTTGCTCGCGAACATTAACGATACTCTTATCAATGGCAGTCGACAGAGCTGATACTGCTGTCGATTATCCCGGTCGATAGCCACATGGAATAGTACCGGTCCGGTCGTCAGCACAGGTAGAGACATTGGTATTACGCTCCGTGTATCAGCGTTCTTACAAACAGTCAATATGTTTGGGAATACTTATTTCTTACTTAAAGTAGATGGGAACACTTTCAGGGGAGACAACTTCTGAGATTGAAATTTTTGCCTCCCTTCTCAATGGGTCTGCTCTTAAAGTAAAGTATTTTGCTCCCCGGAGGGAGTAAATTCTTTCCTTTAAGAGTACACCCATTTTTAAAAGGGATTTACCTTACAGAATAGCGTACAGGAAGTTCAAAAAGTTATCTCCCTTGTAAGAAAATGGCGAAAAACATACAGGTGTTCCCATCTACCTTAATAAGGTTGAGGATTTTTAGAGCGCCTATTGTTATCTATCCGCTGTTTGCTTCACGTCACTTTCAACGATCGTTGTGTGTGAAGGTGTGTTGCCTCACTGTAGTATCATGCCCCTAGACACATGGACGTGATACTAACGAGAGTTATTGTAGGACGAGGGACTGAACCTAGTTATTGTTTCTCTTTTTTTCTTTCTTGGACTTTACTTGACATGACTGAGAGATTGTTGACTGGGACGTTCTGTCACCACTCCTAATTCGTCTTATACAGTGCGCCAGACGGGAAGAAGTCCATTCTGGGGGTCTGAACCCTCAGACGCTCTGCTACTGGAGGTATTAACAAGACTTGTGCGCGTACAGGATACCTCGCCTGACAGCGTTTTACCCATCACATTAAAAACTTTAGCCAACACATCCATTTGCGGACGCCGACGCTGGGGTGACAACAATAGCTCTTCTGTACATTTGTACAGTCGAATGAACTAATGACCGTCTTCTTTTTTATACAACCAAACCTGTCTTAATAGGACACCCTATCAAGGGATTCACCTGTCTTTAGAAGACAATGTCATTATTTGGTTCCCCCTTCGGTGACCTCTTAGGATAGGATTGAATGTATAAAAGATTCGATTGGAATAGAAAAAACGAGAACAAAGTGCCTGATTCAGTTTTAAAAGATTTTGTTATTAAACTATAATAAAATAGAAAAATAAAATTTACAAAATCTCCGTCTCTGATATCTGAAAAATATAATAGAAAAGAAAAAACATGGTAAACAAGTAGAACAAAATTTCAACACTTTATGACAATTTGTGATTAAAACAGTTTCATCGAACTCACAATCAATCGGACGTTAAAGATCCAGAGTAACATTAACGTAAGATTTGTATATATGAAAACAACACGATATACTCATCTTTCCAAAAATTGTCTTTCATTTAAGATAAAAACAGTATCTCAGTAAGCCAGAGCGGTTTTATACATATGATTGGCTTCGCATGAAAAGAGACCTTAAGACATGCACGTACGGTAAAAAACGCAGTTGCCACTGCGAATTTTTTTTTCCTGCAATCTAATCACAGTGTTTATTTTTCGCGTAATAAACTGTATATCCTGAGGAATCTAAAATGTGAACACAGTAAAGTTTTCTCAGGATATACAGTTTATTACGCGAAAAATAAAGACTCTGATTAGATTGCAAAAAATAAAAAATGCGCAAGGCAATATGCGTATTTACCATACGCGCATGTATTATGATCTCTCTTTTCATGCGTCAATTAAACACACTCCTGCACATTATCAGTAAATTACACCTTAACTATATGCTATCAATAAAAAAAACATTTCTGTGGAAAAGTACACACAGAAAAAACGTAATATCATCAATAATAATGTTTCTATAGAAAACAACACATAAATTCTAACACAGTCTTCCCTTCACCAGCGTTCTAGGCTAAGCAATAACAGAGAACTAGGCACAGCATTATTTTCAATGCAAAAAAAACCTAGTATTTAAACAAAAATAATAACAATAAAATAAAACAACAGCAACGCATTTTTTCTTTAACTAGCTTTCTAAAAGCATATGACCATCACCATGTGGAAATATGTCTTCTGGATATTAACCTACGCATCTGCAGTCTGATCAGGATCTTTGCTGTATGCTTACTATATCATTAGATATTGTAGAATACAGCAAAGACCCTGATCAGTCTGTTATGCGCATTTGATGATCACAAATATCTTCAAAGATACATTTTCTCAAGGTGATACACTGTAGATCCAATATATCGCGGTGCTTGGGGTCCAAGTTCCGCTACCGCGATATATCCGGATCGCGATATAAGCTGGGGTGGTAGTTTGCTGAGCGCCGCTAATCAATCAACACCAAACGGCTGTCAGTAAAGCTATCGGCCACATTACATCAGTATAGTAGGTTTAGAATTACTCAATGGCAGTATTTACACTGGGAGATTATGTCTACCAATTAACTTTAATCGAGACTAGCTGATAAACGACGTTTAAAATCATTTGTTCGCGGAAATGTCAAGCGAGGACGCCATTTTGGATGAAGGGGGGCAACTCGCATATCCTAAGGATAGAATAGAATAGAATATCACGGACTTTTGCTGAGGCAATTCGGGTTGCTTCCCTTCGCTTCTTTCGTCTGCTGCGGGCCCAAAAACTATTCTATTTATCTTTTGATCTTTTTAATTCTTTCATACTTTATTTATTTTTATTTGTTAAATTATTACTTGCTGGGAAAGTGTAAAGTGGGAGGGCTACGAACTGGGTGTTTAGGACAGATAGGCAACATCATAAGGCTACTCTTTTCTTATTATTTGTTGGTCCTGAAAAGGACCGTTTTCGTCTGCGGGGGCAGAATTAGGGCTTTCTCTTCTGCTCTGGGTTGTCCATTTCTGATAAAGAGGATCGTAGTCTGTCTTCATCTTTCAACCATCCCCGTAGCGTGGCCTCTGGAACGCTGAATTCTTTGGTCACCGCAGATCTTGATTTTCCATTCTTGACTTGGTCGATGATGTCGATCTTGTCCTTGATGCTGAACTGCTTCCTCTTTCTTGAATTTTCGGGCTTGTTCATAGCTGACATTTTCACTTGAAAGGCGTGATAGATCACAATGAGGATGCTCTGCATGATTGCAAGTTAAATAGACGGCGCGTGGACATCGTTAATTGATTGAGCACTGAGAACATGTACTCAATTATGACACTGATTATGACAAGTGCGGCGATTAATATTAATTGATTGCCAATTATTATCAATCTGTGTACTGATTGACACTAATTGGATTGTTTGGTCATAATGCGTGACGCGATTTCGCGTTTGGATATGCGCGAAAAATCAATACCGCAACGAATTACAGTCATTTTTTTTTTTTTTTTTTTTTTTCAAATTAAGTAAAAAAAACATTTACTTATTTTTTTTTTTTATGGTCATGGTAAATTTGGGGTCCACGGACGATTCGCGATATACTGGATATCGCGAAATAACGGACCGCGATGTATTGGATCTCCAGTGTAGTCATATTTTTTCAATGTCCGCATTCATACATTTGCGAAGTGATTTGATGTATTAAGTGTACATTAAACGTTCCGGACGTCTTTTAATTCGTATGCTTCTTCTTGTTTGTGAGGTCATACTGGTTTCTCATCCATTTTTATTGTTGTGTCGGTAGTGTTAGCAGAGAGCATGTTCTTTCTAACTGCAACTATAAAAAATCAAGTTTTTTTTTTTATTATATTTTTGTTTTGTTTTTCAAACTTCTTCAATTCTTGCCAGATTGCTCAGTCGTATTCGTCTGCCAGATGATACAAATGACGATAATCGTCTTTTGTTGATGCGACCTGCTTTTATCTTTCTTCTATATTTCACTCCCAAAACTAATACAGCAACTACAAAACATAAAACAAAGCGACTGGTACTATATTATTGTTTTCTAGCACTTTTTTACAAGCTACATGTATCGTACTTTCTACAAACCCATTTCATTCATTGGGGTTCCATAAGGAGAGGTAGCATGTCTTTTTCTCATCTTATACATTACTATTACACATACTGTCAAAACTGAACCAATGCCTTAAAAGAATGAAAAAAAAAAAAATATAAAAACAATGATAAGGTCATAATACAGTCAATCTTGCTTTAAGGTGAGGTTGCATTACAGTTGACTCTCGTTCTCAAAGTCATAGGGACCGCAATATTTTCTTTGAGATAATAGTAGTTTGAGATAAAAGGAGTAAAATATATAGGAAACTGAAGCAAATTTTTACCACAATTTACTTTGAGATAAGCAGGTATTTTTGAGATATCAGAGTTTGAAATAACGAGAGTCGACTGTATTTGCATTAATATAGGTGAATTTAAACTGAATCTGATACACTGCGTAATGAATGCTCTTAAGACAGGCTCGATGTCAAGAGGTGTCCTTTAATATTCCGCTGACTGTATATAAACTATAAGTTTTTGCTAACAAGTAAATAATAGTTCTGAAGATTCTTTGTGTGTGTGTGTGTATGTGTGTAAGTACTTATTTAGCGTATGTATAAATAGGTCAGTTCAACAGAAATAAATAAAAGGTACTTACCACCCAAGACTGTTACCAAAACAATTAAAACTACTGTCACCTGTATAAGCAAGAAGAGAAAAAGAAAGAAAAAAGCGTTAAACTTTCATAAATTACGGAAAACTAATATATAGAACTGTTTTATTATTCAGTTGATATCAGAACAATATTAAAGTTTCAAATTACTAGTTCGATTAGAGTATGTGTAGGGCAAAGTTTCATAATTTGCCATTTAACTCGTCTCAAAATATTTCATAGAAGGAAAATAAGCTCGGTGCAGCATAGGGTTCTACTGAAGCGGCACTAGTGCTTATTTTAAAAATAATATACAGTGGAACCTCCACTAACGGTCACCTCCGATGAGCGGTCACCTCCCATTAACGGCCATTTTCATTCCCCCCGAGGTGTTTTCCTATATATTTTACCTCTGATAAACGGTCACCTCCCTCCTCCGGTCAGCGGCCATAATAATTTATGATTTTGGGGCCAAAATCCCTCCGTTAAACGGTCAAATTGACAGCGAGTCGGAAAACCGGCGGCACAGAAATCGAAAGTAGGAATACAAAAATTCATGGAAGTCGCATACCGCATCAAAAAAAAAAAACAAAAAAAAAACAAAAAAAAAAAACAGAAATACATTTTTAATTATCGACAAGAAATACGATAATAAGTTAATTATTTTGATGTGTACCTTTAAAAAAAGAAAAAAAAAATGTAATAGAAAAATAATTCGTTTGTTGCACAGTTTTAATTTCTTTTTTTCAAGCACCACGCGACATTGACGTTCAAAGGTCAGCGCGTGACCAACCGGAACCGCATGGCTTGTGTTTATCGAACAATTTCTGAAGACCGACTAATTGATTAAAGGACTATTGACCGTTGATGTTTACGCCTATATTGATGATTGACCGTTGATGTTTACGCCTACAGGTAATTGCGACGGTCAAATCGCTGAATGCGAATTGCTCAAAATGATTATTGACACGTGTGTTTTTCCGGTAAATAAACAACTCTACTTTCAGTTTCACTAATCCTTTTCGGTTGACTCTCTCGTAAACATGTCTTCAAAAACCCATAAAGTGCTGACTCTAGATGGACGTATTAAAGAAATTAAGCTCAGAAGCTCCAGAATAGTCACGGAAGAGTTTAGTGTGGGTCCTACATAATTCCAAGAAACGCTGAAATATTACAAACAGTGAAGACCCAGATCAGACGCTGCGTTCTGTGGAGTCCGATCTGGATCTACACTGTTTGAAATGACATATCTATCCCAATACTTAGTGTTATTATGGTATAGTAATTAGCATTGCTGTTGAATACTTCTTGAGCAAACTGATTTTATTCTAAAAATTGATCAGAATAAACAATATATAATTGTTATTTTGGGCAGTTAGGCATGTTACAGACAATAAATAAATATAGATACCGTTATGCTAAAAGAAGTATCATAATCATAGTGTGAATTTCACTAACAGCCCACCATTTCGGTTACATTGTCGCAACATTGCTGGTGAATGAGTACCTCTGCTAAGCAGCCACCTCCCTTAAGCAGCCAAAATTGGCCATTCCCCTGGGTGGCTGCTTAACAGAGGTTCCACTGTAATCAGATCATACAGACTAAGTAAGCTTTACAAATCTTTTTACAATGTAAATATATTCACTTCAGTTGAAGACTCTTGCGACATGTGTATATGTGTGTGTCTTTTTTCATAGTCAATAATACACAAATAAACTTAGCACGTGCCGGCCATGGTGGCTCAATTTGATGCGTGTTCGTCTGCGGTACAGGAGGTCATGGGTTCGATCCACAGGTCAGATAAATTCCATTCGTTAAAGTTGGCAGTGACTGAGGAAATACTGCTTAACCGCTTAGAAGGTCTAAGCCTGCCCAGGAAAAGTGTGATTGGATTCACTGGCCGTCCCACCATGACCATAGCTGTTTACCGAGACATTAAGCAATAAAACAATCAAAACTTACCACGTTGCTGGAGTTGGATTGATCTATGCTGACGCTAGTTGTGGTTGTAATGGTGGTAGATGACTGTTTCTCATCGGGTCCCTCTGTGATGAAGGTGGAAGACGAAGTCCCTGAAGTAGACTTTATCTCTGAAGTAGACTTTATCCCTGAAGTAGACTTCCCTGATGAGTCCTGTTGAAATAAAAAGTAAACACAATTAAAAGCTTTCAACACACCTAATACATTGGTAAGTTAATAATTTTACAGCTCTGCTGATTCAACTATTGATCACTTTTAAAATTCACAGTGTATTTTAAGGACGTTTCAGTAATGAGGTCCTCCCAGGGGTTTTGGGAAACAGGGGAAAAGGGGTATTTATTTCAGGGGAACAAGGGAACAAAGGTCTAAAAAATGAAGGGAACATGGGAACAAAGGCAATTTGGGGGGAACATGGAACACAGAAAATCAATAATTTAATTTGGGGGAACAAGGGAACAAAGCAATTTATTTCAGGGGAACAAAGGAACAGGTACCCCCTGGGAGGGCCTCAGCAATACATCTCTAAATGAATACTTCAACTAATATAAGTTTTGTCCCCTTATAATTATCTGAAAGTCTAAAAAAATCACCTGACATACTAATAAATAATTTATTTGCTAAAAACAAAAAAAAAAAAGTTTTGGGGATATACTTTATAGCATTTTCTTTTTTTATCGTACAACTCATTCTACAGAATATAAAAAAAACGAAATAGTACCTTATCACATATGACTCCTTTTATTTCCAAAACGGCTTGGCTGACTTGAAACTGCTCGCATTGAGCGGGGCCGTGTACTGATACAAAACGGATGTCTGGCATCAGCTGCTGCGGTAGAAGCACCTGTCCCGATGCAAAGTATGGGAACGTCACTCTTTGAATTAAGCTCAGAAGTCTGTCTGGCTGATAAATGTCTTTGCCGAAATATCCATAGTTAGCTCGAAGTTTTCTTCTTTACATGTATGAATGTTAATATGAAAAGCAACTGTATATTCTAATGATAGTATTAAAACAAATAACACAACGAATGATCTTAAACCCTCCATCATTAAGTCGGAGCATATCCATTTAACATGCGGTGTAGGTAAATATGAATATAAATATATAATGGAGTCCACTTGAGGAATCTACCTTTTGCAGTCAAGGGATCATTAACCATTCCTAATACCGAAAAATCTGACATTATATTTACCATAAAGCACACGAATCACAAAACAAATGCTAAAACAACTATCCTACCCACCCTGTTACTTAACTCTTCCCATACAGATAACCGACCTTTGAACTGACCGAGATAAGTGTCCTGTATAATGAGACGCCGTTTGCACTATTTAATTTGTTCCATTTTTTCTTTCTCAAAACAAAAAACGTGATCTAGGGTCTTCATCTGCGTCTTTTGCGTCTAGTTATACGAGGAATGTTAGCAATACCTCCATCAAAATTTCAAAAAAAATCCCTCACCCTTACAATCAAAATATGTTCCATACCAGGTGGTTGACTAACACTGTAAACTTCTCTATTAACACCGGAAAAAATACCACGACGAATTTGAAGCTCTAACCTAACACAATTAAATCGCTCATTCATATATTGATAAACATAGTGATTAAAAATCGCAATATCGATTTGTAAACCATCTTGCGCTTCGTATAAATGTTCAAGAAAAACCGAATCCCGATTAAAAATTTCAAACACAGAGAGAGGCATTTTTTAGTTGCTAACAAACTGTATATTTATACATCTCAAAATATGATATTTATCGTCGCTTTGATAATAGTAGAAATATGAGCTATAAGTCACGGATTAAAAGAAAACAAACCGCATAAGTTGGTCTATGTGAATACCTGTCTTCAGCATATATGCTAAAAGCGAAAGCTGCTCATCCTCGCAGACTAGTTAGGGTGTTTTTTTTTTTTTTTTTTGCTGTTGGCTAGTATATTCTGCAGTATCTAATACATCTCAGAGCGGACAAGGAAGGTCCTGATCAGTCTACGCGAATGCGTATGCTGATATAGACTTTCGCTATCAGATTATACCACAAAAACAGGGTTTTTTTTCCCCATAACTTTCGTCGTGATAAGATTATTATTAACGCTCAGACTTATCTGCGTTTTTTTTGCTCTGTCCACATATACATTAAAAACTAATTTACCATGACGTGACTGGGAAAGCTCGTAAGACAACTTTTGAAAAAGAGCGAAAATGCTTTTCTTAATACACTAATTTTCGCATCATATGAATAAGAACTCTTTATTCATCAATAATATATTAGATGTACAGTTGACTCTCGATATCTCAAAGTCATAGGGACCGCAATATTTTCTTTGAGATAATAGTAGTTCGAGATAAAAGGAGTAAAATATATAGGAAACTGAAGCAAATTTTTACCACAATTTACTTTGAGATAAGCAGGTATTTTTGAGATATCAGAGGTTGAGATAACGAGAGTCGACTGCATATAAATAAATAAAACAAGAAAAATCTTTTACATATTCTAATTATTATATGAACACTTTGATTTAGTGAATATGAGGGAGTTTCAATTTTAATATGATACGCACAGTTATGTTGTTTTTTTTTATATCTCTAGAGGTGACGCCTATTTTACTCCACACCTGATTCACATGTTCTTGCTTGTATGCAGTTGGTATTGAAATTTTGCCAATTTTTCAAATTTTCATTTAGCATCTACTCAGGTGCGTGTTCAAATATTTTCAGTTAAGTCAAACTTGCACGACACATGAGCGCATAGTCATAATATTTCAAGTAAAAGGCTAGTTTGTCTTCTCATATGTTAATTGCGCAGTTCATAAAGGTATATTTTGACCAATCGATTTTTTTTTTGTCCTTCCGCACATTACACATCCGGCGTCTTTAAATGTGACACACAGAGAGAGTCTACATTTTTTTTCTAATCATTATTATCATTTTCTTTAATTATATTTTAAATACATAGTGTGTAATAAAATAATCTCTCTATTGTATTTGTATATATATAAATATATAAGCACTGTTTATAAAATCAGTCGGATTTCTTCAATTTCGCACAGGCCTCACGACAGGCAACGTACGTATCATCTTTCCTCAAAGATGACTCGTCTAAAACCATCGCTTTCAAATCCTTGTCCTCCGGTTGTTTCATATCGCGCATTTTAGACACCACGAGGCCCTTAACTTCTTTAACTGAAGACAGTGCCATTTCAGCTACATCCTCAACCTGACAGCTAGTAGATGTGATGGCTACGGCTGCTGTCCAGTATTTTTCCACAGTTTCTCCCCAGGACAAAGTGTCTGTGTCAGATGCATCCTCAGACAAACAACCGTTAAACCCCATATGTTGAACCTGACTTGGATGTTTAGTTACGCATCCGGAACATGTTGGTTCTCCGTATTGACTGAGTTCTCGTATTTCGCATACCAACAAAGCCACTTCAGCCATGTGCATCATTTTTTCAGTCTGCGTAAGGCTTTTTTCTATAGCAGACTGATAGAACTTCATCTTCTCTTCTAAAGCGGGCATAACATCCAAACTGCACCTCACACCGTCTTTGGTGTATCCGAAGGCATTGTTCTCCCTTTTTGTGCATTTCCTAATATCCATCTCGACAAGTCCTCTTTTGTAAGTGTTCTCTTTCACAAACAATATTGTCCCCAGTTCACTGACTTTCAACTCCTTTGTTTCAAACGGTACATCTGCTGGCTTTGAAGCTTTCTTCTCACAATACTTCCTAGCGACCGCTAAAGCTACTGGTAACTGTTTCAAAACCCCAGCGCACTCGGTCTGGTCTAGATTTACTACAGTTTCTCTAGTGCCTTCGCTTGTCGTTTTGGTTTTTCTAATCCCAATCACAAACTCATTCACGACATAGTCGTAATTTAAATATGTGCTGATTTCCGGCGACAAGGAGTGCGTGAAAAAAACAATGTCAGCTGGTAATTCCATGTCATCTCCCAGTTTGAGTTTTTTATTCGTTAACATTTCTTGATAAAAATCCAGCTTCCTTTTGGTTGCCATGATAAAATTTATTTTTCTAGATCAAATTCGTCAGTATCCACACAGTAAGTTCGCGCTAGTAAAATATACAATGTTTTCAGTGAACCTTCACAGTTTTTGCAAACAAGTCTAAAGTCTCTCTCTATCAAAGTCTTCCACAATCTATTATTTAAGTCAATATTTTTCCGCACTTCTGTATTTGTCTTTAACAAAGAAACAATGTCCTTGACAGGTAAATAAGTTGCAATATTGTAAAATAATTCTTCAGAAATATCTAATAAACCTACATAGGACTCAGTCATATTAATGAATAAAAAATTAGAAAATGAAGGTTTTCTATTACTCTGGTTGTAACATTTCAAACCCATTCTCTATTCATTCGGACTGATAACATTCTAAAGGATATGGGTCAGTGCGAAGCTGCAACGCCCAGTAAATCCTACATCGGCTCAAAATTTCCTCATGATGTAAATGTACATAACGACAATACGCTCTATTTTTAGAAGATTATCGCAAATCAGCTCATGACTCCCTCTTTCATCTTACTAAATCTCCTCCGAGCTCCCTCATTCATCATAGGTATCATCATACCCCATCCTCCACTACTAATGGCTATTGTCTTACATTTTCTGAAGTCTATGGGGGCCCTCAAGAACGGGTAAGGGATTTTATAAGCGTTGCTGCTTCCGTTCAATCCCATGGATTTATTGTATGTATAAATATATATATATATATACATGTCTTGCATGTCAAATTGATATACTGAAATAAATGTTTAACCTAAGAACGTGTAACTCTCATGCCAATGGTCAAAACTGGGTCAAAACCAAACTTATCCAAGATTTTATGACAGTCCGCATTATCTGCAAGTTGCTGAAGATCCAATCAAAAATTAAGTCACTATCGCCTGGATAACATTTTCCCCATTATATGTCTATGAGACCTGTTGCTTGCCATGGAAACTGTGTAAGTTCTGACTAGATCTGCCCCAAAACCTAATACAGGCAATCCCACAACTAAATGATGGTACAAGTGAAATCTGATCAAGATTGGCTAGCTGGCTTTGGAGATATTCTATTTTGAATGTATGGATGCACAGATGTACCCACGCACAGACGGACAAATGGGCGACAGAGCCTTGCTATAATATAAGCTCACCTTGTGAGCCTTCCGCTCAGGTGAGCTAAAAACATGAAATAAAAATTAAATGCACATTCAGTACTGTTTTCATGCATGATTACATAACAGAAAATCTAAAATAGTCCCTTAAGAGCAATGAACATATTCTTAAGGGAAATGGTATTCCTATACAAGCAAGAAAACGCTGTTTCAGGTAGTGCAGCCTCATCGGTGACACTGTTATAAATGGTGACTAAAGCCAGTGGAAAATTATACTATAAGTTAGTAAATCAAATAGGCAGTCTTTTGATGTAAATCAAATAGGTAGTCTTTTGATTTTTTTTTTTTTTTTGGATTTGGATTTTACGATTTCACTTATATCGAGCCCATCACTAATCAAAGGTGGACGAAAGCCGGAGTACCCGGAGAAAAACCACCTGACCTACCGGTGCAGAACTTGGCATCTCACATGTAACCCGAGCGAGGCTCGAACCCACAGCGGTGAGAGATCTAATGTTTAAGAGTCAGCGCTCTTAACCACTAGACCACGGAGGCCCGATGCAGTCTTTTGATGATCTGTTATATTAAAAAAAAAAATAATGTCTAAAGTGCATACAGAATTTGATTATTTAAACCTGTTATATTTCTTAATAATCAGAAAATGCTCAATGATCTCAAAGGACAATGGAGCACTCCCTTAAAAGGGACACATTTTACATCAAAAACAGGCCAAATAGAACTATAACTGTTGGAAGATGTGAGCATACCCCACTGAACAGCTTGTAGTAAAATGGTATTAATCTGAAGTCATACTCATAATGTATATCTAAAATTAAGTCTACTTTGAACAGCTTCTATCAAGTATGCTATTTATGTTTGCAAAGTGAGAGAAAAAAAAAAAAAGAAATATGAAGACTGGTTCTTAAATCCCACCATACTGTAAGTTGTGTAAGTATGGAGAGAAAGAAACAAGAGGGCAATGATGGCCCTTGATCACTCACTTGATCCATGCTGTTGAAAGCTTTTTTTTCCTGTTTTTAGTGCTGGCAGCCATCTTGTTCAACAGAGTGGACCAGCTTAAGGAATTTCGGTAAAGGAACAAGATAAATGAACATTCCTGTGATATTTATTTTAAAAAATCCATCCACCTGTTTAAGAGAAATTGTTATTTTTTATTTCTCTTTACTTAGCTCTGGCAGCCATGTTGTTCAGAGGAGCAGAACAACTTTAGCAATTTTGGTGGAGGGTCACCCTAGGAATATTCCTGTGAAATTATTTCAAAATCCATTCACAGGTGTAGGAGAAGTCATTTAAAGGTTTTTCTATTTTTAGCTCTGGTGGCCATCTTGTTCAGCGGAGCAGAAGGGGTTGAGTAATTTTGGTAGAGGGTCAGCTAAGGAACATTCCTGTGAATTTATTCCAAAATCCATCCACGGGTGTAGGAGGTTGCTTTTACATTTTTCTAAAGAGCAGAATGGTTTGAGCAATTTGGGTAGAGGGTCACCAAGGAACATTTCTCTGAAATTATTTCAAAATCCATCCACCAGCTGAGGAGGAGAAGTCACTGAAAGATTTTCCTTTTTTTCTGCTCTGGAGCAGAATGGTTTGAGCACTTTTGGTAGAGGGTCACTCAAGGAACATACCTCTGAAATTATCAAAATCCATCCAATGGTTTAGGAGGAGAAGCTTTTTATAGGGTTTTTCTATTTTTAGCTCTGGTGGCAGTCTTATTCAGTGGAGCAGAAAAGTTTGAGCAATTTTGATACAGGGTCACCCAAGGTGTAGGAGATTGCTTTTAGGTTTTTCTAAAGAGCAGAATGGTTTGAGCAATTTTGGTAGAGGGTCACCAAGGAACATTCCTGTGAAATTATTTCAAAATCCATATACCAGTTGAGGAGGAGAAGTCACCAAAAGATTTTCCTTTCTTTTTCTGCTCTGGGGCAGAATGGTTTGAGCACTTTTGGTAGAGGGTCACTCAAGAAACATACCTGTGAAATTATCAAAATCCATCCAACGGTTTAGGAAGAAAAGCTTTTTTTACCATTATAAGCTATGGGAGCCAATGACCCCCAGGGCGTGGCCAATTTGGGCCCCAGGGTCATAGTTGGCAGGATTCATGTAGAGTACCACTAGACATGGCTTCATACTAAATATGAAAGCTCTGGGCCTCATGGTTTCAGAGAAGAAGATTTTTTAAGTTTTTACCGTTTTAGCCTATGGGAGACAATGACCCCCGGGGCATGGCCAATTTGGGCCCCAGGGGCATGGTTGGCAGGATTTATGTAGAATACCACTAGACATTGCTTCATACAAAATACGAAACCTCTGGGCCCGATGATTTCAGAGAAGAAGATTTTTTAAGATTTTTCCCATTATAAGCCTATGGGAGCCGTTGACCCCCGGGGCGTGGCCAACTTGGGCCCCAGGGGCATGATTGGCAGGAGTTAAATAGAGTACCTTTAGACATTGCTTCATACAAAATATGAAAGCTCTAGGCCTCATGGTTTCAGAGAAGATTTTTCTAAGACTTGCCCATTTTAAGCCTATGGGAGCCAGACCCCTGGGGTGTGGCCAGTTTGGGCCCCAGGGGCATGGTTGGCAGGACTTATGTAGAGTACCTTTAGACATTGCTTCATACAAAATATGAAAGCTCTGGACCTCATGGTTTCGCAGAAGATTTTTTAAGATTTTCCCATTATAAGCCTATGGGGGCCAATGACCCCTGGGGCATGGCCAATTTGGGCCCCAGGGGTATGGCTGGCAGGATTTATGTTGAGTACCACTAGACTTTGCTTCATACAAAATATGAAAGCTCTGGACCTCATGGTTTCAGAGAAGAAAATTTTTTCAAGACTTTCCCATAATAAGCTGCCAATGACCCCCAGGGCGTGGCCAATTTGAGCCCCAGGGGCATGGTTGGCAGGATTTATGTAGAGTACCACTAGACATTGCTTCATACTAAATATGAAAGCTCTGGGCCTTATGGTTTCAGAGAATAAGATTTTTTAAGATTTTCCCATTATAAGTCTATGGGAGCTATATGTTGCCATGGCAACCAGAGTTTCCATCTGATCTGCCCAGAAACTTTTTGCAGCCTTTCCCCCTACCTGCTTATGCTTCACATGAAATATGATCAAGATTGGCCAACAGGCTTCAGAGATATACTTAATTGAAAAATGTGAACGGACGACGACGGAAGACGGACGCCGGACGCCGGATCACTGGTTTACTAATACCTCACATGAGCCTTCGGCTCAGGTGAGCTAAAAATGCTGTTTTAGGAAAAGAAAATCCTATATCTATCCTAATAATACAGTGTTCATAGGCTAGGCCACATCAATATGGTATACAAGTTTATAAAGTCACATTACAAATGTATAAAGTAACACAAAAACAAAGAATCTAAAACACTTTTCAAAACTCAAAATGTTGAAATGTTGACTGAAATTTTTG
Source organism: Anodontia alba (assembly GCA_964016985.1). Taxonomy (NCBI): domain Eukaryota; kingdom Metazoa; phylum Mollusca; class Bivalvia; order Lucinida; family Lucinidae; genus Anodontia; species Anodontia alba. Next base: position 94,585,685 of record OZ024823.1, read on the forward strand.
CAGTGATTTCAGTTTTAATGTAATCTATGGAAGCAACCTTTTTCAGTCTCCTCTGACTTAAGAAAACAAGAGCTTCACAAGCGGGGAAATATATGCCCAATTTGTGCCCAGCTGATCCAAGGCAGTCGTAATGATGGCTTAAAATGACAGTGGAAATCAGTTTTTGAAAACTATGACATGTATACATATATATTGACATGCTTGAACTGGAACAAGATGTAATGCACTTAAGAAAATAGCTGGAAATGATAATTATTACCTTAAATGCACTACATTTTGTTCCAGTTCAAGCACCTCTAATATACTATTATAGATCAAGAAATTATAGTTATATAATAGTCTTGTTTCAAAGTCTACTAAGTTTTGGTCCATAAATGTCCACTGCATATGTTTTGAACAATGAATGAACTGTAACGCTGGGGAAGGTGGCAGAGGAAGAGGCAGGGGGGAGGGAGGTACAAACATGTTAAATGCATCAGATTTGATTTGATTTTTATGGCCCTTTCAAGAATATTTCACTTATATCGAGCTGATCGTTAATCAAAGGTGGGCAAAAACAGGAGTACCTGGAGAAAAACCACCTGACCTACCCGTGCAGAACTTGGCATCTCGCATGTGACCCGAGCAAGGCTCGAACCCACAGCGGTGATTAAATGCATCAGAAAATCATATTTGATCATTGTTATTGCATAGAGACTTGGTGTAATGCACAAGAGCTTTCAGCCGACAGCATAGCTCGGTTGTTTTGTAACTTGCCAATCATCAAGACAAAATTTTAAGTATGTGATCTTGGCCTTCAAGGTCAACAAAGGGGTGAGATGCTGCATAACTATCATTAACTGGAGCAAGTGAGCAGTAGCTCATGTATACCCCCAGCCAGCAGTAACCTAACAAAAACACACTTAATACAAAGGAAATGTTGACAAACAGACAGACCGACTGACAATCGATAACAAAGCCAGTGAAAGGCCTATTGACAAATATTAAAATGTGCCATTCTAATATTGCAAAAAGCAAAAGAATATACAAACTTAACAAAATTTCAACACAATTTTACACAACTTCTGTGTCTGTGACTTTCACCTGAAGTCAACATCAGGATCCGAATGATGTCAGCTAATCAGTTCCAACCTTGTTACATAGCAAAGGTTCCATTCAAGTATATAAGAAAATAAGCAACAAAATTTCTAAGTCTGTGACACTGACCTAAAGTTCGAGACCAGGGGTGGAGATGGTGATGAATAAAATTTCAGATCAATATCTATCACTACTACAAGTATAATTCAAAAAGATCAAAGGGTTTATAAACTAAAAGATCTTAATCTATAAGTTTCTAAGTCCATGACCTTGACCTAGAAATCATGTCCCGGGACAGGAATAGTTTCAAATAAAATTTTGAACCAATATCTATCATCATATAATTCAAATCGATCAAAGGACTTGGAAACTATTAGATCTTTAAAACTTCAACGTAAAACATTTAACATAAAAAATTGTAAAACATTTCACATAAAAAATTGTAAGTCTGTGACCTTGTCCTAGAGGTCAAAACCAGTGGTGGGGATGGTGCTGAATAAAATTTCGAACCAATATCTATCATCAAACAAATACATTTAAAACTGATCATATGGTTTAGAAACTATGAGATTTTAACATTTTGCTATAACCACCACCAATGCTAATGCCAACACTGGGAGTAGTGCAATAGCCCTTCCTGCACTTAGTATGGGCCAGCTAAAAACTTGAAGACTTGGAAGAAAAAACATATGTAAAATCTTATACTTTCTTTTGCTAAAATCCTGCAGGAAATTGCGTTCAATGCATAAGTTTTGATAACATTGTTTCCAGGGTAAAGTAAAGAAAAAAAGTAATTTGTAATATCCCAATTTTTTCAAGTTTCCTATGGGCTGATGTTTTATTCTATGATGAGCTGAGAACTCATATATGTAAAAATGCAAAGCTAGTCTATAACAGTACATGAACTGCCTTGTAAAACAGAGATTTTTGGGATCGATCTGAAACATGATTGATATTAAGAGAAAAGTGCTGGGTACTGGGTAGTACATATCATGTCACGGTTACTGTTAACTAAATTTAAGCAAAATTATACTCTCCAATAGTATGGGCATACTAGAGCATGTTTATTTCACTATTTCTAGACAGCTTCTCCTACAATGTCTATCCTGTTGAGATGGAATGTTTGTAGCTAGCAAAACTATGATGTGGAGAATTACATTATTTTCAAGCTGCAGCTAAACAAGGTTTACAAGATCTAGGCATCTCAGGCGGAATTATTGGCTTGATTTTATGGTCATTTCACTGATATTGGGGACTACTGTCCCTCTTTGGATTATCTACAAATGCTTCAAAGCTCATGTTTTTTGCTATCCCAACTTAGAAAAATAATTCCCTGTATCAGTGCAATGACACTTTTATTATATGGCTATAAATTTTTTTCACATTTTGAATACTATGGCACAACAAATTCTGTTTTTAATAAAAGTGCAAGAAGAAAATCAGACAGTGATATCACTTTTGCACTAGTGCAACATCACCGTGATAATATTATTGCACTGTTGCTGTTTTGCAGAGAAAAGTGTCAGAAAAGTTTTTTGAAATTCAATCAATTTTTGATGCTCAGATTGCGTCTTTAGAACTTTTGGATTTATTCTGATTTTGTATGATGTCATATCTCACTTGTAATGAAAAACAAATGATGCACTAAATGCCACTGATTCTGACATCATACGACTTAACATTTCAGAATGGCAAAAAAAGTCTGAGATATGGAATGTAATCACAAACAAGTTTTACTGGTTTAAAGAAAGAATGTAATTCTGATATTGCGTGCTGATGTCGAGAAATATCATCGTCATTGTTTCTCTGTTTTATCGTTGATTTCTATTCATTCATATTATTTGCTATATGATAAAGAGTATTAGAAACCATAGACCATTAGAAACCAATGCTGCATGCCATTAACAGCAAAGACTATAGTAGGAGATATTCAGGAAATACTCCAAATATGTAAATCTTTGAAAAACAATATATTAAAATGTCGTGGACTGTAACCTTCAAATAAAATGGGCTGCTCTTTGTCACAGTATTACTTTCCCCAAGTTTCCAATTGGATCAAAACTGTAAAAGTATGCCAGTCACTAAAGAGCAATAACTCTGTTAAAATGCGGTGAATTGTACACTAAAACATTAAGAACTGCTCCACATTATAGTCTATCAAGTTTTAGCTTAAACAGATCAAAAATGTAGAAGTTAGCTGGAAACAACTCCATGTGTTTCAATCTTTAAAGTGCTATAACTTACTTAAAATGGGATTAAATGTAACCTCAAAATGATATGCACTGGCCCACAACTTAAAATGGGATTAAATGTAACCTCAAAATGATATTCACTGCCCCACATCTTAGTCTTACTATCCACAAAGTTTCAGACAGACACTAACCAATAACATATGTCCATTCATTTTTTTTTTTTTTTTTTAAAAATGGCAAATAATGAAATTAATACAATGCGAACTTGCATACCATACTTTACTTTATGCTAAATTTTTGTTTATTATTTATAACATTGTGTATTTTTGTGCGTATTTGTTCAACAGTGCGTTCTGGAAGTTGATCTTTTGCTCTCATCAATTTAAAAGTCTTTGGCATTTTTTTGGAGCGAAGTTCGTCTTGAAATAAGTCTGCAAATAACTGATTTTCTGTCTCTGACCATCTTCGTTTCATGCCTCTTCTAGTAGGATCTGAAAAATCATTTTGTAATATAAGCTAGATTAAATGAGTAACAGTCATAAGTAAAAGGCTATCAGTGAAGTTTTGTTAGAGTATGATGGAAAGTTTCCTTTATTTCCTAAACTTTATCACAAATCTCATTCTTGGCATCAAAACAATGAAGAAGAAATCAGAAAGTAACAGTAACAGACTAGTGTAAGTGTCCAGAAAGACATGACTAAACTCCTATAGGTGACATCACTACACTGTACAAACTTTGTACCAAATTTGAGAATCCTACTTTTGACAGATAAAGGAGTTACTCTGACAGAAAAAGTTAACACACAAACAAAAAAACTTAAACCCCTTCCTCCCACCCCACCCCACCCCAACTGGTCTTTGTTATGTCAGTGGTATAACTATGTAGTATAAATAAGACGGTTTATATTTATCTGTATATTTATACCATTTACCAACCGTCTTTTAATTATGTACCTGTTGTTCTAAATGTATTCCCTGTTTTTCCTAAAGTATCAACATCACTATTTGAAACACTGTTACAATGCATATACATAACCTTTAGGTAAGCTCATATAAATACAAGAACTAAGATCATAATCCTTCAAATTTCATTTTCATGGTTTTATAATACATCTATATTACCACTGTCGTGTGATTCAAAAGTATATTATAACTGAACATACATCATGATAAATTAACACTGAGAGCATCCCCGGTCTTGTAGATTGTGCTGGATTCAACAGAAAAAACACAATGACTAGAACACAGCACTGGTAAGGGCAAATGATTTTTGGTGTAACTGTTTTGTTAGTGAAATGAGTCTGTCAAACTGACACTGCTAAATGTATTTCATTTTTTTTTTTTTTTTTTTTTTCAAATGTATTTGGTGCTTGTAAAGTACCACTTTTCCTGAACTTATTTACAAGACCAAAAAAAAAAACCTTTGCAGAAACTACATGATACCGTGCCACCAAGAATATGTCTCAAAAATGGAAACCAGAAAACCATGATGGTCCTATATCGCTCACCTGAGCTAAAAGATTTGAAGTAGTGTACCAAATATCAAAGGCCAGAACCCTAAATATCAAACTTGCTCAAGATAATATCAAATATAATATAATAATAACCAATATTTGTGTGAAGTTATATAAAAAACCATCAATAAATGAAGGGGTTAGAGCAATGACCAAATTTTTCTAAAAATACCCACAGTGACCTTGACCTTGATGCCAGGACCCTTAGGTCAAACTTGCTTGAATTATTATACTACCAAACATTTGTGGAAAGCTATATAAAAATACATTGATAAATGTAGGCACTAGAGCCATGACAGTTTTTTTTAAACAAGAGGGCCATAATGGCCCTGTAACGCCATCTGAACCGGACCCTGAAAGTAAAACTTGCTGGAGATAATATCACACTCAACATTTGTGTGAAGTTATATTAAAATCCATCCATAAATGTAGGTACTGAAGCGATGACTAGTTTTTCTAAAAATAGCCACAGTGACCTACTTGAGCCCAGGACCCTGAAAGTTGAACTTGATCAAGATACCATCATACCCAACATTTATATGAAGTTATGTTATATTAAAATCCGACAATAAATGTAGGCGCTAGAGCGATAAAGTTTTTCTATAAATAGCCACCTTGACCTTGAGCCCAGGACCCTTAAAGTCAAACTTGCTAGAGATGCCATCATACCCAAGATTTATGTGAGGTTATATTAAAATCCATTAAAATGTAGGCACTAGAGTGACAACAAAGGTGAAATATGCATGTAAATCTATGTTAAAACAAGTGGGCCCTGGAGTGGGGTCATTTTTGCCCCAGGGCTATAATCTGTACAATCCTGGTCGACATCAACTAGATGAAGCTATGTAGCAAGAAGAATTTTGAAGGTTTTCCCTATATAAGTTTATGTAAAATGTGTGACCCCTTGGGAGGAGCCATTTTTGACCCTGGGGGTATTATTCGAACAATCTTGGTAAAGGTCCATTTGACTAAGCTACATGCCAAATATCGAATGCCTCGGCCTTCTGGTTTCAGACCTGAGGATTTTTAAAGGTTTTACTCATATATGTCTTTACTCATAAATTTTGGCCCTAGGGCTATAATTTGAACAATTTTGGTAGAGGTCCACTAAGTGCAGCTGCATGCCAAATATCAAAGGCCAGGGTCTTCTGGTTTCAGACAAGAAGATTTTCATAGGTTTTCCCTGTATAAGTTTATGTAAAACAAGTGGCCTCCGACACATTTGGGGGTTGGGGGGGGGGGGGGGCTCTACAACTATAATTTGAACAATTTCGGTAGAGGTCCACTAGACAAAGCTACATACCAAATATCAAAGATCTGGGTCTTCTGGTTTGAGACAAGAGGATTTTAGAAGGTTTCCCCTATATAAGTGTATGTAAAACAAGTGGTCTCTAGGTCGGGGCCAATTTTGGCCCCAGGGCCCTAATTTGAACAACTTTGGTAGGGGTCCATTAGCCAATGCTACATACCAAGTATCAAGGACCTGGGACTTCTGGTTTCAGACAAGAAGATTTTTAAAGTTAAAAAATCTAGTTTTAGCTCCTGTAACCTAGATGTGCAATGGACCTGAACCATTAGAACAACTTTGAAAGAGGACCAACTAAGGATCATACCAGTGAAGTTTGGTCAAAATCCAATCAGTGGTTTAGAAGATGTCCTTTGAAGAAATTGTTTGTGCATGGACGCATGCACGGACGGACTCACAAATAGATACATACGTGGCTATACACTATGTGGCAAAAATCATTAAGGGGCTACTGATTTTAAGAGCCTTTCGAAAGAGTTCTCACGAACAAACACTTGTGTGTCTTTCCTTCCATTATAAGGTGCCGTCTTGTCCATAATCTATGTGGTTAATTTCTTTTATTCCATCAACTAAGTGCCTGCTTCATAATGTGTTTATTATTTCTCCTTCAGAGGTGCCACACACAATCTGTTTTAAAATTTTCAATCACGTTTTCTGCAGTTTTGACCCTGGACAAACTTTCAGCTCCCCATAAAGTAGGCCTGTGGGAAATTAACTTATGACAAGATATTTAATGCCAGTCTCTCTTTATTTATTCTGTAGTAAGTTTTAAGCTAAACAAAAGCAGACATGAAATATACACGTAGAAAAAAGTTAAGCAGTACCCGAGTTTTCTGATAGTGTCGATGTTGGTTAGAAATATAGAGAACCTTTAAACAAAACCCATAATATTTTTGTATCTATGCTTACCCGATCAACAATTAAAATTACCATATTTACTGGCTTTAAAGTGCAATCTATTGGAAGACACATTTTCCACGAAAATACTTGCTTTTATAAATATGGGTCTGTTGATCTCAAAATATACTGCTTATGAACTTGAATGCATTCTGACGCTAGAATGTTATGATAATCATAAGATCTGATGCTCGAAGCTTGTGGTCATTAAGTACAGACTGCTTGTGTAAAATGCTTTTCTACCAGTCAACAGTCTGGACTTAGGTTAAACTTTTACCTATCTTGGCATTTTATTTGGTAATTTAGGTCACTTTGAACCTGAAATAACAAGAATGTCCATCAAAAATTAAAGCATAGTGCTTTGTCTGGTGTATGAGGAGGTGGCTCGAAGACTATGCTTTGTCTGGTGTATGAGGAGGTGGCTCGAAGCCGGCCTTGCTGTTCCAGGAGGGCATACTAAATAATTATTGGAATGTGACTACCTTAATATTTTGAATTGGTTCGAGTCTCGAGAAGCATTAACACCAAGAACCACTATTGTGACCAACAGGACCATAGTAAAATATGGTAGTTTCCAGGGTAGTTGGATTCTCTGCCTCATCTTAATCCCATTGTTACATAGACACACCAATATTACGGTTTAGTACATATATTCGAAATAATTTAAATCTACTTAACTATTATGTCAGAAAAACAGTGTTGCTCAACTCTTTTCCATGTGTATATATCCAAAACACAAAATCAGAAAATTTCTGTCGCTCAGCCGAGTTCAAGGATGACCCTGAAAAAAAAAGAGGGAGTAAAATCTGATTTTTATTAGTCCAAACTTGCAGGTTACTTGGACAATCATAAAATCTCTGCTGAGTTTGTTTCTGGGCCAGATCAGAATATTCACTTTGCAGTAACTTGCCCTTGAGCAACGCAATGTAAAAAAGATAAATTCGAAAGCCCTTTAATGGCTGAACAATTAGCCATCGATTTTTGGATAAAGTTTAACAAACCCTTAATGACTGGACGATTAGCCACCAATGTTTGGAAATACTTACAACCCCTTAATGATTGGAAAGTAGCCACCAATGGTTATGAACAGACAGGTAGCCACCAATGTTTGGAAATAACTGCCACTTAATGATTATGGGTGGACAAGCAGCCACTAATGTTTGGAATATTTTACAGCCTAACTCCTTCATTTATAATCAGATCTTCATCAAACTTGCAGGTTACAAGGACAATCATAAAATTGATTGTGGCCAAATCGGAATATTCGTCATTGAAGATTTTAAAGGGCTTTTTCCACATATAGGTATGGCAGCAATCTTGGCCATGTGACCTGAACAATTTGAACTTAGCCATTGAGGCTGTGCATTGAATGTCTGAAATGCCCAGCTGATTCCGAGATGTTTGACGATGTTGACAAAAAGTGGTTGACAGAGGTCAGCTTATACAATACAATAAGCTCATCAAGTGAGCGAAAATAGTCATTGATCATATTAAAAGAAACCATACTACATTCATAGTGTATTTGGACAAAGCAGTACAAGGCGCAGTCTGATCACTGTCTACACTGTTAATTACAATGCTTCTCAGGTGTCCAAATTTTTAGCATTTTAATGTAACAAACCTTCAGCAAAATAGTAGTGACTATTTTAACCGATACCATTATGCAATCTGTGTGACAAAAAAACAAAATCTTGCAAGGTTAGGTCAACATTTGCTGTAGTTTACAAATGCATTGAATGATCACTTAAAATCATCACAACAAATAGCATAGACAGTCAACAAGAAGGTGTCCTGTATTAAAAATGAGTTCTTTATCAATCACATGTTCAATGCAGACAGCAGTAAGTATTTCCCTTGATATGAACCATATCAACATTTTGCATGACCAAAAAAGTAATCTACACAGTTAAGTGCATACAGGCATAAAGCAAAATAAAAAATTGCTGTTTATTGTAACCCAATAGACCACTGTAATTTTTTTTTTTTTTTTTTTTACATTTTTAAACTGAAATGTAAAATGTAATTTTTTCCCATAGGCAAAATGCTTACATGTCAAAGTTAAGTTGTTTATTACCAAACTATAAAAATAAAACAACTGGATACTGAAATTCAATTGAAGCTTGACAGCAGCTCTGGTGTCATTTCAAAACCTTTCAGCTGAAAACTGCTAGTGTCTTTTGAAAAGTAATGAATTTTCCAGGAGTATCTGCATTTTTGCCTATTTCACTACAGAAATGATATCAAACAAAACTAGACATTTACTAAAATGTAAGGATCTCCAAAGAAAATGAACCAACATTAGTGAAACTTAGCAAGATATCAAACAGAGATACACTGCTTCTTTATTGAACATTTTGTGTGAAAATTTTAATCCTGCAAAAAGCTACAGTCAAACAAATATTTTTGTGTTAAGTCAATGGGAAAAATACAGAAGAGGCTCCACTTCTTTTCACCAGATAACTCGAACTAAAGTGAGAAGGTGCAGGGCAGAAATCTTGTCAAAATTTTTCTTTCCAGTGAAGAAAAAAAAGAATCATGCAAAATTTCCACATGGTATACAGTGATCTGACAAAGTAGCTGGGCTAAACAGTTTTGCAGCATCCCATATGTTTGCTGCAATACAATTTTAACTGTTGAGACTGGCGTAATTAATTTTCAAATAAAAAGGAATAACTGGACATAAAACTTGGCTTGTGATTTTACACTGAAAAATTTAGTTTACTTAATCAGAAATAAACTGAAACAATACATCAACTAAAACAATTATCCTGTCAGAAAAACTTGGTTTACTTAAATCTGAAATAAAATAATAGTATGTCGCGGGCCAGATTGGAATCTCAGCATATCCAGAATCTGTCTTGACCAGATTAGAAATCTAATTTGGTCTTGGCCAGGTAGGAATCTTGGTATATCCAGAATCTGCTTGGACTTGATTAGAAATCTAATTTGGTCTAGGCCAGATTGGCACTGAGCCGCACCATGAGAAAATGTGTCTTCGGTAAATCTGATGTTAACGTCAGAAAATGGTGATTAAGTTTAAGAAATGCAATTAATATAGTTCATTAAAGATAAACAGAAGCTGTTTCAAAACTACTAAATTTTATGCATAGAAAATATTTAGATTTGGAGTTACCTGCCCTTGTTTTAAGCCACCGTCAGTTTTATAGTATTTTGCTGTATTCTGTAATTACCAAAGCAACCACGACAAAGACCATAATAGAACTGAAGATTGTCTATCAGGATCATTTCTGTTATCTCACAGATATGAATAAAATCACTATAAAGTGTTTTATATAGGCACCAGTAACAGGTGAAAATCTTAAGATACGGTTTTGACATCATTTCTTACAAAAAGGTTACATCATGGTATTTTTGGGAAATCTGGATTATCTACATTAAAACTGACAATTTTATAGTGTAATAAAGTTTCTTTTTTTTTGTCCAAATGCACATTTTCTCGTGGCTTAGCTGATTTCTATTTCGAACAATGCTGATCCAAAGCCAAATTAGAACTATAGTCTGGCCAGGTAGAATCCCTGCCTAATTCTGTTAACACTGCATTTAATCATCTCTAGCATGAATGTGATGGCACTTGATGTTCTATATTTTGTGATTATTTGACTTATTTTTGTGTCAAAGCCGTTTCTTTTCTGTTTCTATTTCTAGTGCCAATAAAAAAAAGCAATTTAGGATGATGCTACCACAGATATCGAACTGCAACCATTTTTTATATGTAAAAATGTAGTTGAAAAAGGGCCATAACTCCCATAATAATTGGTGGATTCTACCCCAAATTGAACTTGACCTATATGTTATGATTATATACCGTATGTGTTCGGACACCATCAGATTTTGAAAAAAGTAGCTAATTTTATGCACCCTTTAAATTCGGATGCCAATCTGAATTACGCAGACATATTTTTGTATTTGGACACAAAATATGTCCTGTCAGTGACAGGTAGGTATATAGGTATTTCCAATTTCTTAGCTGTAAATATGCTAACTAGATGTCAACAAATGAAGAATAAATGTTTCTACATCACTACGCGATTACCGGTACTCCTGGACTAACTTTTTTGTTGTTTCTTTTTCAGTATACGCTGTATCACTGAACCATAAAATACGGGTCACACCGACCTAGATATATTTTAAGGTCAGTCATCGGGTCACATGGAACTTATATGCCAGGTATGATATTTCTGATTCAAATTGTCTTCGAGTTATAAGGCAAAATCATTGAACCATGAAATATAGGTCACAATGATCTAGATATATTTTTATGTCAATCATCATGTCACATGGAACTTATATGCCAGGTATGATATTTCTCCATCAAATAGTATTCAAGATATAAGGTAAAATCACTGAACCATGAAAAAATAGGCCATACTGACCTAGATATATTTTAAGGTTAATCATTGGGTCACATGGAACTAATATCGCAGATCTGACATTTTACCTACAAATATTCTTCAAGATATAAGGTAAAATCACTGAACCATGAAAAATAGGCCATACTGACCTAGATATATTTTAAGGTCAATCATTGGGTCACATGAAACTAATATCCCAGATTTGACATTTTTCCTACAAATATTCTTCAAGATATAAGGTAAAATCACTGAACCATAAAATATAGGTCACACCAACCTAGATATATTTTGAGGTCAATCAACGGGTCATATGGAACTTATATGCCAGGTATGACATTTCTCCATCAAATTGTCGAGTTATAAGGCAAAATCATTGAACCATGAAATATAGGTCACAATGATCTAGATATATTTTTATGTCAATCATCATGTCACATGGAACTTATATTCCAGGTATGATATTTCTCCATCAAATAGTATTCAAGATATTTGGCAAAATCACTGAACCATGAAATATAGGTCACACTGACCTAGATACATTTCAAGGTCAATCATTGGGTCACATGGAACTAGTATCGCAGATTTGACATTTTACCTACAAATATTCTTCAAGATATAAGGTAAAATCACTGAACCATGAAAAATAGGCCGTATTGACCCAGATATATTTTAAGGTCAATCATTGGGTCACATGGAACTAATATCCCGGATTTGACATTTTTCCTACAAATATTCTTCAAGATATAAGGTAAAATCACTGAACCATAAAATATAGGTCACTCCAACCTAGATATATTTTGAGGTCAATCAACAGGTCACATGGAACTTATATGCCAGGTATGACATTTCTCCATCAAATTGTCGAGTTATAAGGCAAAATCATTGAACCATGAAATATAGGTCACAATGATCTAGATATATTTTTATGTCAATCATCATGTCACATGGAACTTATATGCCAGGTATGATATTTCTCCATCAAATAGTATTAAGATATTTGGCAAAATCACTGAACCATGAAATATAGGTCACACTGACCTAGATATATTTCATGGTCAATCATTGGGTCACATGGAACTAGTATCGCAGATTTGACATTTTACCTACAAATATTCTTCAAGATATAAGGTAAAATCACTGAACCATGAAAAATAGGCCGTATTGACCCAGATATATTTTAAGGTCAATCTTTGGGTCACATGGCACTAATATCCCAGATTTGACATTTTTCCTACAAATATTCTTCAAGATATAAAGTAAAATCACTGAACCATAAAATATAGGTCACACTGACCTAGATATATTTTGAGGTCAATCAACAGGTCACATGGAACTTATATGCCAGGTATGACATTTCTTCATCAAATTGTTTTCGAGTTATAAGGCAAAATCATTGAACCATGAAATATAGGTCACAATGATCTAGATATATTTTTATGTCAATCATCATGTCACATGGAACTTATATGCCACATATGATATTTCTCCATCAAATAGTATTCAAGATATAAGACAAAATCACTGAACCATGAAATATAGGTCACACTGACCTAGATATATTTCATGGTCAATCATTGGTTCACATGCAACAAATATCCCAGGTATGACATTTCTGCAACCAATAGTCTTCAAGATATAAGGTGAAATCACTGGACCGTGACATGTAGGTCGTCACCATGACCTTCACGCTTTGACACTCGAACCAATGTCACATAGTTGGTTGATATATAAGCAATTGTGTGTATAACGTTAGCATAATGGAAATGCATATAACATATCACAAATGTGTCCTAGATTTTGACACCTAGCCCCACACAGGCATGAGCCCAGGGGTGTGTTCTTTGGGAATGTCAGAAGACCCTTCCAGTACCTAAGTTCTAACTTGAATACTCTGTGATGAGTGACTGTCCAGATTTAACCATTTGAAAACATTTAACACAGTATTACAAAGATGTCCTAGATTTTGACCCCTAGCCCCACCGCCGGGCATGAACCCAGGGGTATATTGTCTTGGAATCTCAGAAGACCCTCCCAGGTACCTAAGTTCCAAATATGAATGCTCTGTGATGAGAGACTGTTGAGATATAAGCATTTGAAAAACTTTAACGCAGTGTGACGGGAACAGGAACGCAAACGACTGGGGTGACTACAATAGCTCTCACTACTTCGTACAGGTGAGCTAAATATGAACTTATTACCGATGTAAATTTGTCCGAAATGCATACGCAACAGACACATTAAATACAGCTACATTACCAATAGTGTGAGTTTTTTTTGATGTTTTTTTTTTTTTTTTTTTTCCAAAACAAAGGATGAAGAAGAGCAAAATTTCAGCAAGTAAACAAGACCTGTTTTTAGCTCACCTGAGCACGAAGTGCTCATGGTGAGCTATTGTGGTCAGTCAATGTCCGTCGTGCGTCGTCCGTCGTCCGTCGTGCGGCGTCAACAATTGCTTTAAAAGCCTACTCCTCCTACACCCCTGGGCCAATTGACTTGATACTTGGTAGGAAGCATCGGGGTGACTTGTAGATCAAAAATAGCTAAAATCGTTCCAATCGGAAATCCAAGATGGCCGCCATCTTGAAAATCTGTTTTTCGCTTCTTCTCCTGAGCCGAAAGGCCAATTGACTCCAAACTTGCTTGGAACCATCAGGGTGACTTGTAGATCAAAAATAGCTAAAATCGTGCCGATCAGAAATCCAAGATGGCCGCCATGGCCGCCATCTTGAAAATCTATTTTTCGCTTCTTCTCCTGAACCGAAAAGCCATTTGACTCCAAACTTGCTAGGAAGCATCAGGGTGACTTGTAGATCAAAAATAGCTAAAATCGTGCCGATTGGAAATCCAAGATGGCCACCATGGCCGCCATCTTGAAAATCTATTTTTCGCTTCTTCTCCTGAACCGAAAGGCCAATTGACTCCAAACTTGCTAGGAAGCATCAGGGTGACTTGTAGATCAAAAGTAGCTAAAATCCTGCCGATCGGAAATCCAAGATGGCCGCCATGGCGGCCATCTTGAAAATCTATTTTTCGCTTCTTCTCCTGAACCGAAAGGCCAATTGACTCCAAACTTGCTAGGAAGCATCAGGATGACTTGTAGATCAAAAATAGCTAAAATCGTGCCGATCGGAAATCCAAGATGGCCGTCATTGCCGCCATCTTGAAAATGTATTTTTCGCTTTTACTCCTAAACCCAAAAGCCTTTTGACTCCAAACTTGGTAGGAGGCATTGGGGTGACTTATAGATAAAAAATAGCTAAAATCGTGCCTATCGGAAATCCAAGATGGCCGCCATGGCAGCCATCTTGAAAATCTATTTTTCGCTTCTTCTCCTGAACCGAAAGGCCAGTTGACTCCAAACTTGGTAGGAAGCATCGGGGTGACTTGTAGATCAAAAATAGCTAAAATCATGCCGATCGTAAAACCAGGATGGGCGCCATGGCAGCCATCTTGAAAATCTGTTTTTTGCTTCTTCTCCTGAACCGAAAGGCCAGTTGACTCGAAACTTGGTAGGAAGCATTTGGGTGACTTGTAGATCAAAAATAGCTAAAATCATGCCGATCATAAATCCAAGATGGCCGCCATGGCAGCTATCTTGAAAATCTATTTTTCGCTTCTCCTCCTAAACCCAAAAGTCACTTGACTCAAAACTTAGTAGGAAGCATCAGGGTGACTTGGTAGATCAAATATAGATAAAATCGATCTGATCAGAAATCCCAGATGGCCACCATGGCCGCCATCTTGAAAATCTATATTTAGCTTCTTCTTCTGCACCGAAAGGCCAATTGACTCCAAACTTCGTAGGAGACATTGGGGTGACTTGTAGATCAAAAACAGCTAAAATCATGCCAATCGGATATCCAAGATGGCCGCCATGGCAGCCATCTTGAAAATCTATTTTTCGCCTCTTCTCCTGAACTGAAAGGCCAGTTGACTCGAAACTTGGTAGGAAGCATTGGGGTGACTCGTAGATCAAAAATAGCTATAATTGTGCCGATCGTAAATCCAAGCTGGCTGCCATTTAGAGTTTGTTCAAATGATCACGCTCAATTGACTGGCATGCCATATATCTTCTTCAAAATAAAGAACTGCTTAAATGATGATCTTTTCATTAGTTGCGATGACAGGATTGGAAAAATGTTGCATAACATCTGCATATCTGCAGTGGCTATGTCACTCAGGTGAGCGACCCGTGGCCCGTGGGCCTCTTGTTTTTTTTTCTTCATAGCATGTGGGACAAAGATAACAAGACCCGGATATTTTTTCCACATCATTTGTTGCTCACAACATGGTGCAGTGTAAACAACATCATAACGTTTTGTGGAAATCATAACAGAGAAGTTCATGATCATGCTCTGCGGTAATGTTGCCTGTGTAAATTAGTGATGGCTAATAAAGGATCTGTAATCGTTTTTAACATAAACGTTTCATCGGATCGCATAAAATACATGTATTCATTCCATTTTCCTAAGTTTTCAGACACTGAGCAATTTTTAAACCTCTGAATTTCTTACGTATTCGGACAATGAAAAAACAATTATTTTAAGGTGTCCAAACACATATGGTAAATACAGTACCTGTGTATAAAAACTAATCTTTTCAACAGATATCAAACGGAAATCATTTTTCGTATGTTTTGAATTTGTTTGAATTGTAGTTTTACAGCCCAGTCAACACTGTAAAGGTCATGTCAAGCCGGTCACTTCAGTTAACCTAACCGCACTTTTCCTGGGCAGGCTTAGACCTTCTAAGCGGTTAATAATTACAGTGCACATTCTTTCGCCAGTAACTGACAACTGCCCTTCTTGCATCAGCGGAAGGGAGAGAATGACTAGAAAATATTTCATGATCAGTCTCCACGAAAGAATGTTGCTAAACCCGGGGATCGAACCCGCAACCTCCTGATCACCAGTCAGATGCGCATCCTACTGAGCCACCAGGCCAGGCCATTTTTCGTATGTAAAATGAAGTTGAAAAAGGGCCATAACTCCCACAATTATTGGTGCATTTTACCCTAAATCAAACTTGCCCTATATTTTATATGATTATATACCTGTGTATAAAATATGAATCCAATACACTGATCTTTTCAAAATATATCAAACGGAAACCATTTTTCATATGCAAAAAAATGAAGTTGAAAAAGGGCCATAACTCCCATAATAATTGGTGGAATTTACCCAAACTTGAATCTGAACTATATTTTATGATTATATACCTGTGTATAAAATAAGAATCCAATCTACCTATCTTTTCAAAAGATATCGAGCGGAAACCATTTTTCGTATGTACAGACAGCAGTGATACTATATGCACCCCGCACCCGCCCCCCCCGCCCCCCCCCCCCCCCCCCCCCCTCCCATTGAAAATGGCAGGGTCATAAAAATAAAGTCATAACTTAAGCAAAAAAATTCCAATGTGGCTAGTGCAGATTCGGAATCTACCAAATCAAAACTTTTTGTTTCGTTTGAATTTTTGCTTTACGTCCCTCCTACAGCTATGGTGGTATCGGGACGGTCAGTTTACCTAGCCACACTTTTCCTGGGCATGCTTAGACCTACTAAGGGCCTGACCAGTACTCAGTGCACATTTTTTCGCCAGTAATTGACAGCTGTCCTTATTGAATAAGGGGAAGGAGAATGACCGTTGAAAATATTTCACAATCAATCTCCATGGAAGAATGGTGCAGGACCTGAGGATCAATACGACTCGATTGCCAGTCGGACCGTGCATCTGAGCCACACATCCTGGCCCAAAACAAAACTGGAATCCTAATCAGACTAGAATTCTACATCTGTGTATCTGGATCAGCCTTGTCCAAGTTAGAATTCTCATCTGGCCTACACAAAATCAGTATTCTTACCTGTCCAAAACAGATTCCAGATCTGCCTGGGCAGATTCTGGATCAGCCTAGATTCTATCAAGTCTATGACACACTTTTGATTAAAACAATACACAGATTATTAAAAAAACAAAACAAACAAACTTGGTTTACTTAAACCAAATATCAGAGGCCCATGGGTCAAAACAAGAAAAGCAAAGGTAGGGCTAAAACTTAGGGAAATGTAGAGGAATTTGTCACAAAAAGTTGGGGAAGGAAGGATTTTAGGCTAGTTTTTATATCTTCAGTCAAGCACGGTTAAAGCAAGTACTGTTAGTTATAAAGATGCACTAAAAATGGTATTGGAAAGCGAATGCCTACAAAGTGTATTGAAAATTGCAAGAAACTTTGTGGGATGGGTGTTTTCAAAAAAATATTAACTTTGTGAGATGGGTGCTTTCCAAAACATTAATCTAAATCTGGTATTGATACCATGCGAGTGAAGTATAAGTAAACAAGAAAAGAAAATCCAAGAAGGGCCCAGTTGAAAGCCAGATTCTATGCACTTTCTTCATTTGTACCCATAAGGCACATCATGATCAAAGCAAGGCACATTATGATCAAAACAAGGCACATTATGAACAAAACTACAAGAAATCATGTCTACTAATAGTCATTTTAGGACCTGTTATGTGAGGGTTGTCCACACCACATTTCTCTCTTGACGTATACCATTGCACATAGTATTCTTTTTCTATGGAAGCCCTGGAGTGACTATAAACTTCCATGACTTTCTACTTCTAACTTCTTACTGATAACTTCATGACTACTTTTGACTTCTTAGTTGCTGTTTTGAGGTTTTACTGCCCAATCAACAGTTAACTTCATGTCGAGCCAGTTAGTTAACCTATCCACCTGTTCCAGGGCAGACTTAGATCTCCTAAGTGGCTAACCAGGTCTTGGTGCACAAGCTTTTGCCAGTAACTGACAACTACCCTTCTTGAATCAGAGGAAGGGAGAGAATGACTGCTAACAAAACTACATGAATACTGACCAAGTCTGCAAATGCAGTTAATACCTATGCCCTAGGTGAACTACTAAAACAGAAGGATCTATGATGTGGGCATGACATAGCAGGTCTGAATCAGAACTGCTTAAATATGGGAGACAATGTAGATGTAGCACTTATGGTAGTGTAATCTGTGGCAGCAGCAGTTGATAATGCACAACAAATTAATGATAAGCCGTTTATCAGACCAATTATTCATACAACTGATAATGTGATTAGGAGTTCAAACTGGATATTGTACCACCCACACATTATTAATACAGATTGATCAGGTATACCTATCAAGTAGTTTTGAATTAGCATAAAGCCGGCCATGGAATAATTAATTAGCACATGCTGTTTCAGCGCAGAGTACATATGGTGGGTTCTTGAAATATTAGACACATGTGGCCAAGATGTATTGCGATTGCAGACTTTTGCCTTTATCAGCTTTTGCCGCAGAAAAGATTTCGTGATCAATCGCCACGTAACTCAACTTCTTAGTTCCGACTTCCAAGTTGAAGTTATGCTATTTTTAACCTCTAGACTTTCAGCTGAAATTCAGAAGCCAGAAGAAATATGTCGGAAGCTAGAAGAAGTTCGAAGTCATTAAGTTGGAAGTAGAAGTAAACAAGTTAGAAGTAGGAAATCATTAGTGGTGGGACATTGGTTGGAAATCATAATCGATCATCGGTTGGCATCGGTTGCTGCTGCCGATGCGATTTTCCGATTATAATCGGTTCCTGAATAATTCGCTTTGAAGTGCATGTTTCACTGTTAATCCTTGTTCATGGTCATATGTTTACAAGTTCATTCAACTGTACTGCACAACAACTGAACTCTATATTTACAAAGCGTTTGTTAGTACTATTTTTCAGCGATTTGGTGGCCTAAAAGATTTTTTTTCTTCTTTGGCTAGACCCCCCACCCCCTTCATGATCACCCCCAATATACAGTCCTGATAACAGAGCGCACATCAAAGGCTTATCTTATCTAAGTGATTATGGAGTCTTTATAAGGCTGTTAAGTCTCCTTAGGTGGGGCCATATAAGGGTTAATTCTTAAAATTGAGCAATATTCAATATGTTGCTATCAAATAAATTCATTTGCAAATTTTGCATTTAACTTGATTTTATTTGTTGATTTGTATTGTATCATTTTATTTTTTTATTTATTATTATTATTATTATTATTATATATTTTTTTTTTTTGATAGTTTTTTTTCTAAACACAAAAGTGTTGTTTTTTTCTTGCATTGTGAAAAAGTACAAATGAACTGAAATAGAAATAAAAAATTGAAAATATTTATTTATTTATTTATTTTCTAAAGTAAATAAGAACACTGCACAATTATTCCATTTCAGTAAAACAATACATTATGGAATATGTCAAAAAGTTCTTGGACAATTTAGAATTTGTATTTTATGCCAAAAAGCTTCTCATACTATCTTCCTAATCTTCTGTATTTGATCCAAAGAAACAAATAAAGGGGGCATTTGGTGATAAATTAGCGTATAGCATAAATATCTGTATTTCACCATGAAATATGTTGTGGGTTTCATTAGAACTGCCTGGGAGAGACAATTCTAATGAACAAACACCAGGTATATTTTATTGAATAACTAGAAAAAAAAAACATCAAATTATCACCAAACTACCCACATTTGTTTCTCTGTCTTCATCATAAACTTTGCTGATATAAAATCTAATTTCCCCTTATCAGACCCCTACCTGAAAGGATGGCCAAAGTCACCGTGAATTTCTTATCTTAATCTCCTCAGAGTCATTAGGGTGTTATGCAATCCAAAATGTGTCTTTAAGCATGTTATTAATAATTTAAACTTTTTTTTTTTTTTTTTTTTTTGCAGATTCAAATAATGATAATAAAAAAACTTAACATAGAGAGAATACATATCTATGAAGCTTTAAAATGCTATTTAAGACATTGTATAAGTTTCAACCCACCTGTATGGTTCAGGAAGAATTAAAATGAAAATGTCCGACTACTAGTCCAGTGTCGGGTACTAGTGTGCAATCGGTAAATTTCAGCGTTGCTTTATTGATTTTAAATGAAAAACTGGGTGAAAAAAACAACAACAACAAAAGACAGATACACTAGTCTGAAGGGCTGAAGCTGTTTTATTAGTGCTATGACACTTTTAATTAATAATAAACTTTGAAGAATTTGTTCCATTCAGAAATTTTCAGCGGCAAAAAGTACATCAAAACGGACATTTGTGCGAGTCATAGAACCAGGTAGCTTAATTTAAGGGAACATGAACTATCAATACATTTGACTTTAACAGTTTACACATTATTTCCGCCCGTCTGTTGTACAGAATGATTCGGTTTCATCAAATCAACCGTGAACCAGTCGGCAGGCTTGGTGAATCTGAATGACGTGTCATAACTACACACTAGCCAATAAAAGAAACTTGCTCTGCCCCACCTTCTACTGCGTAGTTTTGTAAATCAAAAGCGGCGGCATATTGTCACAAATCTTTATGGTCAATGAGTTGTGTAATCAGTGACAGATGTCCTCATACACTGTGAAAACACTTCCGTGAATACTCAAGTATATAGTCGCTGAGTACATCAATAGGTAACTGTTTGTTTTACCCCACGTGGTTAATTGAAAACATGCAGCGTCAATCAGTTTGCCGATGATCGATTGTGAGAAAGTTCAATCGATTATCGGAATCGGGAGCTTCCAGCACGCCGCTAATCGATACCACCTGATCATCGGTACACCACTAGAAATCATGAATAAAAAATAACGGTGTGTTGCTTGCAACACAAATGAGTGTATGGCACAGAGAAAAAATAGACAGTTTCCTAAAAAACAAGAGGTTTGCATTTTGTCTTTTGCAGTAACTCTTAACTTCAGCTGTCAGAGAAATCTCAACTATAGTCCCACTTCAGCACTACCTGTTGAAGAAAACCATACATTAGAAATGCATTCCCACTTGAAAAAAAAAAAAGGCAAATTCCATAGGGAATGTATGCCCCCTGCCTTTTTGTCAAGATGTTTATCACCACCCTCCCCTGCTCACACCTAAAGCCCAAGATGCCCTTTTGTCCCCTTTTTGTCAAGTTGTTTATCACCACTCTCCCCCCCTCCCCCCTCACACTGCACACACCTAAAGCCCAAGATGCCCTTTTGTCAATGAATTTTAGACAACAAATGAAACACGCACCTGTAAAGTTTCAAAAGGATCAGCCTCAAACTGTAGGAGGAGCTGCGAGGACAAGGTAAATACTCCCTATACACTTGTGTAGTATTACCTGGGCTCTAAAAAAGTGTAGTATTAGGTCTCTAAAATAGTCCAAGTTAAAAATGTGAAAAAAAAGTGATAAAAAATCATTTCAGGATTCTGAAAAAAGCACATGCATATCTTCAGACCAACCTAAAAGCACCTGTAAAGTTTTAAAAGGATCGGCCTAAAACTGTAGGAGGAGTTGCGAGGACAAGGTACATACTCCCTATACACTTGCAGGCCTCCTAGTGGCCCACTTTGAAAATATAGGTTTTTATATAGGTTCTTCTTACTCAAAATATAGGTTATTTACAGGTTTTTCAATAAAAATACAGGTTAAAAAAAGAGACTTCCAAACTCACATAAACATTTAAAACTGAAGAAAAAATATTTGATGAATTTTTGTGCCACAATTACTCAGATAAAGTTGATCTGAATTTTACAAAGTCTGAGCCAGCGAAGCGAGCGAGGAAAAAAATTACAATTTCTTGACAGTTTTCATCACTTTTTATGGGACTAAAAAGTAAAAAATAGTAGTGCATTTTGAAGAAAAGTTAGGGTTGAGTCGCAAGAAGGTTCAAAAAGTGAAAAATATAGGTTTTTTCATGAAAATACAGGCTTTTTATAGGTTTTATGAACAAAATAAAGGTTTTATAGGTTTGGCACAAAATTATAGGTTATTATAGGTTTTGCTAGGAGGCCTGCACTTGTGTAGTATTGGGGCTCAAAAAAAAGTGTATTAGGGCTCTAAAATAGTCTAAGTTAAAAATGCGAAAAAAGTGATAATCATTTCAGGATTCTGAAAAAAGCACATGCATATCTTCAGACCAACCTAAAAGCACCTGTAAAGTTTCAAAAGGATCGGCCTAACACTGTAGGAGGAGTTGCGAGGACAAGGTACATACTTTCTATACACTTGTGTATTATTAGGGCTCTAAAACAGTCTAAGTTAAAAATGCGAAAACAGTGATAAAATGTCATTTCAGGATTCTGAAAAAAGCACATGCATATCTTCAGACCAACCTAAAAGCACCTGTAAAGTTTCAAAAGGATCGGCCTCAAACTGTAGGAGTTGCGAGGACAAGGTACCCACTAGAAATCTGGAACCACGCACTACTGAAAGCCAAAAACAATGTCCCTCCGCTTTTCTTCGAAAAGGCGGGGGACAAACACACAACAGGCATGAAGCCCACCTAAAGATCAATTTATTAGGCAAAAAAATGACAAAGTGCACAAAGCTGAAAAAGGAAGAAAACAGAATTTGACAAATTACACCCACGTCAAGTAACTTCATTCTCTGAAGAAAACATTTGCAAAGTTTCAAACCTATAAGTGGAAAAATGTAAGGTGCCGATTTTAAAAGATACTCAATGTCTATACATTGTAGGCCAAAAGATTACTCATTCATAAAGCCTAACAAAAGCCGTCGCAGGACAGCATACCTCGCCTGAATCGTGCCTTGCCAGTAAAACTGAAATGTAATTAATTACAGAAAAAACAAAACATGAACTCACCATTTAAAATCAGTGGACCACGAAATGTTGGGTCACTCAGACTAATTTGTTATGAGGTCAGGTGTTGTCTCATGATGAACTAATATCCCAAGTATTACGTTCATCCATCAAGACAAAAGACAAAATTGCTGGACCCCATAATATAGGTCATGCTGATCTACATTTGTTACGAGGTCAATCATTTTCTTGTACTGAACAAATACCCAAGTATGTTCATTCATCAAATAGTCTTCAATATATAAGGGAAAATCACTGGACTGCAAAATGTAGATCACGTTGACCTACATTTGTTATGGTCAGTTGTCTTACACTTAATAAATCTCCAAATATGATGTTCATTCATCAAATAGTCTTCACTATACAACAAAATCGCTAGACCGTGAAATACAGTCATGCTGACCTACAGTTATGAAGTCCATCGTTTTCTGACACTGAACCAATATACCAAATATGATGTTCATCCATCAAATAGTTTTCAAGATGTCAGGGAAAATCGCTAGACTGCAAAATATAGGTCATGTTAAGCTACATTTATGAAGTCAATTGTTGTCAAACTGAAACAATATACCAAGTATGATGTTCAGCCATCAAAATAGTCAATATAGAAGACAAAATCACAGGACCGCAAAATACAGGTCATGTTGCCCTACATTTGTAATGAAGTCAATAGTTGTCTCACATTGAAACAACATACCAAGTATGATCTTCATCCATCAAATAGTCATCATCTGGCAAAATCGCCTGACCGCAAAATATAGGTCACACTAACCCTCACCTCATGACACAAAAGTCAATGTCTGAAGGTTGAGTGATACTGGACCAATTATTTTTAGAATTTACCTAACAGTTATGCTATAAAAGACAGTTTTAAGGTATCCTAGATTTCGACCTCTAGCCCCACCCCGGGACATGAATGCTGGGGTAAGACCCTATGGAAAGAAAGCAGACCCTCCCAGGTACCCGTTTTAAATATTGAGCCAAAAAAGAAACATAGCCTTGGTGTGCCCTAGATTTCCTCCCCAGTTTTTGGGTAAACACTGATATTTTCAGGTATAGCTCTATATGATCCTTGCTCGTTAGATATTCAATTTGATCAGTGTTGACGGAATCATTCATTGTAGACCGAAAACACCAAAATCGAGGGAAAACACATAAAGTGCTTGCGCAAACTTTCAAACCTTTAAATCCTTTCAAAAATGATGACATTTGCACCCTGCATAAAATTCACACACACAAAAAAAAATAATAAAATAAAACTTGCACTTCAAACAAACTCGTAACTGAAACCCATGAAAACGCTGTTTGCAAAGGAGACAAGAAGAACAACTTTTTGTGTTTCAGAAATTATTTCTTTAAATTGTGAATAACGCTAAATAACTCATAGTGGTTTTCATAATTAAAAGGATGCCAGGGTTTAAATGTTTGCACATGCACATTTTCCCTCCTTTTTGCTGTTTTTGGTCTGAATAACACTGTCAATACTGGTAAAAATTAGAATCAGTTTCTTGCATTTTGTTGTTCTGATATCTACCAAGCAAGTACTATAAAGAGTCATACCTGAAAATTCAGTGTTTAACCAAAAGACTGAGGAATAATCTAGGCAATGTTTCTTTTTTTGCTCAGTACATATAAAACCAGACACGAGTGCAGATGCGGACTACTGGCCTGACTGCAATAACTCTGACTTTCAGGCTACAAAAGTGAGAAAAATAGTCAAAAGATATATACCCTAATCACATGCACACCTCCATTCCATAAGAGCGACATCTCCATTCCATCAAAAAACACTGTAAAGTTTCAAATCATAGGTGGAAAACCACAAGGAAGTTGATTTTGGAAGGGATCCCAGTCTATAATAGGTGCACATTGAACTGTTGCCCTGACCTTTGCAAGTGACAGTTTACAATAAACAATAACGTAGTAAGTTTGCCCTTGATATTCTCCACAACATGAAAAGCTATTCTGGCAAACAAACACGACTGCAAATGGAGGAAGGAAGCATGCCCAATTAATGATTAAAATCGGATTTGAAAAACAGTGCATCAGTTGTCAGTCGTATTGTGGTACAGTATACTATCTGTATTTTACACCGATGTCTATGGAAACACAGAATCTTAGACAACTAAAAGTGGCAATATCTGAATAATTCTGGCGTGAATTCATGACCAGACAGATTGTTGCAATCATCCCTTTTCATGCATTAAACCAGCAATATCAGGCTTCAAGAAAAAAAAAATTACTGCAAGAAATATCAATGGCACTGTAAAAGCAGGAATAAACTGAAAGATTTTAAGATTGCAGCCAATGAATGGCTATACTGACTGCTGAATCTGGCTCATATTCACACAGAAGCAACTCTGTAAACTAAGGATCACATTTCTGAGAATAATTTTGATCAAAGATATAGCAAACATTAACAAATATTAGTTTAAAATTTACCCTCGAAAAAAATGAAGTGTTCCTTAACTTTTTTCCAAATGTATATAAGAACCATATGCATCTTCAGATCATGACAAAAACATCAAAAAGGATCAGCATAACACAATAGGAGGAGTTGATCTCAAGGTACCCATTATTTACACAATTTGATAGTATTCAAGCCCAAAAAATAGCAAAGTTAAAATAGTATTCAAGCCCGAAAAATGGCTAAGTTAAAAAAGCTAAAAAAGTGATAAAATGAATCTGAGGATTATATAAAAAAAAACACATGCACATCTTCAGACCATGACAAAAGCATCTGTAAAGTTTCAAAAGGATTGGAATAACACTGGGGGAGTTTATCTCACAAGGTACCCTCTTCAGACCATGACAAAAACACCTGTAAAGTTTCAAAAGGATTGGAATAACACTGTGGGAGGAGCTGATCTCACAAGGTACCTACTGTAAAGTGTTACGGAATTACAGATTTACAGAATCTGGGCAAATCCAGTATGCCCCACTTTTTCAAAGCAGAGCTATAATACAGCAATGTCATTATGATAACATGGAGAATGGTGAATAGGGCAAATCCTGCATAGCAATTTTTTCTCAAAGCGGTGCTATAACAAATGCTATTTCTGGTATAAAACTCCTACAGCAAAGCACTTACTTAATGAATCCCGGGGCTATTTTTAGCATCAATGAGCCATCTAGTTCAGAAGCAAATATAAAATTTTTACGACAATAAGCAAATATAAAAGGCCTTACAAAGACTATGTAGACACTGACAAAGAACAGAATATTCTTAACTACAACTTTAGTAAAACCTTTACCGTGTCATTACACTCTTCAGTTATATTTTCATTACACTCTTCAGTTATATTTCTTATTTTCATTAACTTTTTACTCAATATTAAAAACAATTTACTGTGATATACCTTTAATAGATGAAAACAATCCAGTTTTTTTTTACTTCGGAAACCATGATAAAATACTAATTTATAACTACTGAATATGGAATGAAATATATCCTAAGACAAGGAAATCCAAGTACATGTATCAAAGATGTCAGCCAAGACTTCCAATTTTTTTCATCCTCACCATTCATTTATACACACTTTGCCTTAATGTGGCAGAGCACAGTAAAGCCTAGATCAGCCTGTGCATCTACAGTCCCATCAATGTTTGCTGGCCCAGTGGAGCAACACTGGGTCCTTGGCTATACACCATGCACATTGAAGATGGCTCTCATTAGACTGCAGAATGTGCGGGCTGATCCAATTCTTCCCTAGGCCTTCCTGGTTATTATTAGTTATTTCATTCATGGCAGAAGAAAAGTTCCTTTGATGGTTGCCAAATAATGAATGTCATCAAAACTACAGTTTATCAACAAAATGTTCTTTTTACTCAGTTTTCATGCATCTTTTGTTGCAGCACTATTTGTTTCACAAAGTCCTAGATCACTATCTCAATAAACCAAGTTTACCGTAATATTCTTACACAGTAAAATATTTCCAGAATTTTATCGACTGAATCATTCAACATATTTTTCTTGTTTTATTTAAATGTTTGCATGGGAAATTTCAAGCCAGGTTTCCAAGACCATTTAATAGTCAATAGACCAAAAAGTTACCAGTGCATAAAAAAGTGACGCATGCACAAGCCAAAAGCACTATACCTCACCAACTGTTTCAACTTGGGGGCATAAAAATATTTGAACATAAGCTACTGCTTTTCTTGGTCAGATTTAGGCTTGTGGTTCATATTACTTATTTTTTTCACTATCTTATCGGTGGACCTCATCCATATTTTTTCATTACATCTTTTGCTTTCTTTCTTTGCTGCTTCAATGGCCTTTGTTTTTGGTGGTATTCCCATATCCAGATAACTCTGGAAATACTTGTGTATTTCCTTCATTTCTGTTTCGTCCCATTTTGTTCTTTTGACGGGTGCTTTGTTTGTCTTCTTGTTCTTCTTTTTCACAGGTTGCATTTCCTCTTCGTCGCTAGAGTAGGCCTCTTCTTGATCATCAGACTCGAAAACAATGGCATCAACCATTATATCAGTCCTTGAAAAACAGACAAAAATTAGAGATTAATTGAACTGAACTCAAAATTGTCATTTGGGAAAGTAAAGTAGGTTTTATGGTCCGAATTTTTTTTTATCTGATATGTGCCGATATATCATCATGGAAATCTGCACAACACATACGATGTCTAATGATTCTCAAGGAATTGGTCGAGCAGTTCCAAATGTAAGGGTCTTTAAAATTTCAAAAGAAACAGAAACAAGAGGCCCATGGGCCACGATTAGCTCACCTGAGTAAAACAGTCATAATTCATTGCATATCTGCAGATACATGCACTATGCAACATTCTTCCAGTATATACAGTCTCGGCAACTAATCAAAATAGCAGATGGTCTTTAAAAACAAAATTAGCATCCCAGCCCTATGATGATACATGGTAAATTTGAACAAAAATGGCCAACTGGCCTTGGAGATGTGCGTTAACTCTCTTTTGCCTCGGAAAAATTTGTGTACTCAAGGGCAAACGTAACTCCAGTCAGCTGACTAATATGGTCCATATTCGAAGTTTAGACTTCATGCCTGTTCTGGACAATTACAAGTATGAGGTCGGATAAAAAAATGAAGGACTTGTCATCCTGACAACATTTCTCCATTATAAATGGGCATTTTTTTTACGTTCAAGGGCAGGTAACTCCAGAAGTTAATAATTAGATTGGGCCCAAAAGCAAACTTCGCCTAGATTTTATACCTGTCCTATTTACCTGCAAGTATGAAGCCGATTTGTAAAAAAAATAAAGTCGCTATCATCTGGACAACATTTTCCCCATTATAAACCTACGCAGCCTTTCTCCCAGGCCTATGATGCTACAAGGTAAATTTGAACAAAATCAGCCAACTGGCCTTGGAGATATAATATATGCTTGTTACATCTCCCATTATAAATACATGGGAAAAATTTCTTCGCTCAAGGGCACATATCTCCAAAGTCAATTGACCAATATGGCCCATATTAAAACTTCACCTACAGTTCATGTCTGTCCTGGATAAGGATGCAAATTTGACCTTGCCATAAAAAGGTCAAAGGTCAACCTAGGATCACCATTTGAACAAACTTTGGTAGACCTTGAGTCCTTGATGCTATATACCAAGATTTAGCCTCAAAGCTTTCATGGTTCTGGAGAAGACGATTTCAAACTATTTTTTACCATATATGGGCATGGCGGCCATCTTGTTTAACGGTGCAGAACCATTTGAACAAATTGTCAATACACCTTTGACAAAAGGCCCAAAGTGAAATCTGGTGAAAATTGGCCAGCAAATTTCAGAGAAGAAGACATTTTAAGATTACATGATTTTGTACATGTATATAGCCCAGGGGCAAGGGCAGATAATCCCTGGGGTATAAAATATTGACTTTGACAAAAAGCTTTTGCTACTTTGGTCATACATTGCAAGTCTCACATGTAAGTTTTAAATACATTTTGAGAAAATGACTTATGGACATTTTTCCCATACAAATGTATAAGGATGCAAATTTGACCTTGCCGTAAAAAGGTCAAAGGTCGACCTAGGATCACCATTTGAACAAACTTTGTAGACCTTGAGGCCTCGATACTATATACCAAGATTTAGCCTCAAAGCTTTCACGGTTCTAGAGAAGAACATTTCAAAGTATTTTTTTACCATATAATGGCATGGCGGCCATCCTGTTCAACAGTGCAGAACCATTTGAACAAATTGTCACAACACCTTTGACAAAAGGCCCAATGTGAAATCTGGTGAAAATTGGTCAAGCAATTTCAGAGAAGAAGACATTTTAAGATTACACGATTTTGTACATGTATATAGCCCAGGGGCAAGGGCAGATAATCCCTGGGGTATAAAATTTTGATTTTGACAAAAAGCTTTTGCTACTTTGGTCTTACATTGCAAGTTTCAGATGCAAGTCTTAAATACATTTTGAGAAAATGACCTTACAACATTTTTCCCATACAAATGTATAAGGACACAAATTTGACCTTGCCATAAAAAGGTCAAAGGTCAACCTAGGATCACCATTTGAACAAACTTGGTAGACCTTGAGTCCTCAATGCTATATACCAAGATTTAGCCTCAAAGCTTTCATGGTTCTCGAGAAGAAGATTTCAAAGCAATTTTTACCATATATGGGCATGGCAGCCATCTTGTTCAACGGTGCGGAACCATTTGAACAAATTGTCAATACACCTTCGACAAAAGGCCCAATGTGAAATCTGGTGAAAATTGGTCAAGCAATTTCAGAGAAGAAGACATTTTAAGATTACACTATTTTGTACATGTATATAGCCCAGGGGCAAGGGCAGATAATCCCTGGGGTATAAAATTTTGATTTTGACAAAAAGCTTTTGCTACTTTGGTCTTACATTGCAAGATTCAAATGTAAGTCTTAAATACATTTTGAGAAAATGACTTTACAACATTTTTCCCATACAAATGTATAGTGACGAAAATTTGACCTTGCCATAAAAAGGTCAAATGTCAACCTAGGATCACCATTTGAATAAACTTGGTAGACCTTGAGTCCTCAATGCTATATACCAAGATTTAGCCTCAAAGCTTTCATGGTTCTGGAGAAGAAGATTTTTAAGTGTTTTTATGCCATATGGGCACGGCGGCCATCTTGATTAACGGACCGTGACCATTTATACGAATTTTCAATCCCCCATCAACAGAAGGCTCCACATGAAGTTCGAAGAAAATTGGCCCAGGGGTTTCAGAGGAGAAGTTGTTGAAAGACGGATGGACGGACAGACGACCTGGGAGTGATCACAACAGTTCATCCTGAGCCTTGGGCTCAGGTGAGCTAATAACTTGCAGTCTGTTACAATTTTATTAAAATGATCAAATTGTGGACCATTTACATGAACTGTTAATGTTTGGCATGCGCCGGCAGTGGGTACTTTGCAAATAAACTTTACTGAATTGAACTGGCACATTAATCCATTAGAAGTAGATTGCCAAGAAGCTGGCCGAAACTGGCATAAAGCCAGATTTTAAAATATAACTTTTGAACTTTTTTGGATTATTTTATGTGCATTTCATTTTTTTTTAATATGTGCGTTTCATTATTGTTATCAGGAAAACGAGCTCTATCATTCTAGTCATTCAGACGATCTTGTAGCTGTTGTTTAAGAAACATTTCTTTACTACCATTATGCAATTTCTTTTCTTCAGTGGATTGCTTGTTGTCTGGTAATTAAGAAATTATAAGTATTTCCACATACTGGTGGCTACTTTCCTGGTTGTTAAGGGGCTTTTAAATGTTTCCATACATGGGTGGCAAGTTGTCCAGTAATTGTGCCCCAATGTCAGTGAAATTTTCACTAAAATGTTTAGTTTTCATATTTTTTTTTTCAGGATATGGACGTCGACCCCAATTTCATAGGATTGGTCTGGAAACCAAACAAAGACTTTTTAAGGCCTTACCTCTGCATTTAGCCATGTGCTTGTAAAAATAAAAATTACAAAGTTAACAACACAGTCCCTCATGATCACTATAAAATGGAATGTTAAGTAAGCCAAATAGTGAAATGATCTGCTCCAAATCCATTAAAGAACTTGTCCCAAATCCAAATGCCCGTCTTTCATGCACAGAACAGAAGTGTAGAGTAAATGTACAGTGTATATCCATACTCAGTAGATGCGCCATTACAAGTCTGAATTCATAAGCTGATCTCACAAATATCCAAAACATTTTTAAAACTGTGAGCAGTGGTAAAAATCCACAGAAATTCCTTTACGGCCATGTGACAAGTAAGACCCTTCAGTATGGACACTTCACTCAAAATCCTGTATGGTACCCAGCTACATAGAATTTCAAATTATACATGAAAATTGATGCAGGAACCCAGCAGCACATGCTCCTTCCTTTCTGGTGTCCAGTTTTATGAGCCAAAACATAGGTACATGTGACTTTTTTTTACAATGCTCCTAAAACAGATCAAGGAATGGAGTCAAAAAGGTTCTTGTTTATCTACGCCCCTCCCCCCACCCCACCCCTTCAGGACAGTTTGTTGTCAGCTACTGGCCAAAGAATGAACACTAAGTATTAGTAAACAGTCTAGTAGGCTTGTCCAAGAAAATGTGGTTAGGTAAACTCATCTAATCTCATCTCAGTCCCTTGACAGTCATGGGGGAACCACATACGCCACTGCAACGATACCCTTTCCCTGTCTTCCGCTGTCCTCAGGGTATCTCCAAATTCAATTCCTGTCCATTCCTTGATGTTCTCATCTCTCCTTCTTGCTCCCTTTACTGCCCCATGCAGGACTGTCTTCACCATGCCAGAGGATCTTTAGATGTGGCCATACAATCCAAGTTTCAGTTTTTTCACCATGGTTAGATCAACTTGCATACCAATTGCATATATGATTCTGCATTAAACCTATTTGTTACATGTCCTTGTAGGAAATGTTCAGCCTATAACATCTCATCTCAAGGGCTTGGATTCTTCTTTCCAGCCCTGCTGTCAAGGTCCAGCTCTCACAGGCATAGAGGAAGGTGGATAAGATGAGTGTTCGCATCAGCTTAACCTTAGAAGCAAGCGATATGTTCTTGTCCCTCCATATGATTTTCAGTCTAGAAAGAGCTACTGCTGACTGGGCAATACAAGGAAGAACCTGTAGTTTTGATCCTTTGATGGAGATAATTGCTCCCTGGTATTTGAAGTTCTCTACTGCCTCCAGACTCTGAGGCAAACCTTAATAATACATGCATGTCTGTTTGCTGTTTACTAACCCAGAATTTTCAGATTGGATCGGTAGGTGGGATTTTTTTTTGCTGCTTCCAACAAGATTAAATCACTATTTTAAGGCAAAAACTGCTCTAAATGAAATGGAAAATTTTATTTCTCCCCAAACGACCAAAAATAAGTTGGGGGTCGGGTGTAAAGTGATGGGTCAGTCGGTAAACAGCAAACCAACATTTTTCTTCAATGTTGGCCTGACGTTCTACCTTGATCTCTCTTTGAAAGTCTTTGGGTTGTTTGTTATCACTTTCGTTTTGTCAGGACCAATTTCCATTTTGTACCTTGTGATGGTGGTATCGAGACGGTTTACCTGGACGTCAAGTTCTTCCTCCTCTTCTGCATTTACAATATGCAAAACACAAATTGGTAATGAGACGTCCTCCGATGCTGACACCCTCATGGTCATCCAATGCCTCACACGATTCTCTCTAGGAAAATGTTGAAGAGGACTGGTGGGAGTAGACACCCTTGTAGAACTCCAACTCTTAGTTCTGAACCAGTTTCCTGTGCTGCCAATGAACAGGACTGCACTCTAGGCCTTGTCATACAAACTTTCAATGACTCCTATGATGTTGGCATTGATGTTGTATTTCTGTATAGTTGCACATAAGGTTTCGTGCCACACCCTGTCAAAAGTCTATGAAAACATGGTAGAGATCTTGCTGATGCTGCAGGTATTTCTCGCAGGGGATTCCCAAGATTGAATATTTGTTCTGTGGTGCTCCTTCCTGTTATGAAACCAGCTTTCTTTTCTGCAAGGAGCTCTTTCTTTTCTGCAAGGAGCTCTTATGCTTGTGGCTGGAGCCTGCTTAAGATGATCTTCAACATGACCTTACTAGGATGGCTGATAAGGCTGATGGTTCTGGCATAATTGCAAGTTGCCTTTCTTTGGGAGTGTGATGACTAGAAACAGCACCCAAAATGACCTTAAGTGTTGGAAGGGTCGTAACACACAAACAAAACATCATTATACAAGCTGATGGCCCATAAGGGTTTTCTTTTTAAAAACAGGGCCAAACTATAAAAGGCCACATAAGCTTACCAGAGATTTTACTGGCTGATGGTTGCAGGTCTTGTGACATCACAGATGATTGACAGGTCTTTATAGCTCACAGCATTGCCACCTTGTTATCTCACCTAGTCTAACGTGGCACATACCAAGAATTCTAATAATTAATATACCCCTCAAAGTAGAAAGCTTAAATGTTTTCACCACGTTCACTTTTTATTTTATTTCATTATATGAAATATGTAGGAAAAATAAAAAGATAATTTCATAATAAAAGTGTTTTTGAATTAAATACAGTCAAACCTATATTAAGCAAGCGGCCAAGAGGTATTCCATAATTGCTTGCTTAAGACAGGTGCTTGCTTAATAGACATGCTAGAGGGTCAGTCACCACATGGCAAGTTCACAACTTGTAAATCTGAATCATTCCCAGTGCTAGTTGAGTGTTTTCTAAAGAGTTTGAAATGTATGAAGGCATAGCTTGTGGTGATGCCTCTCTGTAATATACATTAACAATGGAAATAAAAGTGAAAATAATAACATATTTAAAATTTGTTGTCACAAATTTATGCAAAACCAGCAAAAGTTTACATCTCATTGCTCATCTCAATCAAATTACACTGTTTGCTGTATTGTCAAACTACTTCACGATACGATATGTGTATCATCAGCAGATGTATCGCGATTACGATACAATTCGGTGAATCGTTGCTCCTCTAGTAACTTTCATTTTTTAGATTGAGTAAACAATATTATGTCAAGATGGTCCATCACTAATTATTGAAAGGGTGAATGTACTCGAACAATCCCTCAGGGCAATAACTTCTACTCTGATATGGCTTGATTGCTTGTCAAAACATAACTGATGAGAGTTTGTGGTTTGGCAATAAAAATGACAGGGTGACCTCAGAGAAGTGTACAAAGCCTTGTCTACAAAAAAAACCAGCCTACTTTAACTTAAAAATAGTAATTTCTTTTGACCACAAAAATAATTTGGCCTTTTAAAGGTTGAATGGAATAAAATTTGGTGGCCATTGGCCACGTTAGAGAGGTGCTTGCTTAATACAGGTACATTTCATTAGAAATCCATTTGGGGGAAATGGAAGTGGCCTTTTAAGACAGGTGATTGCTTAATAGAGGTGGCCACTAAGACAGGTCTGACTCTTAATTGTTTTTGTCTTGTTTCTTTTTCATTTTTTCTTTCAATTTTACACCAGAGGACAGTGCTGTATATGTCTGCTTTCTCGAGCATGTAAATAAAACTAATTGATTTAATATTAAAGAAATAAATAAACGCCCAGCTTTAAAACAAACCTTTGAGTTGTTTCTTTGATAAAATGATTTTGATACAAATAATAAATAAATCAACATTCTGAATTTGTAAATTAATGATTTTCAAAGAATTCTTCCTTTTTTTCTACGAAAAAAACAAAACAAAAAAAAAAAATACATTAGATCAATAGGGTCAGGAATTTTCCTACCTCAAATTTTGGGCCAGAAACCGGCCCCTAATTCCCCCAATTTAGATAGAAAAATTGCCAAAATGTAAAGAAAATTCCAAATTTCTCTGTAGTCAAACTTTACCATGTTTACAGGGAATCAGTCATCATATTTTACTTGTTTATTAACTAAAATCCCTCCAAGTTAACTTCAAACTCAACATTGAAAAGCATATATTGAATCACATTTGTAATTTGATTTAAACAAATATCCTCTATATTTCTTTTATATCAGTTTTCCCGATTGTGAAGATTCATGAACTATATTTCCCAAACGGCCCCTGGCCCTGAAGTTCAAAAGGATAGGAAAATACCTAAAGGTGTTATATTGCTTATGTAGTCTTTCTTTACTCCCAATAATATCATATGAGTTTAGTGTGAAAGATTCTCTTGCCTTATTACTTTTCATTTTTACACATAATAGAGTTTAAGATGTTTATTGCAACCGCTATGCCTGACCAGGTTTGGCAGCTATTCAACCCCCTCCCCCCCCCCCCCCCCCCCCACCCACACACACACACACAAAAAAAAAAACACCTACTTCTATAGCTGGTTACCAGTACATATTCAAAGCTGGGACCCCCCCTTCCCCACCACACACACACACGAAAACCCTGTCTACAGTTTTCCCATGGCGGAACTGGTGACTGGACCTGTAAGCTTTCATTATTTTATTTACCTGTCTGTTATGAGGTTTACTGTCAATTCTGCTTCTGAACTTTTTATTTTCTTGTATGACTGAAGTGGCAGAGTTGGTGTACTTGCTGATTTACTGAAATAAAAAAGGAAAACATGATTCATGCATTAACAGTAATATCCTTAAGTAAAACACAAAAAGGCAATCACAGTTCCCAAACAAAAAGAGGAACACTTTGGATGAGGCAAGTTAAATGAAAAATTTCAAAACAAAACAAAAAATGTATAGTCACATAAACACTGGGGTAATACAAAATCCTCTACCTGAGCTGCAGTGATTCAGCTAGACCAAAATCAGTTCTGGACGTTTTGTCCAAATGGCAGCTGGTTCTTCCGGACATTCTGAAATTTTCTTGGACAAATTATAGAAGCTAGAAAATCTCTATCTTAAGACTTTCTATATATGATAAGTTAAACAAATATTAAATTTTATGTTAAAGAATTTTATTAAATACCGTAACTATCCACAACCAGTATCAAAGCTGCTCAGCTGGATAAGATCATTCAGAATATGACTTTAGTGCAGTGACTCAACTTCAAGTCAGAATTTTTCTTTTTCTCTGATTTCTCCAGCATTGAAGTGCAGCACTGAAGTCAAATTCTGACTGGTCTTGTCCAGCAGCTTTGATTTACAAGTCATTAATTGTGCTTTATCATCATATTCTAACAGGAATATAATCTTTCCCATTTTTCCTGGTAGTTGCGCTTAGGCTGGTTGCCTGATGATGGGTGCGAATCCATTCGCTGACAGGTACTTTTTCTGTGGATTCAGTGGTGGGTGGGGGGCTCGATTCATTATCATCATTTCCTTGCAGGGATTCCCTTTTGTCAGTGCTGGATTTTGGCATGAAAAAGGTCAACTTTTGTTGCTTTTTAAGGGACATTTTTTGTGCGATGAAATCTTACATCACTGGGGCGTCCAACTGATATTGGCTTACAGTTGGGCAAGGCCTGCTATCCTTGTAGTGGGTAAGGGTAGAGGGGGAATGTTTTTATTTCTTCTGTTTCTTCACTTTCATTCCTGTTCCTCTTTCTTCCCTGTCCCTCTCTTTCATCTCCTCTACTCTCTTCTACCTCTTTTCTCCCTTTCTCTGGGAGACGACACAAAATGACCCTCAAGGGTTGACGTGTCGTTAAACCCCAACACAATAAAAATTGTGCGATGAAATCACGAGTTTAATATTTCGCCTCGCACGTTGTCACATGTAAACAAAACGGTGAGATCATGGGAAGTAACTCAAACAGGATTCTGGCTTAATTATGTTTCGGCCGAACAAATTAGACTGGTTCACCCAGTTTACAGACGTTTTGACCCCAGACCATCAACAAAAATATTTGATAAGCAGTCCAGTACATCTTAGATTGACCAATCATCAGTCGTTTTACAAGAGAAAGTTCGGCATCGAAAATAAACTGTAAACAACAGTAGGAATCCACTACGAGCTTTTTAAGATGCAACAAAAATGGCAATCAGACGGACGGACTCACGAATGGGTACATACGTGGCTATGCACTTTGTGGCAAAAATCATTAAGTGGCTACTGGTTTTAAGTGCCTATTACTGTCCATCATTATGTGTCTACAAATTACATTTAGCCACATTAGGTATGGATTACCTGTCCATAGCTATTATTCTCTTGTGTGGGTAGCCATTTAACCACATTAGGTATGGATTACCTGTCAGCAGCTACCATTCTCTTATGTGGCTAGCCATTTAGCCACGTTAGGTATAGATTAACTGTCCATAAGGGGCTACTGATTTTAAGTGGCTTTGGATTACCTGTCCATAGCTATTATTCTCTTGTGTGGGTAGCCATTTAACCACATTAGGTATAGATTAACTGTTCATAAGGGGCTACTGATTTTAAGTGGCTTTCAAAAGATGTATTACTGCGCAGGCGCATAAAAAAAAATGGTACGAGGGTACTTGGACGTCCCTAGGAATGGATGGATTTCTGACCATCATTATGTGCCTACAAATTAAAATAACTTTATTTAGCCAGATTAAGTATGGATTACCTGTCCATAGCTCTCTCTAATGTGGCTAGCCTGTGATGACCATTTTGCCACTTAAGTATCTAAAATGCTGATGGTAAGCCACGCAAGTACCCGCTCGTGGGAACAATGTTTCCAACCGGGTCAAAGTTTCGGACATCTGGAAAATTTGGCGGATTATGGCTGATGTCCGACACCAGACTGAATCCCTGAGCTGTCGACCAAGCCTATAGATCAGTTTGTTGTTACCATTCAATGCTTAGCACAGTTTTCGACCGAGTCCATCGACAACGGTATCGGCTGGGCCAACAGCAATCATGGTACTGGAAATCGATACGGTTTACGATATACTCGGCTGACAGCTTCTTTTGGCAGAAATGGTAATGGATACCTGATCGATAGGCTCAGTTGACAGCACAGGTAGAGGAATTGGTATCACCCCCTGTGAAGTATGGCACCGTATATCCTGTGGAAATATGCCCAACTTGCCTGACCTGTCACCTAGCAGTGCTGCAGGGAAAAAGACTTACAGTACAGCCAGCGAGACATTCCTATTTGTCTCATTTCGCGGTGACAATCTGTCCCGGTGACTGTACCGGATGTCTCGCTCAACAGTTTTCCTGTCCCGGTGACGAATATTAAGACAGCGAGACAGGTAGAATTGTCCCGATGACTCGGCGATACACAGCGTGACATTTTATTGCATGATTATGTAATCAACAGTGTGGATTTCCATTCACCTGGACAAAAATACTTTGCTCATGCCAGTTTTATTAAAATAAAAATCCGGGTCTTCCCAGTATCTTTAAAACGTTAAGAAAATAAAGAAATAATAAAGAAAAATGTTTTTGTCCTGTTATTATTTCCTTGAATATGTTGCATAAAACAAATCGTTGTTCTTATTCATATATGATACAATGTTTGAGAACAAGGGTACAAAATATACGTGTACTTGAAAACGGGATTTGTTTTGCGAAGAAAATTTGGTCGTACATGTATACATGTATTTGTACGCATGTGGTAGAATGTCTAAAGATGCCTTTTGCCCAGTGAAAAAGCACCTTGCTCGTGACTGGTCTAAAGAAAACCCCGGTAGCCCCATTCACTGTTCGAGCACGTAACATGGGCCTCAACAAAGCCCCATATAAAAAAGTACCGGATTCTTTGGCTTAGTCTAGTCCGGCCACACAAGTGGGTCCGGATGGTCATTTTTACTTAATGTGCCGTAGAAAACAAAACAAACACACAAAAATCACAAAGAGAATCAAACTTTTGCCCCCAATTGACGAATTACGTATTTATATTTGGTATTCCTGTAATGACCTTTTCCCATGCAACAACCGCACGCGCTCAATATAAATGACGTACTGTGGTAAAAGACCGGGAAATTCTCACCCGCGTGCAGCAACCGCACGTGTCAATATAAATTTACTTAAAGGGGCGCTTCTGCTATCAAAGAGGCATTGAATCAATAAGACAGCACATGTGTAAAGGGTGTCTGTCACACACACACACACACACACACACACACACACACACACACAAAAACAACAACAAAAAAAAACAAAAAAAAAAAACACTACACACAGAAGGGGCAATAGAGGCTAATGACAATTCAAATGAGTGAGTGATTTTTTATTACGTCCCACTAACAGCTAGGTCCTACGGAGATGTGGACCTTGGTGCAAAGCCCCATATGAAAGGCTTGAGAAGCTTGGGATCGAACTCATGACCCCTGGGTGACAAAACGAGCAGCTTTACCACTACACAACCGAGGCGTCATTTCCCAATATTTCATACTGTTAAATATCTAATAAAAGGACTGCAGACATTTCACCATTCCCCGCCTCTGCACTTACATCAAGCAAGTGCCATAGCTCTGTTAATAAATTAATAAAATTTCAAGAATATATCTCAAATAGTTTTCAAGTTACAGAACCGACAGAAATATATTACAGAAATCACTAAAATATTTTCGGTGATCAAAGGGCCGTAACTCCAAAAGCAGGCTCTATCGTCAAAGTATATGAAAGAAAAGAAGGGCAGTTATCAGTTCCTGCTGAAATGATTAATAGCTTATGAATAAGCCCATCCCGGAAAAGTGTGCAGGCTCGACAAGAGCAAAATAGTGTTGACTGGGCCGTTTAACTCCAGTTCAAACCAAAATTACGTCGGTACAAAGTTCTCATGTCTGAAGTAAGATCTACAATGTACGTTCACTGAACAGGACAAAACGTACACTACTACAATGTACGTGCGACCAGCAAAGACTCGGGCCAGTCTGTGCATCGACCCACTATATGAAGCAAGCTTCTTGGATAGCCCGGAGTCCAAAGAAGGTGCATACTGTACGATCAGCGAAGGGTCTGGTCAGAATGTGCTGTTGCAGTCGCAGAGTTTATCCCGCTTTGGACAGCCCGACTATCGAAGTTAAATACTATCAGCGAATTCTTTGTC
The DNA here is from genome assembly GCA_964016985.1 of Anodontia alba. Classification (NCBI taxonomy): domain Eukaryota; kingdom Metazoa; phylum Mollusca; class Bivalvia; order Lucinida; family Lucinidae; genus Anodontia; species Anodontia alba. The sequence continues at coordinate 94,625,573 of OZ024823.1, forward strand.
AGAATTTGCAGTTGCGCAGACTGACCTGAGTCTTCGCTCGTCGCACAAGACGTTTGGTTAAACCCAGAGATTGTAGGAGGCACATACGATTAGCGAAGGCTCTGATCAGACTACTGATGTGCAGGATCAGAGTGTGCAGGCTGATCCATCTCTTCGTACAAGTTTTATCGTAGGTTTTGCCATGCACAGACTCATGCGTGATTTGTTTATGCAAACCATAACGCTTAGCACTCTGGGTAAAATTTTCAACAGGCGACATTTTGAAATATTTTTCTCATTCTTCCAAGAAAACAGGATTTGCGTTTCATGCACATAAGGGAGAGAAGGGAGAGAATGACCGTAGAAAATATTTCATGATCAATCTCCACGAAATAATATTGCCAACCTCGGCTGGGATCGAACCTGCGACCTCCTGGTCTCCAGTTGGACGCGCATCCAACTGCGCCACGGGGCCGGCCAAATGTCTTGTGCATACCAAAGCAGAACTAAGGTTGTGGCTACATAAAATCAATTTTAAGCCCCTTCTCCCCCTCCCCCCTGTAAAATTTTTACTGACCGTTCCAAGACGGTGCTTCTGCTGTGGTTTAGTATTTCTGTCATTGAATGTGTTTGCAGGTATGGCCTGGTGAAATTTTTACTTTGGATAGTTTTTCAGGGAAGACGTTCGCAGGCAATGTGGGCAATGTGCTCGCCTTTTTTCTGCAGGCATCACTCTGTTCATACAGGAAAGCGATGTGGACGTCGCCTTGATTTTTCAGGGTGTATTACCTATACTGACCTATTAATTCACTGAAAATACAAACGCAGAAGTCATGATCTTTCATGCCTTGAGGCTAGGATTATCGACAGACAGGTTCGCTCCTTAAGTTATTTGACACTTCCCAGGAAAATCACATTGTTTGTTTGCAGACAATCTGAACTTGATTTTGACAGGTGCACAACCCACCCCTCATTCTAACATGCCTGATTGTATTTTTTTTCTTTTTCTTTTTAATTTGAAAGTTTTCAGACGCCGAATTTTCATCAACGTGATCGCAAATGCACTGTGCTTTTTCTTTTGGAAGACGACATGCGGTGACAAGCAAAATAGTACCTTATCGCTTATGCGAGGTATCAGTCAGCCGTGCATTCTGCGCATTAAAATAATTATTGCTGTTGGCCAAAAGCAAACTCTAAGTCCCACAGAACCTTGCGTAGACTCTCATGGGACTGCTCATATGCCCACCGGGCCACAGTATGCAATTCTGGGATATTCACGTGTCCAGTACAAGTTAAAAAATTACGTTTTCACTTGCTCAAGCATGAAAAAACCGCGTGCTCATAACGATGACGGGCAGAAAAACCACTCTGCGAGAAACGAACTTATTACCATGTAAATAAGAAGAAATAATTTTCAAAAAAAAAAATGCAATATTTCAGCCTTAAATTCGAAGGGTAGGGACGTAAAATAAAAATTGAAATGTTAATTTTATTTTTCCGGAGGGGCTAATCTTAATATGGCAGCTGACCATGCTGACGGGGCACTTACCGGAATCTACCAGACAGTCCATGAAAAAATATTTTTTTGCCAACCATCAACATCTTTGCAAACATATAATCGCACCAGTCATTAAAATCTAATAAGAATCCGTTGTCATACACATGAACAAATATATCAGATTTTGTCATCGCTGTCTTCAAACAAAGAACGTGGCTTTCCTTCAACACAAACAAAAAAGCCATCGTGAACGTGCGCGTTTCCTGCTAGCTGAAGGAAAATCCAACGGAAATGAATTATTGATTACCTGCTTGAAGCCACATGCTTTCTTTTTCTTCCCATGCTTGACCGATAGTGGCTATTACGTCGGATAAAATTTAGAAAATTTCTGTCTTCCAACCTCTGTACCATAAATGGCGCCTTTCTTCACTCCACTGCGCATACTCAGAGCGTCTGATTAGTCAGCGTGTGATTGGTCACGACAAAATGGCACGCGCGAATATGGTTGTCAGCGCATGCGCACGGTTGGCGGAAAAGTCTGAATAATTCCGAATGAAAAAAAAGCCGTGTCAATCAAAGGGACGCAATTCAAAAAACTTTTGTATGGACTTCCAAAGCGATGGATATATTTCTATGCCATCATAATGTGCCTAGGAGTCCAAATGACCTATTGAAGCCACACAAATCTTGGAAAAACAGTCCATAGCTTTCTCTTAAGTGGCTTGCCATACAAGAGCTAATTGCCACTTAAGTATTAAAAATGCTAATCAGTTGCCACATATGTATACTCTCGTGAGAACAGAAGGACGCAAAGACACACAATGGACGAAATGTGATCATAAAAGCTCACCTTGCCACTGCGTGTCAGGTGAGCTATAAAACAGAGGACCAGTGTTCCTGTAAACTCTCACCTGACACCTGGTCCTGGTATATATATTAATGCAATTATACCTGTATATAGCCCCAGGGCAGGGTACACGCCCCTATCAGGACAAAATGCAAAGTGGATTGGGCATGCCACCAGGTCACTTTAAAGTGCCTCATCATAAGGAATTAAGAACATATATGGTTTATGGGTGGGGATCTAAACACTTTCCGAGATATCAAGCATTTTAAGAAATGAAGAGGGTGAGGCATGCCCCCGGGGGACCTAAGATCCATGTCACTAAATGCACCTTATCTTAAAGAACAATAATATATATGGTTTATGGGTGGGGATTTCAATGGTTTCCAAGACATTATGCATTTATGAAATGAAGAGGGTAGGACATGCCCCAGGGGGTACCCCCTGGGGTCCCAAGGTCCATGCCATTAAATGCGCCTTATAATAAGGAACAAGAATATATATGGTTTATGGGTGGAGATCTGAACTGTTTTCAAGATATTATACATTTTATGAATGAAGGGGGTGAGGTATGCCCACGGGGGACCACCTGCGGTGCAAAGGTCCATGTCACTAATATGCCTTATCATAAGGAACAAGAATATATATGGTTTATAGGTGGGGATCTGAACAGTTTCAAAGATATTAAGCATTTTATGAAATGAAGGGGGATTCTCAGCTTCAGTAGTCAAAGCATATCTGTGATGACTAAAAGCTCTACTTACCAATGTAAGTATCAATAAATTTTAGTTCAAATTTATTGTTCTGTCTAGATACATCTAGGTTTTGCTCTTGACCTGAAAGTTAAATAATGTCCTTATAATTCAAAAGCATCTAAAATTTCTTTCAAGATCAATCTCTGTGGAAGTAATGTGGCCTGGCTGGGGCTCCAACCAACTGCCGTCAAATTCACTGCTGATATAAGTGGTCTGGCTATAGTTAGATGTACATGTGCAAGTAACAAACTGAAAACGCTACTGAAACAAAATCAAGTAGGGGTAGACAGATGGGTAGAAAGTGAACTCAATGAACTTCAAAACAGATTAGGTATATGGGGGAAACACAGCTAATTATTTTTCACAGCTGCCCTATATCTCAAATATATGTTGCAAAAATACAAATTAAGAAATTAAAAATAAAAATATTTACTTATGATATCTGCATATTTTATCTTTTGTACCTGTATAAATTACTTTTAACATGTGGATGCTATGCGGTTATTGATGATGTATTACACAAAATCTGGCTACACATGGCTGAATCTCTTAAGCTCATTATATTGAAATCTACATGTACATGTACAATGTAGCAGCAATAAATATTTTGCCCTTGCATAGAAAATCCCTTTTACCTTTGTCATGTTTTGGGAAATCAACAGACTTTATTTTATTTTAGCCCATGTCAAAATTACGATGGTTAGTAATCATGCCACTATTAGGAAGCCTAAATAGTTTTTTCTTAGTCCTATAGGTGAAAACTAGCTAACAGTATTGTAACGTAGTCGAGCGGTCTAGGCTTACTAGTTAACATACAACAAATACAAATATCTTCAACAATTAAGTCTCAAATGCCTTAAAAAGCGGCTATAAATAATTTTCCTTGGGCTACCTTGCCAAATGATTAGAGAAAGAAAATAAGTACAACTAAAAGGATTTGAATCATCTATAGGTTTGATTAAATAACAACGAGTTGCAATGTGAATTAAACTACCTCTATCAATTGTCACAGTCAACGAAAGATGCTTCTACAATGCAACCAATACAATATTTACTTTCAACCAACGGTTCGTTAGCGCAATGCTAAACAAACCTTTTCAACAACAACAACAACAAAATAACTCTTAGTGCGATACTGAAAGGTTATTTACCTGAACTCTGATCTTCCCTTCTCGACAGTTTTTACCACACCTTGAATTTCGCGCTTGCGGCATCCCTTATATATAAGTGGAATTTTCCATTTATTATTGACAGGGGTGTCTGGTAGGACCAATATTCATTTACTTAGAATTACCGACGTAGTTGCTGATCGAATCTTTCTGCAAATAAGTTATAATAAATTTAAATATTTTATTTAACTTTCTATTGACACATTTCTTAAATTCTGATTAATTATCTGTCCTCAAATTAATATTATTTACCTAATAATGAGATATTCCCTTGCGTTGATTGGGTTCTAGCTTAACCTTATAATAGAACTGACTAATTTGTGAAATGGGTACCAGCCTTCCAAACCGGATACTTCCGTTATTGTAAATGTTGTTGAAAAATTTGCATTATTGGGTGGGGAACCGAGGATTCTTTCGTTGATTTTACAAAGGTGTGTTTTTGAAAGTTCTGTATATGCTTGGCCACTTAGTTTTGTCGATTCTAATAAACGGTTATATTATTTTCAATGTAAATAATGTTATTCCCATTTTAACGGTACAAGTATTGGCTTAATAAAAAAAACAACTTCCTAGCAGAGTATCCATTTTCGTCACAATACCCACGCCTCCAGTTATAATCGTCCCGATTTTCCGTTCGTCTGGGCATATAAAAATAAAAACAAACCATATATATCAGGGCTCGGGAAAACCGGAAAAATAGCCGGTCTGGACCGAAATTAATAATTCTGGACCGATTTCAAACACCCCAAAACGCTAATAAATCGGTCCAACAGGTTTGTGCCTTGAACCCCATTTTGCCCAAACCAGCCAATTTTCACAAATCAATGATGTCTAAAAAAATCACAAACGGTCAAGTCTTTCCAAACTGACAACGTCCGCGCACCTTTTAAATGCGATATTATGGTAGTTAAAAGGCTCTAAACGGTCATTTGACATGTATATTGGAGAGACAGCTGAATAACGGCAACCTACCCGCAGCACAAATTAATCACGTCATTATCCAAACATTGTCAAAAAATCAACACTTCACTGACCTCTGTGCGGTAAACAAGCGATTAACACGAATCATCAGTAATGGTAGTCTGATAATTAATCCGTTTGTGTGACACGAGTGAATACACTGAGACTGCAAAACATCCAGGTGCAGTCGGCATGTCCAAAAGATCAAAGGTCGCTTTACTGAGAGTGATAAAAGAATGCACCGCTTGAACGCACCCATTTTCTTCCTCTTCTTTTTTGTTTTGATCAACACGGTTTGTCGGTCCCAGATTCGATAAATGAATTCCCAAACCGTGTACGTCCTGATCAGATGTCGCATACAACGGCGTCTGATCTGGGTATTATTGATTGCTTTTTTTTGTTGTTGTTGATTGCCGTAACACGCGAGTATAATTCAAGGTATATTTCACAGTAAAAATAAGTAATGCGCCACTTGCGCTAGGCAAGATTGGTCAGTGCTTAAAATTTAAGCAGTCTGATCAAATCTTGAAACACTGAAAACTGCAAAACCGCCCGTGGCGCAGGCCTTTTTTATTAGACCTAATTAGGTCCATGAAAGTCGTTTCGTTCCGTCTCTCCTGTTTCCCGCCATCTTCGCGCTTATACAAGACGGGAATCAGTTGTTTATAAATAGTTTAGGAAAACCCTGCGGAGGTGGAAATAACAACAAAACCGTTTTTTTTTTTTGGTTTTTTTTTTCGTTTTTTTTACATACCTGACAGTATTTATTGATGACACCAGCTTTGATCATGCTCGTTGTACCCGGACTTCCGTCATATAACGGATTTGAGGTGTATTATTTAAAAGCAGTTATAGGACTGCTAATTGTCATTAGTTTTCGTGACAGGTGATATACACATATTTTTTGGAAATGGGCTCATTGATGACGTCATCGTCATCCGCTGGACCGATTCAGATTTCAAAATTTCCAGAGCCCTGATATATATATATATATATATATATATATATATATATATATATATATATATATATATATATATATATATATATATACACATGTGTGTGTGTATTCTTAGCATTATTTATGCGTTAACAAAAAAAAAATTTTTTTTTTTAAATCATTGTTTCTGGAGCCTTGCTTTAGGCTTTAACTGGATATGCATGGACTTCTTTCTTCCTTTTTTTATTTATTCGAGACAAATGTCTACCTTTAACTTTTTACCGTCAGGCAAATTGAAACATAATCTTTTCTTCATACTTTCCTTCACACTGACTTGGATTTCCTCAATGTCCGAGTCTGTACTGTTGCCTTCCAACTTTCTTTTAGGTGCTAATACTTTCATGGGCTGCGTAGGTTTACAATACATGCGGCCCTGATATATTGCTTGAACTTCCCTGTTGTCTTTATTGTCACTTATTTCTTGACACTGACTACTACTGTCCTCTGACATATTTCCCGATTCTCCCTCTGTCTTTTCCTTAGTTGTTAAATTCATATCTGCACAGTCCTTTGAACTGCCCGCACTATCTTCTTGAATGTTCTTTTCTGTATTATCGTCTTTATTCATCGAATCACTTCCCTTGTCCTCTTCATTTGAACTTTCAGATGAACTGTCAAATGAACTAATATCCTGATGTTCTTCTTCACCTTCTTTTCCGGGTTCAAGCAATTCAATGTCCGGATCGGACCAGTCAAAGTCATCCTCAATTTCATAACTGATTATTGAAGTGCTGGGTGCCTCTTTCTTTTCAAGGTGGAATTTTTTTATGTGGGCATTTAAATAAATTCTCTTCAGAAATCTGGTTCCGCAATGACATGCAAACGGCTTATCTTCATTCTTAACATGCTTTCTCTTTGTAACCTTTGTTTTTGCCATTCTGATCCTGAAAAATAGAAGGCAAAGTTTGAGTTGGTATATCTTGATTATCTTTTATATATATATATGTAACCAAGTGATTAAAAGAAACACGTAATTCACATTTGTTTTAGATTTATTAAAATTGGTTTACAAGAATGTCAAGAATTACAAGTCTATATAAAGTCTATATATAACCAATTAATTGAAATCATAAAGGTGAGAACAACTTTGGAAATCTAAAGGCTCTTTCAGCAAATAGCAACAAAAATGTAAACATTGCCAAAATTTGTGCAAAATTGTGCAAAAATTGCAACTACCTTCTTCGCATTTGTCACCATGTGGTTCTCCGTCAACTAACTTCTTAGATGATAGTTCCCTGTTAACTGATATCTTGGATGTTGAGCTTGGTGATCCAAATAGGGATGGTCTGGATGGCGATATTGTGGCAGACGAAAGTGTATCTGGCGATCCAAATAATGCTGGCCTAGATGGAGTAGAAGAAGGGATTATCTGCAACTTTTTACTACCCTAAAATATGAATGAATGACAATTAATATACCTGAAAAGGTGTCTGTAAACAAAATCTTTATTGGCCTAAAGTAAATGTTTTTCTTGCCCAAGCAATATCACTGTAATCTAATCAGTTTTTCTTTTTAGTGGAAATTCCTGTTACCGGAAAAAGCAATGAAGTTAATTAATATAATAAAAACCGAAACGATATCCAATAAACGGAAACGTCTGGACAATTGAACGACAATCGATTTATGAACCGCATAATCAATAGTTGCCGACCCAGACAACTACCGACCAACTTTTGATTCTACTTGATCATCGAAACAACACTATTATATATCCTTAGAATGGCCGAGGGTTTTGAAAAATGCAGCCAAAATGGGGGCAAGGTTGGATATTTACCTCTCGAATTCAATATAAGCAACAATTACTGATAAAAAAAAGCTTGCTTGAAAACAAAAGTAGATATGTTATTATTCTTCACAATCAAGCACTGCCAAAATTTTACACTCACGAAAGGTCATGGCACAGGGATCACGGTGGGAAAATGTATGCGCATGGATATGTTTTTTTAGCTCACCTGAGCCAAAGGCTCGGGATGCGCTATGGTGATCACTCTTCGTCCGTTGTCTATTCACACCTTTGAACGACTTCTCCTCTGAAACCCCTGGGCCAATTTTCTTTAAACTTAGTGTGAAGCCTTCTGTTAAAGGCTGATTGAAAGTTTGTACAAACGGTCATGATTCGTTAAGTAAGATAGCCACCATGCCCATATATGATAAAAACACTTAAAAATCTTCTTCTCCAGAACCAAGAAAGCTTTGAGGCTGAATCTTGTTATATAGCATCACTTGTCCAGATACGCATTGTGTCTGGAAAGCAGTGGACCACTAGCAAGTCTAACCAGTACATCAAACATCCATATGTGACTGCTAGCGCTTACAAATACCTACGCACCTCCGCTAGATCTGACTGAGAAGGCGTTGGTTCTTCAGTGCTGAAAGAATGCCATACAGAAACATATCTGCATGGGAGGTAATATGGATACCTGCTCTTGCCAGTTTCTCCCAAATTTCCAGGTGTGACAGCTGGATATTTTGAAAAGTAGGAAATGAAGCCCCTTGCCTAAGAACCTCTCTGAAAGATGGATCTATTGGAGAGGGATTCATTTGCAATGTAGGATCAGCAATTCTACACGAATCCTGATCAAACACCTTAGGTTTCATCATTAAACTGGGAAACCTGTTGTTCCCAATGCCCTTCGGATAACTGTCCAGTGGTGATCCTTAAATAGGATTGGGTCCTTGGATCTTAGAATTAATTTTGGAAATTTGCTCCAAAATTAAACAACTTTGAAGAAGGACTGGCTGGACAGTTTCCATTGATTTCTTGCTAAAGATATCCAAAGCGGACGCACCTGATTGGGTGTCAGGTTGCGTCAATTCAGGGCAAAGTTGAGGACCTAGCCTGCTGCATAGAGACCAAGGCCTCAACATATGACAACTGAGAAGCTAATGAAGGCTGTACCAAATCGTCACTCCTCCAGGGATCAAGCTGGCTCAGAAATTTAGGGAGAAGTGACTTCTCCCTCCAGACAAAACAGGGAGAAGTTTTATAGGATGAGGGAGAAGTCAAGACTCGGTTCACCTATCGCCTTACTGAAAGCTCGACAATTTAGGACTCTCGTCTCACTTTACTGCATTGTCTTGGGAATTTTTACCATACTGTCTTGGGAATTAACAAAGAAGGAAAAAATTTTACTGTAGATCTGTTCATTCTTACTTCTAAACCAATTAAATGATGCAAAGTAACACAGACATGAGTAGGGCAAATACAATTATATCTGGACACTTAAGTTCATTCATATCTTTTTGGAAAGAATCCGGGACGTTTCGGCCCTGAGTCGTTTCGGCCGGGTCGTTTCGGCCTGGGTCGTTTCGGCCTAAATTTGGACGTGGGTCGTTTCGGCCTATTTTGGTGGGTCGTTTCGGCCCTGGGTCGTTTCGGACCCTGAGTCGTTTCGGCCAGTTTTCATTATGTGGCATTATTTTTCAGCAAATTACCAAAGTATTAAATATAAATTAATATTGGAATATTATTTCAGCGCCCTGTCACGTTAGCCATGGTTATGATAGCCCAAATAACGACTTTTAAAAGTTCTATTCATAGCCATGTTTCCAGTTAGCACCAACGAGGAGGTGTGACTAGGACTTGAAAATTGCCTGTAAACAACCCTACTATAATATGAGGTTGTTTAGCAGACAACAACCATTCGCTAACCATATTTTTTTTTTTTTTTTTTTTTTTTTTTAGAGAGAATTTTTCCATCATATAGTCTTCCTTTGTTTTTTTTTTTCTCTCTCTCTCTTCATTTTTTTTTCTCTTTTCGTTTTTTTTTTTTTTTTTTTTTTTTTGTTTTTCATTTTTTTTTCTTTTCATTTTTTTTCTAGATCTATTTTGATTTTTTTCTCTATTTTTTTTTTATTATTATTATTTTTTCAATCTTTTTTTAATGCACAATTTTCACAATTTCAGTGTTCTTCTTTCGGTCCATACAGGTTGCTAACTGCCTTGAGAAAGTGGGATGTTGAGATCTCTGATGTCAGGTATCTATCCCATGCATCCTGCAGGCGAGCCTCTAGTGTCGTCACCACCATGGAATGGTCTCGCTCTAGGTCTGCTGCCGTAACATTCATCTTTACCAGCTCTGCCTCTCTTCTCAGCAGTGGAAGAAGTCTGTATATTCCAAGCCCCGACATCCCGGCCTTGTGGTTCAGACGATGATGCCATCCTAAAAATAGAAGATACAAAAAATGTTATAGAAAATGAGAAAGAAAATCAATATGCTTTACTTTTACAAATTTACTGCATTAGTTTCTTATTTAAACATCGTTGGGTCTAACTGTCCACCACTATATTCAATATAGATCTACATGCATTGAAAAATTCACTACACGAAAAAGATTTTTTTTTCAGATAAAACTCATATCTCGAGGTGCTTCTAACGAATTGTATACCCGCAATCTTTGTTTTAAGCAGGAAGTAATAATGAAGAAAAACTAATTACCCTCTACATCATTATTAGTCCTGATTGTATGTCGAAACACAGACCATTCACTAATAGAGAATACTGGGTTCCTTAACCACTGACGTTCTATGTAGTCTACCAGCGAAACCAGTTGTGGCAGCCTCTCAGCGCGCGGTCTCAAGTTCTCGAAGGTCTCTTGAATATGGGCAGCAGGTAGAAACGGCAGAGCCATCAGCTGTCTTATGTACTTATGCACGGCCTCGTTCTCTCTGTAGCTCACTACCAGACCATAGTGCTGAACATTCCGCCACACCGCTTGTACCCAATGGAATACACATCCTTTGAGTCTTGCATCTGGGAATACCTCTCTCACCGCCTGCCAGGCTCCTGAAAACATAATGTATCCTGAATGAGTATAAGATTTTATATTTCATATATCAAGCTTACGTTATGGATAAATAGCATTTTTAAATTCTATATTCCATGAGGAAAACAGATCTATGTGAAATTATAACATCCAACATGCTGTCTGAAATGACAGAAAATAGTTAAAGTTTGGACCTATCTTTCTAACGAGTACCCACAATTTATGTTTACTATAAAAATGGGGTCTAAGGAGATGGATTAAATGATCGTTGAAAAAAATAAATTACCTTTCTCAAAATCTAAGACAAAAGCTTCAACCACAGGGTCAGTAAGCTTCTCCTTGAGACAGCGCAACACAGCAATGTAGTCTTCTTTGGTTTTTCTAGACATCAGAGCGAAAGCCAAAGGGAACTGTTTACGCGCACCTTCACGTTGCACAAAACCATGTATTGACATCAGCTGCCCACTGGACTTGAAAGGGTGTTGAACAACCTGAAAATAAAACATGTATCGTGTTAACAAGGTCCGAACCACAACCTATAAATAAAAAATAACGGATAACATGTCTGACGGTTCTAACGAACACCCACAACCCAAATTTTAATTCAATTAATATTAGTTGAAATGCGTGTTGGACGGCTGTAACGATCGCCTACAACATGGTTTTACGTCCCCGTCAACACTTGGTATTTTGTTTTTTTTTCGACGTATAGAAGAAATTACATGTTAGAAACAAAGTATTCTTTATTACATAGCAGTCTCCTAACAATTGATTCTGCCTTGTACATTTAATTCAGTGTATACAAGTATGAAAGCGTTACCTTAAAAGTACCGTCCATGAACCATCTTTTTGTTTCGTTTAGAAGTCGAAGTTGGAACGGTGTTGCCAAAATCAGATGACGTTCTCCCCTCACTCTGACGTCACCCACCAAGAAGTCTTCACATTGGAGAAACTCTGTATCCAGCTGAAAATCAAAACAATCCTCATTCAAATAACATAGCCTTAATTATCATTATTATTAAGTCGTGTCAATTGGTATACAAAGACATACAAGCGCATTATAAACTTTTAAAACTTGTAGTAATTTATTAATTTTCTCAAGAAATGACCCGTCGTATCAGTGTTTTTGGTGCATTGTCACGGCCTTATTGTTGCGATATGAAGAAGTAAGTTATATTCTTAAGAACTTCTATATTAATAATATGCTTACCTCAAAGTCGAGATTGTCTGGTTCTGTTGGTCGCATCTTTGCCCTGTAGCGGTTCGCTGCCCTCTTCAAAAGCGCCTCTTTTGGTTTCAGGAACTGGTTGGCATCACTGATGTTTTCCAGGATAGCATCTTCGATGATGTTCATTGCAGGTCGGTATATTTGTTGACGTGACACTTCCTTCACCTGAAAATGATAATTAACATACTAATATTTATTGTGTAGAACAACGCATAACCACTTAGAAGTGTGCAAACGGAAGATTTGTAAATGCGTACCCGTACTATGATATCATATACACTTACATAATTGAGTATGAAGAGGTATGCACGTAATTAGGAATGTGGCTGACATTGATTCATATATGCAACTTCATTATTTGTACTGAAAAATGAGGTTTATTTACCTTCGCTGATATCTCCGCTTTCTTTGGGAGCTTAACATCGCCAGGATGGATGTGCTGATGAACCCCGGGAGTGAATCTGTTGCCGACTTGTTTAACTGTAGCGTGGCATTCCATCTTCTTAGATCTAATGCTACATCTCCATAAGGTTGATGTCTTTCCTGCAGTCTGAAAAAAATGACATAAATAATTATTAGACAACCTAATCTATATACAAAAAACACACACATTCAACATGTAGGTTTTGTGTTATCATAAGGATCGCCTTACTCAGCGGTTCAAATGAGTACACACATCATACATTCACAAGGTAAAAGACAAAGTATCCTTATTTACCCCTCACAACTTCTTATACAGAAATTCCATTTTGACTCAAGAAAGGGTTCACGTCCGCCATATTGAACGGTTCAAATGAGTACACACAGCATACAGCAAAGACAAGGTATCATAATTTTACCATCACAACTTGTACGGAAATTCCATTGTGACTCAAGAAAGGCAGTCGTAAATTACAAAAATTACATACCTTGACGCCGTAGGAAAAACCATTGCTAGATACCAAGAGTTTCCCTCCTCTCTTACTGCCCTTTTCTATGATATTGAAGACAACAGGCTGGTCAGGTAGAACGCTTTCTGGCATCTCTGGTTCTAGGTTGATAGACCTGAAAATGTGGGAAAATGTCAAATACAATGAACAGTATAACTAGAGAAACCAGCGAAGACTCAGACCAGCCTGCGCTTATGCACAGTCTGATCAGTCTTCGCTAATCTGTAAACAACATAAGCTATCTATGTAATAATTGACGTAAGCCTCATTTGAGCAGAAATAAGAAAAAAAAAGAACCATAACATTTCCATGTAATAATTGACATATAGATAGAGAGACCAGCGAATACTAAGATCAGCCTGCGCTTACGAACAGTCTGATCAGAGTCTTCATTGATCGCACATATCTACTATAGCATCATTTTACGAAAATACAATATATAAATAGAGAGACCAGCGAATACTAAGATCAGACTGCGCTTACGCACAGTCTGATCAGAGTCTTCATTAATCGCATATATCTACTATAGCATCAATTTACGGAAATACAATAATTCACTAGAATTTGACATACAGTATAACTAGAAAGACCAGCGAAGACTCAGATCAGCCTGGGCTTACGCACAGTCTGATCCCAGTCTTCGCTAATCGCACGTTACAATTGACGTAATAATTCGCTTAAATTTGACATATAACTAGAGAGACCAAAAGACAACTTACGATTCAAAGACTTCTCGATCATCATTTGTACAACGGTGAGCCAGGTCAAATGTTGCATTGAGTGAAGGACGTCGTTCACTGATCACTGACGACTCTTGTCGACTGATCCCATTGACCGCCGAAGTTTCGTCTACAGACTCATTTCTATCACTGTCCCTGGTAACGTAGCTTGTAGACTCTGCCACGACGCCAACACCGGAGTTCTGAAGGAAAAAAAGTACATTATGGAAAGAAGATATCAGAAAAAAAGTATACACGTCTGTATTATCTCTCATTAAACCCGACTTTTAAATTGTTGTCTCCCTCAGATTTCAGTATTCTCGCATGAGTTAAAGAGATACACATGTACATTAGATTTCATTTCTACTCAAACGCATAGAATGTATGTTCTTGAAAGAACCACCTCGCCGAGGCGCTTTTAACAAGTGTTTAGCCGCGGCATCACTGGAGTTCAGAAAAATTAAATAGTTACGGAAAGAAAAACATAACAAAAACAAGACAAAACATTTCAAAAGAACAAGTCTTACTATTCCATTATCTTTATAACTTTTCTGGTATCATTTTCTTACCTCCAAAGACAACGAGGGGACCTCCAGTGTGAACGTCGCATTCAGGCTGATAGCAACACTTTCTTCCGCGTCAGCTACTTCTTCCAAGAAAGCCTCAGTGGCCTCATCAGCAACCTGTTAATGATACGAGGGAATCAAGTATTTCTGTTAATTATTATTTTAAACATAATTATGTTGTGGGTACTCATCAGAAACTCAATGATGCGGTTCTAGCGAGTATCAACAACATATATTTGAAATATAAAGTACTTTATCACCTTAAAAGATTATAAAGGCAGAATATAATAATAATAATAATAATAATAATAATAATAATAATAATAAAAATAATAATAATATAGTAGTAGTAGTATAATGTAAGTGCGACGTCGGTTTGACGTTTTTTTCTAACGTATGTTGTGGGTACTCATTAGAAACTCGACGTGTGCCTGTTGGTGTATAGTAGTAGTAGTAGTAGTTGTAGTAGTAGTAGTAGTAGCATGGTCTTTGCGTCAGTAAATGTTTGACATGTACTTATATATAAAACTTACCTCGATGGCTTCAGATTCCCTTGGTGGAATGTTCATAACACATGGCTGGCACACAAATCGAAGTGGCTCTTCACCTCTCCTAGCAGCAAAGTACTGCGCCTGCGTAATGCCTGAAATAAAACATATATTAACCCTTAAACCCTGAACACGAAAGTCCTACCTTTAAAAACAATGTAGACCCAGATCAGATAGCTTCTGATCAGGACCCACATTGTTTACCATGCAGTTTGTATTTTGAAATGATTTTATTCATGGATAATATTTATAAACACCTTTAAGATCTAAAAAACATTTCTTCTTCTAAGCCTGCCGTTATGAAAACACGCCTATACAAATAACAAAATTCCAAAATTACCGAAATAATGTTGACGGTAACGTAAAACATAATTCTAATTCATAATTAATAAAATCATTAAACTAAACTAAATAAATAAATAAATAAATAAATAAATAAATTAGTACAAAATAAATAAATAAAAGATACCTGTCCCACAAAGGCGATGCTGCAACCGGTCAGACACAAAATTAATAAAATAAATAAATAAATAAATAAATAAATAAATAAATATACCTGTCCCACAGAGGCGATGCTGCCACCGGTCACACACGTCACACGTAACGGCATGGCGACGGCCATTAACTTCCTTGTCACATGAAATGCACAATTCAGACATTTTGAAATTTACTTCGACAATCGTTATAAGCGATTTCAAAGATAAGTGATGGAGTGATGTCTCGGAGCACCTTATATACATTGGTTGCCGACATTCAAAGACTTCGTTGAAACAAAAGCATATCAATAATAAAATATTTGGAATCGTTACCTTAACAGAACCGTAATTCGCCGACGAACTTAAACGGCTTAACTCATCGCCTTAATTAAATTAAAGACGCACGCATTAACGTGTGTTTTCACACCTTTTACAGTTGATCACTAATTGACAAAAATTAATAATGGGATTAGCTAGATAGGTGATTGATTAGGGGTTTTATCGTGTGATGATATATTTTTTTGGAAAAGCCAACAACTTTAAAGTGTGTAAATAAAAAAAAAAATAAAAAAATAAATAAATGTGGTGTCATGATTCTCCTTTAAGACTTCACGCAACGCTTGCGCAGGATTGTCTGAGTCTTCCATGGTCCACTTGTCGTTACGAAAATCTTGACCCCATAAACTCCAAATGTTATATATAGTAAAACTGGGTTTAATGTGAGTTCTCGTGCACAAAAAAACATAGATTGTTGGTACTCGAACTGCGAGTCCCCGCAATCTAAGTTTTGAGCAGAAACATGAACAAGAAAATCAGACTGTTTTATGGAAATACGTTTTTAGCAGTAATACCTTCAGTATATTTGTATAGGCGTGTTTTATGAATGCGCACTTAGTCCCACACATGCCAGTGCGCATCCATTCTAAGTTTTGTCTTGGTATCCGGGGCTGTTGCCGCAGAAGGGTTGAGCAGTCCGAAAATACTGATCATACGGCATTGACGTGCAGGCTGATCAGTATTCACAAAAACAGTCAATGACAGTCGTATTTTCCGTAAGACATGCAGACATGCTCCATTATAAGTTTTTGTGCAGCAGAACTCACTGATCTTCTGTGAAAGACATAATAAACTGTAAACCAGGTTATAGCAAACTATCTATCTATCTATCTATCTATCTATCTATCTATCTATCTATTTAATCTTCTTATATTGAGGCGGTCATACTTGGTCATTACCTCAGTTAGGTTATGCGCTAAATTTAGCTTTTAGCACAAAAAAAGCAGATATGGAACATGCATATTCAATTATGTAAAGTTAGAAAAAAAAATGGGGCCGAAAAAAAAATTTGGGCCGAAAAAAAAAAAATGGGCCGAAACGACCCACCAATTTGGCCGAAACGACCCAACTCCAAAATTGGGCCGAAACGACCCAGGCCGAAACGACCCGGCCGAAACGACTCAGGACCGAAACGACCCAGGGTCCGAAACGGTTTAGGGCCGAAACGTCCCGCGACCTTTGGAAATTGACAATTCTTTTGAGTAGATACAGTCAAAACATCAAGGTCTGTGGCTTGGTAAGTAAGCTATAAACATAATGATAATAATAAATTTGTTAAACTAAAGTGTCTGCCAACTTCTAAACTTAGTTTTTTGCACTTTTAATGCTGTTTCTGGCCAATTTTCAGCATGTAAATGGTTCATCTATGAAAAAACGTACACCCACGAAAACTAATATTGATGAAAACGATCTTTTAGTCACTTGATAGGCAAAAAGTTTTCCTCCAAAACTTGTTAAATCACATCAGACTTTCATTCAGTGGCGTTTCTGATACTCTAACAACATTTTTCAACAGATTTTTACCTTGGCATTTTTGCTCATTTTTCACTGGATTTCTCCCAACAAAAAGTTCGTTTTGCACAAGTACTAGCTTTTTCAAAAGTTGCAAAAACGGAGGGTGAAGTTTTTGTTGCCCTCTGGGCTTCCCAGGGCGACTTTGAGCCCTCTAGGGCGACTATTTTGCCCCATTCACCCTGTAGCTTGATCCCTGTCCTCATTCTCTTGATCACCTGATTCATCACCAGAATTGTCAATTTTCTCTCCCAGTTCCAGTCTGAGCAATATTTCCAGTTCCTGAATAACAGAGAAAATATTATCAGTGGACTCTGTAACCACTGGGGATTTAGCCCCTGGGCCCCTATCCCCAACCTCAGTACTATCCGTGTTACAAATTGACGGAGAGGTTTTATCCACATTTGAAGGATTAGAAAGAGATGGAGAATTTCTCCTAACCCTTCTATCACGACTTTCCGATGAAGAAAGGGATTGAGACCATTTCCCACTGGCGATGGTGGAATCTTAATTCTTCCGTCAAAATTTGACATATCAAATTCCTCATACCCAGTTATACACCATGAACAACATTACCATGAGTACTGGGTTGAGAGGCGGTGGCAGAAATGGCTGAAAATCCTGAAAAACCACTCGCTGTGTTTGTAGAAACCAAGGACAGAGGATTACTTTCATTCTGGAACCTAAGCCTCCTCTTTGGTTTCAGGGATGAATGGCTTGAGCCGCTCGACACCGAAGGTGAGCGGGTTATATGCCTATGACCATGCAAACGGGAGCATCTGCTCTTGTGATGAGATCGCCGGCTGGTCATTTTAGAGTGTGAACAGTGGCCTCGCTGAGGCCTGTGGCCGGAGCGGCAGCTATGGCCACGCCTGGGTCGCAAGCCATGGCTGCTGGAAGAACCAGAGCTTGATCTCGAAAAACTTCGAGAGCAATATCTAGAATGATGGTTCTTGGTAGTACTGATTGAGCGGTAATGACCATGGCTACGGAAACAAATAGCCGACGGCTTTCACCACGGCTTTGAGAGCAGTAGGCTCTTAGACAAACGGCCTGACGTCTCAACGGTGATTGAGAAGGTCTAGGTCGCTGGTTACCCAAATCATTTTCAGATTCCCTTCAACACGTGGACTGGGAAGAGTTTCCAGTACCATTTCAGGCTGTGGAACACTCAGGAAGAGGAGCCCCAAGGTTAGAACCAACAGTCAAAGCAAGGGAGGAGGGAACTTCCACATCACTAACCATTTGGCCAGTGACAACAGGAGCCTCGTTATCCTCTTGCAAGGGTCGGGAGAACTTCCTAGAAGCACCCTCTATCTGCACCCTTTCCCCAGTCTTGTCTAAGTTTGTCCGCTTAGACAACTTAGAAATGGCCTTAATAGATTTAGACCATGTCAAAGTTGACCAGTCAGAGCAAGCATCCAAGGGATTATCCTGAGAACAATCCCTGCATGAATGACAAAGAAGATGATTGTCCCACTCCACGAGGAAGGGAGAACAACCCCTTCCTTGCTTACCTGAACATCTATTCAACATCTTAAAAATGAACTCCAAATTCTGAAATAAAACAGAAAATAAAGAAATCAACACAATTAAACACAGCAATAATAATGTCTAAACAAAAATAATTTGAAAGCAAACCAGGGGAAATTGGGCTGCTCGAGCCTAGGAAATACCCTGGATAAATTATCCAACAAGTCCTATTGCTTCCCTAGTGAAAATAAAGCAGTGGCATTCCACTGGAATTCCAGTGGAATATGGCTAGCAATTCCAGTGGAAATTTTGAAGAATTCAGTTGAATAATTTAGCGGAATACAGTGTTATTTCACTGGGATTCCACTGATATTCTAGTGGAATTCCAAATGAATTTGTTAAATTCCGCTAAAATATTTCATCACACATTCCATCTAATTCCACTGAAATTCCATTGTATACCAATGGAATAACAATGGAATCCATTCAAATTCCACTTTATCTTACAGACATTCCTTTGCACCTATTAGCAAATGCCACTGTTATTCCACTGGAATATGCATGTTATTTCAGTGGTATTCCAATGGAATTTCAGATGAATTCTGAAATTCTGCCAAAATATTCCATTTAAAATTCTTTGTTATTTTACTGAACTTCCATTGTACACCAGATGAATAACAATGGAATTTTAATGCAATTCCAGTTTAATCAACTGGAATATCAACTGAATACTAGTGTCATTCCACTGAAATACCACTGGAATTGTATTCCAATAGCACTAGAAATTCTAGTGAAATTTGTTTGGAAAATGCCACTCGATGGCAATGAAAATTATGCTGATCGATGGAGGCATGGCTGTATTTCAGTGGAATTCTCACTCTCTTGTAATAAAATCCACATCAATTTCCACGTATTTGTTTGTCTGTGTTGAGGTTTTAAGGCCCAGTCAACCCTGTGGGGTCATGTCGAGTGCGGTCGGTTTACCTAACCACACATTTACTGGGCAGGCTTAGTCCACGTATTTAAATGGATGATTTCCAGAATAATTAACTGAAAATCTATTAAGCACATAAATTTAGATGTCTTTTTTATACCCCATCACACAATAGTGGTGGGGTTTTATGGTTTCACATTGGTCGTCCGTCAGTCCGTCCGTCAGTCCGTTTTTCATTTCCGGATGATAACTCGAGTAAACATCAATGGATTTTCACCAAATTTGGTATGTGCATTGATATTGTGGCGATCTGGTTTGGGATTGCTAATGGGCAAATTTCGTCAATTTTTGATGGTTATCTGCCCGAGACACGCCCATATTTTAGTTTCCGCATAATAACTTCGAGTAAACATCAATGGATTTTCACCAAACTTGGTATGTGCATTGATATTGTGGAGATCTGGTTTGGGATTGCTAATGGCCAAATTTGGTCAACTTTTTGCCAGAGTTATCTGCCTGATGGGATCCCAAAGGAATCCCAAATGGGATTCCACCAGGATCCCACTGGGATAAAATTATGGGATCCCAGTCGGGATTCCCAATTGGGATTCCAGTCCCAGCTGGGATTCCAAGTAATCACACATGGGATTCTCAGTAATCCCAGCTGGGATTCCCGCTATTCCCAGCTGAGATTCCCGCTAATCCCAGCTGGGATTCCCGATAATCCCAGCTGGGATTCCCGGTAACTCTAACTGGAAATCCCAGGCAGTCCCGGCCGGGATTTTCAGCAGTACCAGGAATCCCAGTTTCATGGATATTCCCAACAAAATGCTTAATTTTAAGCCATGATCTGATGACGCTCAATATTTATATATTCCTGGAATTAAAAGAAACTTAAAATGACTCTAGATATAACGCAGCACATGACAGACTACAGAAAACTATCATGCAACCATGCTGGATGAGGTTTTAGTGGACCAGACTAAAACTCCATATCCTGTGTATCAGCTGTTTAAATTCTTATCTCAAATACTCTTTTATTTTGTGGATCAGTTTACATAATCATCATCAACACTCTTCGCACCATTGATTGCTGAACAGATAAACAAAACACTAAAATCCATCCCTCGATTTATATATCAAGTTTACCTAACCACACATTTACTGGGCAGGCTAAGTCCTCCAAGCGGTTAACCAATATTGTGCACATTCTTTCGCCAGAAATGATAGGGAGAGACAGCCATCCACTTAATCCTTCGCTTGGTATTTTCCATTCCTTATTCCTCTTATTTTGTCATTCATTTTATATACGCCATCCACTTAATCCTTCGCTTGGTATTTTCCATTCCTTATTCCTCTTATTTTGTCATTCATTTTATATACAATCTTCTCCATCCAGTACCAACGCTTCTCCTCATCTGTGCTGACTTCATGTAAAGCCCAAATATCTGACCTGTGCGAAAAAAAAGGGAAAAGAATAAATCTTACAATACTGTTTTTACTTTTTATGACCATATAATTTAATTTTCTTTTCGTTTATGCATTTTCTCGCAGTTTGGTCGGTAGAAGAATTTCCTTTACATCTCGACTAAAGAAAATTAGATGTTAAAAGCAGTTCGTTGGGCATTGTATATACGCTTTGTTGCATGACGTTAAGGAGTGTGCCAAGATAACGGACGTTTCTGAACAAGCATCCAATTAAAAATTTGCCGTCAGATGAATGTGTTTTAGAATAACGCAAAATTAGTAACTTCCAGCACGATTTAATTGCCTTAATTGATAAGGATTTCTTCAAAGATGTCTGTTCGATAACAGCAATCACTCCACTTACTGCTAAGGTAAGGAGATTATTGCGTCACATTTTAAAACCAAATAAATTGCCAGTTTCCTGCATTTATCTTTTTCCCAATACTACTTTTTCGAATGCGATATAAAATTAAATCATAAAAACTGAATGTTTTTCTTGTCTTATTGAGGTAAGAAAGAAAAAAGCCAAAGTGCACTTTTTGTACGTGCTTCATACAAAGTGCACTTCGGTTTTTCCTTTCATACCTCAATTTATGTTTGGTGCTGTTTTGCTCTTGGATGTTTTCATTTTGACACTTCTGTAAGTTCCATTTATTTAATTTGGGAAAGAGTTATCACTTGTAATTTTATTGTTTTTTAAAGATATTATGTCCATCTTTTCCTAAGGTATGTGTTCTGGTTGTCAGTTCATGAAGTATATTTACTCATTTAGTTAGAAGATATAACGCTATTGTCTTTGTACATATAGTGATTTCTGATTCATTCACCATCACGTATAGTGATTTTTGAATCATTCACCATCTAAGATTAATAACTTCTAACAGAGACACTCTATTTATCTGTAATTACAAAATTTGCTCCATGCACATTCTTTAAAAGCTTTACAGAGGACTTCAGCTCTTATGAAAAGAATGTCACTGAAGTTCTTTGGTTGGCTGAACTGTGGTTTAATGGCTCAGAGAGAGGGAGAAAGTCAAGAAAGATAAGACAGATAAAAGAGAAAACAATGCCCCAATCTTACACCTGAGCCTATTATAATCCAAACTGTTAAGATTCTGCAGTGCTAAAAGGGAAACCGCATTTCACAGCGACCCCCCCCCCCCCCCCCCCCCCAACACACACACACATACAATGTAAATAAACTAACCCTATTAATTCTTACTTTTTATTGCCCTTTCTAAAATTTGGTGACATCTCTTTCTTTGCTTTGCCATGACCATAGATGGTCATGTCTTGGCAGTCTTCTTTCGTCACTAGAAACTCTAGCAGGTTTAAGGCCAGTTTTTCTGGTGTACTGCTGTGTTTTATACAGCGTTCCAGATTGGCCTTCTTCATTTGCACGACATACATAGCATCTCCAAGATACACCAAACCTGAAGTTGACAGGGAAAACAAAAACTGTAAAATTAACACACTTATATTTTTAAAACCTTTAGCGCATGAAATTGGTATTTTAATCACATTTTTTGTTTCGTTTTTCAAATTTGAATAATTCTATGTCACTAATGTATCATTATTAACTTAAGATTTCAAATCATCTCAGTTAACTAAATTCTGTAGTGCCATTTTTTTTTTTAAATTTTTGTCTGAGTTCTTAGATTGTTAATTGACTCCTTTTTTGGTATGTGAAAAAAAAGTATGTCTGAGTCTTGTGCTTGAAACCAGTCTTAAAAATACTCTTTAGTGCTTCATGCTCTGCAATATGTGCATGCAGAATTGGCAGTATTATCATATAGCTATAAATATTGAATGATTATAAAAGTGTGAGCAGAGCTCTAGATAAGAGGGAGTAAAGGGTATTTCAGCATTGAGTTTTTGAAAATCAGCATTGTTATTGAAGCTGAGGGGATAAAAAATACTCAAATTTTGGATTTTAGAACTGTACTTTGAAGTGTATATCAGCTCACATTTCTTTTGATAAGTGATCTGTCAAAGTTCTGTAAACTGCAAAAATAGAAAAATGTGACTGCCATCAGTACAGCTGTTTCCGAAACAGCATTAACCATTACTGAATATATGAGAACAATTGAAAGTTGCAGGTTCATTAGTTAAGTTGTAAGTTCATGGGCTGATATCACACTGGCATGTTTATTTAGGAAGCCTTCATACGTACTGTACCACCACCTGATGTCTACTCCAATGACATGCTGATGACATCAAGATATTACAATTATTCTGATATCAGTTCAAAAATTTGATTGAACAAGTGATAGAGGCAAGAAATGTGATGAAATATTTATTATGAAAGGGTTATTGCACTGATAATTAGGGAATAATGTCTATCATTTGGATATTAAAGGATACCCGCATTCACGACCTTTAACATTCCAGTTTGAGACAATATTTGCCAGTATCAGTGCAATAACTCTTTAAAAGTTAAGCAAGCTGACTAAACAGAACATGACTCTAGCCTTATTATACTCTCAATCACTAGCCTTTTCTTAAATCATTTGTAATAACCTACCAGACTCATCTTGTGTCCTGTGTGAGTCAGGTTCTGACTGGTCACGAGGTGTTCCAGCTTGCTCTGTTCCAGCTTGCTCCATTCCTATAAGTAAATCATACCAGATCTTATGATGTATTTTGTCCAAAGGAACAGAATGTTTTCTTGTTGATGTTAACATTGTAAATTTTACATCCCTTCAGTACATTTTGTCTGAATATGGCCAAAAATAATCTTGGTGAAGGAAGCTGTACTCCTATAAGAATCACTGACCTTCCACAAGCAATTCTTGCTTTTTCAGGAATGGCTTGGACAGCAATCGGATGACAAGCTACAGATCTAACCCAGCGGGCACATAACTTTCATACAACGTTGCCTCAATGTCGATGCAACGTCATGACGTTGCATCGACGTTGAGGTAACGTTGTATAAACGTCATGTGCACGCTGGGAAAGGATAAATGTTCCTCAATGACCTTTGTAGGCCCAAAGCAGTAACGAGAATATATATTTCATTCTCAAGACCACAAATCAATCAGAAATTGTTTCAGTTAAAACTGGAAATGTGTCCACAGTACACGGATGCCCCTGCTGTGGGGTACCCGACTATAAAACTGCAAAATTCTACCTGGTACAAATGCTTTAACCCGAGTCTAACAGGATCACGTACGTACGTACACACATTCGTACAGATGGACGTACATTCATACTCACATACTGAAAACCGAAAAATTTATATGCCCCAGGCATTATCCGATGCGGGTAGATGTGGATTTCAGAATATTTCACTAGTCAATCAGTAAACAGGGAAACCCAGTGCTTCACAAGCGAAGTAAGTGTACTCCTTGGGGATTCAAGGAAACTTTGCTAGCAATGCACGGGTATTGATACTTTTGTAAATGTCAGAAAACTGAAATATATTACCTCTAGTTTCATTTTTACAAATCATTCACTGCTGAAAAATCTACTTTGATTAGAGTATAAAACTTAACATGTGATATATAGAGCATAACAGTCATAAAGTCTATATATAACCAATTAATTGAAATCATAAAGGTGAGAACAACTTTGGAAATCTAAAGGTTCTTTCAGCAAATAGCAACAAAAATGTAAACATTGCCAAAATTTGTGCAAAATTATGCAAAAATTGCAACTACCTTCTTCACATTTGTCACCATGTGGTTCTCTGTCAACTAACTTCTTAGATGATAGTTCCCTGTTAACTGATATCTTGGATGTTGAGCTTGGTGATCCAAATAGGGATGGTCTGGATGGCGATATCGTGGCAGACGAAAGTGTATCTGGCGATCCAAATAATGCTGGCCTAGATGGAGTAGCAGAAGGGATTATCTCCTAAAATATGAATGAATGACAATTAATATACCTGAAAAGGTGTCTGTAAACAAAATCTTTATTGGCCTAAAGTAAATGTTTTTCTTGCCCAAGCAATATCACTGTAATCTTCTTACGACACTGTCAAAATAACAACAAATGTAAACATAAAGAAGGGATAAAGAGATAATGGAATTAAGGATGTTTTCCCTCTTGTCTAAGCCTAGACATTACATTGATTAATATGAATATGATAATATCTGCTATTATAAGGTAAACTATCATTAATTAACCTCTAAGCATATATTAAAAATATACAGTTGACTCTCGTTATCTCGACCCCTCTTTTCTCGATCCTATCACTTATGTCGAACTGATTTCTAAGTCCCGATTATTTTCCCTATGTATTTATTGTATTTCAGCTTCGCGTATGTCGAACTACTTTTATGTCGACACTTCGGCTATCTCGTCCATCATTTTCAGTCCCTGAATATATTTTTCACAGTTTTTACTACCGCGTATCTCGAACTTGGACCATGACGAAGGAAAAAAAAAAATGTAAGATGCGGCGCCGGCGGTCTCTCAGTTAATGAAAATCATAATAGGCCATTGATAAATAAATCAATATTTTAATTTTCCCCTTTGTCCAGATAATTACAAACAACACAAACAATGTCTAAAATCCGTAATTATGAAATCACATGCGTGTCGTGTCGGGTTTGACACGCGGCGCTCAACACCGTCTCGTGTCATTGATTTGTAAGATAAAAAGCGGCCCAGAATAGTGTTATGGAAGATTAATCAACGAAGTTTCTTTAATTTATTGTTTAGATATGCTCTTCACTATTGAGTACTGTCCGTCTGAATGATATAGCGTCTTCAAGAAAAGTCAGTGCGCGACAGGTTCCGACTCAGATCAGCCTGTATTGATCAGGCTAGCTAAGTCTGAATCCTCGCTTGTTACTCTTTGGTCAGGCGGTGCTCTTTGGTAAGCCCAGATAAGGCTCATGCGTATAATGGAAAAATCGTGGGCGTGCAGGCTGATCCGAGTCTTTGACAGTCGCAGTCTTCTAATAGGCGTTGTCGTGCACGGCCTCAAATAGACGAATTACACGTGGGTACCGATGTTAACCCTTCCGACCCTGTAGACTGGTACGGATACCCGCACAAATAGTGTAGGTCCAGATGAGACAGTTCATAACGAGCTTTCTCTGCAGGATCTACAGTTTGCCGCGCTGAGATGGGTCGTTTTATGCCAGTGGAGATAATCCAAACTAGCTTACAGCTGCCGCTTAACATTGTAAGCGTTTTATGCAAAAGCGGAAACCAGTCAACTCTTTATCGAGTCGTCTATGCGAAGGGAGCTAATCCAAACCAGTTCATAACGTATAGCTAACATAACCCGGAAACCAGTAATTTATTTATAGCTCGTATGGAAATTGTATGGAAATCCAAATTTGCAGGAGTATTAAAAGACAACAAGAGACGTTTGAAATTTATTATTATTAACATTTATTATTATTAACATTTATTGATGATATTATTCCAAGAGAACCATTGCATCTCCTAAAACAAACAGTAACAATGCAAACTGAAGTACGCATATATTATTTAAATTGCCATGTACATGTGCCTTCCAAGCACGTTTTGGCGAACAGAGAGGCGAACAGTTGTCAAACCTATGACGTCACAATTTGGTTGTCTCGAACTACTGATAACTCGAACATTTTTATCATGTCCCGTGAAGTTCGAGATAACGAGAGTCGACTGTATATAAACATAATCTAAGGCTTCGGTAAGTTTAGAGGAAGGAAATGATTGACTTTGGCAGTTTCTGAATAGTTACAAAGTCAATAAAAAAATCAAAAGGAAAGTATTGTATATAATATTTAATTTAGGCAATAATAATCTGTCACATACTGAATAATTAATGCCTTTACTAAATATGTATCCATTGTCAATATCAAAGGTGCGAGAAAATTTTGATTGACATGGACTCTAGTTATAAATAAAATATAAGAGATATAGAGCTAGTCGAAGCAAAACTATTCCTCAATAAAGATAAAGTAGACCTATAATATACGTGGATTAATTTGGTCTAGTGATTATAAGTTTTAAATCTTCCTAAATAATTTCTAATCATAATCATAATAAAATTATTATTCCCAGATGAAGAATCTTCAGCATAATAGATTCTAACTGAGACAAAATTATCTGGTATATTGCTTTCGTAGTCTTAAATGATCCAGAAGAAAAAATAAAACAGGCAAAGTAAAGAACGTATTGAATTATATATATGCCTAAATATATAAGATTTTCTTCTTATTTATTATTTTATAGCAGAGTTTAGAAAGAGCACGACGGACCTAGACTCTTATATAATCAATCAAAAGATAGTATAAAATAGAATCATAGCTTAACGGATCAACTATTTTCCATGTACAAAGGCAAAAGGAAATATGTACCTCAACTAGAATTTTAAATCGTAGTAATCTAGAGAGGTAGAGGATAAATAAATAAACTCTTAATTTATTTATCTGATTCGTGTAGATTTCCGATACCTCATGAATGAAATATTAATAGAAAGTAGAAAGGATCTATTGCTTTCTTGTCAATTTACTCCTTAGATTACATGCTGATTACATATCGGGAGCATGTAGACAATTTAGATTTCGTGTATAATTTTCTTCTTAGAAATAAGGATATTTTTATAGAGTTCACCTTTGTCTTACAGTCAAATAAGGTGAATATGTAAAAAGTTAATCTCTTTGTAGCGAATAAAAAGAGATATAAATTATATAATTATAGATGGAAGTATCATCTACACTTTGTGAGTGAATTGCGAATTTGATCGTAACCGATAATTCTTAATTCATTTTCAAGAGTAAATATATATATAGAATTTTAAGTCTAGTTCAACAATGACTTGACAGAGTTCAACAATATAAGGGGCTACTAGGTATTAGAACCCATCGCTGTCATTCTATAACCTATAACCCAAGACTATACATGTCTATAGTGCTCAATGAATAAACATAAATTGAGCGAGGACTAGTGACTACTACTCGGTCACTAGTAATCCGACACAATGCTCTGGCACTAGTCTACGAAACTACTGCCCGGTGGAATTTCGTTAGAATGACCTGGCACTAGTCTACGAAACTACTGCCCGATGAAATTTCATTAGAATCGGAAGTTAACCTCTTTCTAGCGAATGAAAGAGATAAATTGCAGTTAATTTAAAATATTAATAGAATTACACTCCTAAAATAAGTCAATGGAATATTTAGAATTCTAGTCTGATTCAGGAAAGACTGTACAGAAATTTAGTATATAAAATGTTACTATGTATTTCATTTTATAACCTATATCCATTGACTTGACTTATCTATAAAGCTCTATGAACAATAATAGATTGTTGAGGGACTAGTGACTGTTACCCAATCACTAGTAAGCCGAAACAATGACTGGACACTAGAACTCGTAACTATTGCCCAGTAGACGTCACTTGTAATCCAATACAATGACTGGATACTAGTAATCATAACGATTTGCCAGTGGTATAAACATATGACCAGACACTAGTACTCGTAACTGTTTTCCTGGTGAAGTCACTAATAATTCGACACAATGACTGGACACTAGTACTCGTAACTGTTGCCCAGTGAAGTCACTAATAATTCGACACAATGACCAGATACTAGTACTCGTAACTGTTGCCCAGTAGGAGTCACTAATAATGCGACACAATGACTGGACACTAATACTCGTAACTGTTGCCCAGTGAAGTCGCTAATAATTCGACACAATGACCGGACACTAGTACTCATAACTGTTGCCCGGTAGGAGTCACTAATAATGCGACACAATGACCAGACACTAGTGCTCGTAACTGATGCCCGGTAGGAGTAACTAGTAATCCGTCACAATGACCGGACACTAGTACCCGTGATAAATGCCCGGTGATTTTATTCTTGCCTGGATGACCGGTGACTGGATGACCGGTGACCAGTGACTGGTAAGAAATGCCTGGTGATTTATCCATGCCTGGATGCCTGGTGACTGGTGCCTGGTGAAGCTGACAATGAGTGACTGGTGACTGGTAGAATTATTTTGGATACTAAAGCATCCATAAGATGCCACCTTGATGGGTCTTACCCCGGCAGTATAGCCATATGGGGTGGGGCTCCCATCAGTAAAGAATTGTCGTATAACCCGTAAGGGTTGACAAGTTCTTTACAAATCAGCTTCTCCACCATAGAAATCTTCGCCAACTCGCAAGATATCCAGTAACAGTCCAGGTATAGCATGTCGCATTGCTGAATAACCTGGAACAAAAAGAAACAAGTTAAAATTTTTGATATAAGAAAACACGACTTCCAAACCGACCGCACACGAGCGTTGTGCCAGTTATAGCGAGAGTCTCGAAAACGCATGTCAAAATAGCCAGTCAATAAATGCAAGAAATCGACAATCGAAAATTTTAAATAATAACATGGTTAGTGAAAGGAGTGATAAAGAAACAAAAGAAACAGAAGTACAGAAATTTATCCGTGAGGAAAAGAAATAATCCAAAATTCTTTCACAGGTAAAAAATCCTTGTTGAATTTCTTTGTCCATACAAATCTCTACACTCCTGGACAAGTGTGAATACCTTCTCCTTCGACAGTGTGACTTTCATTTCTTCTGAGTCAATGATATTGCCAAGAAATGTTATAGTTTTAGTTGGAAACAAAACTGACTTCTTCTCATGTATTATAAAACCCAAATCTGTCATAAGACTGACAGTATCTGTTACATTATTTTCACATTTCTGTTTGTTGTCACCTATCAACAGAGAATCGTCAATGTAACCAGAATTTGTATGTCCAAGAGTGCGGAGAGAAGCATAGGCTTCATCATTTTGGTATAAATATGAGGCGCACAAGAAATATCATTTGGTAAGCAAACAAACTGATACAATTTTCCAGATTTCTGGAACTGTAATTTCACATGATCAAGAGGATGAATCGGCACCATGTAATATGCTAATCTGACATCAGTGGAAGCAAAGAAAAATTTGGTTTCACTAATTTTAGCGCTGATTCAAATGTTTCCATTTTGAAATGATGATATACAATACTTTTAATTCTTTCAAATTCAAAATCATTCTGTATTCACCATCCTTTTTTGGCCCGAGAAAAATAGGCGATATATACTCATTTGGATGGTGTTCAACCTCCTTTATAACTTTCAAATCTAACAATTTTCTTATCTCTTGATCAATAATCAAATTTTCTTTCACAGAAAAATTGTTACAGTAAGACTGAAATTTAACTGGGTTTTCTCCGTCAATAAATTCTATTCGACAATGTTGCACAATGTCTAGAATATTCTGGTCATTAGTAATTTTCTTCCAGTTTTTTGAAAAAATTTTCAGCCTGCTTCAAACAGCGTACATACCTGTTGATTTAGTTCTTGGGCCCTGTCTGCTGGTTTTTTGAAGTGTACTGGGTGCCAAAAGACTGACTATCAGACGATTGGAACATACGACCACCTTTAGCACCCCTTCCACGGCGAGAACCAAATGGACGTCTCCCCTGGAAACCAGAGCATTGGCCTCTGCTTACATTTCTACCAATAAGATTCATAACATTTATCTCCCGAACATTCTTGTTAACATCGCCATCTTCATTATAGAGAAATTCTGTGAAGGGCAAAGATGAAGAGCACAAATAATGATATTTGGGATCCAAATCAGGTTTATGCATTTCCTTTCGTCGATTATTCATTAGTTTATTTGCTTGACCCATCAAAGCCAGTGCGTTTGTGCCCCATTCCATATCCCGAGAATCAAAAGTATCTGCATTCTTATTCAGGAGCTTGCTAACGCAAGTTGCTGATTTCACAATCACATTCTGTATTGCCTGCATTTTTGCATCATTCGTCTGAGTTGTGGGTTTTAATAACCGCCAAGTACCCTGATTCACCCTGGTTTTCACCAAAGCAGAACAATTAATAGGCCTGTGAATGTCTTTCAACAATTCTGACAGTTTTTCATCACTTAATTAACCCACTACGAAATGCATGGTTAATGATTTTGGCAAGATTCTCATCAACTTCTGAATCCGTCGACTCGGAATTATGGAATTTCTCATAGAGAGCTTTAAAAACAAACCCTTCATCAGTCTTTGCTTTCTTAGTTGGTGGTTCTGATTCAACATCACAGAGTGACCCAGTCTCACAGGGTTCCCCAAATTCATTTTCATCATAACAATCATCATCATAATCTAATTGTCGTTTATCATAACTACAGAAGGACTCCACCTTCTGAAAGAGTTTGTCAATTCGTTCATTCTGAGCCTCCACCTTTTCATTTTACTTTGATAAATTGTTATTTAGATCCCGCAGAATATGCATAACTTCCTTGTTATACAACATCTGAGAAACAGGCCCATGAGGTGGATGGGGTATTGGATTAGAGTCCGGTGTCTTCGCAGCCGGGGGTTTTACAGATGAAGAAGTACCCTATGTACCTTTCTCTGTCTTTTCTGGCTTTTTCTGGTCGTCCTTTGATGAAGACAAATGGTTTTCTACTGTATCATTCGACTCTACGCTTACAACTTTAGACATATCTAACGATGCCTTTCCTTTCAACATCGCACCCATGTTGGATTTTGTGACGTGTAAATTCACACCAAAATAATTTTGGCTACAAATTATATAAAAATTTGCAAACAAGATTATTCTGAACCCAGAATAATTTTTTACTTCACAAACGAATTACGACCACATCGTAATTAGAAGAAAATACACGACTGTATTTTCTGCAGTACGCTAATATTTAGATCTAACATACGGTCAAACTGTAATGGAGCATTGCGAATATACATCCACACAGCTCGAAGTCAAGAAGCCCACTGATAAGCATGGTCTCGATAGCGCGCATCTCATTTGAGACTGGAAGTTAAGCGTATGACGTAATGGAATAGCAAAAATAAATGCCTTGTAAAGATAAAGGCATATGTTGTATGTTTATTGGGGTAAAAAAATCAACGGAGTAAAGGTTGTCCTTCTTGCATGCTACACACCCTCTTGACCTGATATATGTCCCTACCAAAATTTTCAAGTTATCTCAAACAATATGGAGTAATGGTCGGCACAGGATTTTGGCATCAGGGGAGATAAGAACATAATGGAGAATGTGACAGTACTCTTAAACACGACATGTCTGCTGGTCCTTATCTATGCCTTTACCACATATTATCAAAATATTTCAAACCACATACTCAAGGATTTAGCTTAGAAATTCATTCAAGGGAGGTAACTAGAAAACAACCAAAGCAGAGGTTGTCTCTCTTGCATGTGACACATTTTTTAAAAATATGACACATCAAAAGTTACACTGACCAACAGGCCGGCCTCGGTGGCTCAGTTGGATGCGCATCCGACTGGAGACCAGGAGGTCGCGGGTTCGACCCCTGCCAAGGTCACAACATTCTTTTGTGGAGATTGATCATGAAATATTTTCCATGGTCATTCTCTCCCTTCCGCTGATTCAAGAAGGGTAGTTGTCAGTTTCTGGCATAAGAATGTGCACAATACGGGGTAACCGCTTAGAGGATCAAGCCTGCCAGTAAACGTGTGGTTAGGTAAACTGACCGTGCTCGACATGACCCCATTGGGTTGACTGGGCCATAAAACCTCAGTATTAACAAACAAACACTGACCAGTCAAGACGTTCATTTATCATTCAATTATTGGTGATGTTGCTTCAATATTTTTACCACTATATTGAGGACAAAATTGAATTTTTTTTTTTTTTTTTTTCCCCAGATTAGATTTAATATTTCTGCAAACTGTCTTCATTGACAATATGCATGAAGTGTCAAAACCCATTTTCTGAAGAAAAAAAAAAAATAATAATATTTCAATGTTGTCTGCTGCAAATTTTACCCTGAATGCTAAGCATTAACGCAGCATACCTGTTTAGTTAACTTATGATCACCATTACATAGGCATAGGAGAACATCTGCAGCTTCGTATTGCATCATTTTTATCCCCCAACCGAAAGGTTCGGGGAATATAGCGATCGCCCTGGCATCTGTCTGTCCATCTGTCCGTCCATCCGTCTGTAGACGAAACCTTGTACAGCCCATAACACCTATACCCTTTGAGCTATTTTCATGAAACTTTTGCCGGCCTCGGTGGCTCAGTTGGATGCGCCGTCCGACTGGAGACCAGGAGGTCGCGGGTTCAACCCCCGCCGATGTCGGAACATTCTTTCATGGAGATTGATCATGAAATATTTTCTACGGTCATTCTCTCCCTTCCGCTGATTCAAGAAGGGCAGTTGTCAGTTTCTGGCGAAAGAATGTGCACAATACTGGTTAACCGCTTAGAGGACTAAGCCTGCCCAGTAAACGTGTGGTTAGGTAAACTGACCGCGCTCGACATGACCCCATTGGGTTGACTGGGCCGTAAAACCTCAACACAAACAAAATCATGAAACTTTGTCAGGTTGTAGAGGGCTTTGGGTAGGAGTATCACATGCAAGAATGACAACTCTAATCGACTTGATTCAGGTTATCTCCCATAGTGCGGACCATAACTCTGAAACCCTTTGGGGGTGGTCGGGTGGTGCGATGGTGCTGTGTATCTTACATCACTGGGGCGTCCAGCTGATATTGGCTTACAGTTGGGCAAGGCCTGCTATCCTTGTAGTGGGTAAGGGTAGAGGGGGGAATGTTTTTATTTCTTCTGTTTCTTCACTTTCATTCCTGTTCCTCTTTCTTCCCTGTCCCTCTCTTTCATCTCCTCTACTCTCTCTTCTATCTCTTTTCTCCCTTTCTCTGGGAGACGACACAAAATGACCCTCAAGGGTTGACGTGTCGTTAAACCCCAACACAATCAATCTGAAACCCTTTAACCCTTCATTGGAATTCCACTGCCATTGGAAAATGCTCATTGGTATTCTGCTGTGATTCCAATGACACTGGAATAACAAAAAAACATTGCCACCGATTGGTTTGGGTTCCAGTGAAATTCCAGTGGAAGTGAAAGTTTCAGTGGAAATTTTGTGGAATACCAGCGAAATTTCTTTGAAATTCCAAAGACTTTTTCAATAGGGTACCCTAAGTATTTGGACATGTCATCTACTTACCATACTTATCCTAAGATTTGAAAGAGCTCTACTACCTCTTGATGTGTTGTAACCCTTATCCTGCTGAATAATTTAATTAGCCTTACCCATTTCTAACTATCAGCCAATCAGATTATATCATATAATGTTTTCGTTTAAATTCACAAACTGAATGACAAACAGTGTAGATCCTGATCAGATGGCTTCCTTCAGAAGCCATCTGATCTGGATCTACATTGTTTGAAAAGGTAGGGATTGTCTTGAACAGCAGAATAAGAGTTAACGCTTAGCACTCCGGGTAAAATTTTTAGTAGACGACATTTTGAAATATTTTTTCTTATTTTTCCCAGAAAACAGGATTTGATATTTCATGCAAATTGTCTCCTGAGCATGAAATGTCAAAGCCTGTTTTCTTGGAAAATAAGAAAAAAGTCATCAGTCTGTTGTCTGCTGAAAATGCCCAGAGAGTGGTAAAGGTTAATATTACTTTATGTATGGCAAACAGTGTAGACCATTCTGTGGCATCTGATCAGGGTCTACACTGTTTGCAAAGCCAATACTAAGGGTTATTACAGTTTATACAGTATCATAGCTCAAGATATGATGAGGTATAATTTTTGTTATTTCTCCATGAAAACACATGTTGTGATACTCTGTGGAAGTGACCTGCTTCTATCGAGTACGCACAGCATATGTTTTCATGGAGAAATAAGAAAAATGTCAGTTTTCATTTGAAACAATGCCCTATGTCAAGCCATATATGCAGTGCATGAGAATTTATAAAGTGGCAGAATGAAGTGCAATTCTTCTAATAATACAGAGAGAGAGAGAGATAGAGAAGGAATTTGGAACTTAATGCCAATTTTTAGTACATAGTTAGTTAAATGTGCAAGGGACTTGTTACGAATGAGTATTTTGATTAGTTTCTTCAGTTTTCTATAGACATATGGTGTGGGTACCCATTAGTACCCACAATGTATGTACTCAATAGAATTGCCTTACTGAGTTGATTATAACCAGTATGAACAATACATTTTCTTAGGTAAGAAAATTATCTGGGTCCAGTTGTTCAAAGCTAACGAAGTCGTTAGTAATTTACATCGAGTAATACGCAAATATGCTGAAATGTTTTGCTGAAAAAATGTGAGTAGCTTTTGCAGTGCAAAAGCTTCTCACATTTTTCAGCAAAAAATATCAGAATATTGTATATTGAATCTGCTAAAACAGTTAACAAAATGACCCTTAACGAGCTTGTTAAGCTAACGACTTTTTGAACAACTGGGCCCTGGATACTCGAGGGTTGTATATATTGCTATGCAGAGGAATTGTTATGGATGAGTATTGGTGATAATTCTGGGATAATTTTTCATATTTCTCCAGAAAAACATGTTGTGGATACTCATTAGAAGTGTCTAGCATAGGCACTTTTAGTAAGTACCCACAACCTATGTTTTTTAAAGAGAACTGGAGGAAATTATCACAGAAGTATCACTAAATATTCCCCCTATATATACCTCTGGCTATGAAAAGCACTTTATGGACAATATAGACCCAGATCTGTGAGAAATGCCAGTGATTGGCTTTAACCCTTAAAGCGCCAAGAAAATCTGCATCTGAAAATGTCGTCGCTTATGTTGTCTGCTGCATCGTCTTTCAAACTTTTCAAACTTACATTTTGCATATAGGCAAACAGTATGGACCCAGATCAGACTGCTCCTAAAGGAGCAGTCTGATCTGGGTCCACACTGTTTGCATAAAGGAGCAGTCTGATCTGGGTCCACACTGTTTGCAAGAATGACTTTTAAAGTAACCGGCAGAAGACAAAGCAGACGACAAGTGTTGTGATTGGCACTTTAAGGGTTAATGGGTCTACAGTTTACAGTTCACCTTGAACTTTTAATAGATACAACATGAGTTAGATATAAATAGATTTGTTAAAATATTTTTATAGTATGACACAGCTCCAGGATAAGAGGGTTAACCAAAATTTATATTTTTTTTATTTCTCCATGAAAAGATATGTTGTGTGCGCTCATTAGAAGTGCATTGCTTCTAATGAGTACCCACAACTTATCTGTTCATGAAGAAATTAGAAAAATATCAGCATTTTTAGTTGGATATAGTACAAAAAAGTACCTTTTTGTTTAAAAAAAAAAAAAAATAAATAAATAAAAAAATAAATAAATAAATAAAAAATAGCCTTATCCAGAGCAATGGTATGGTAAGGAGTTGCATTGTTACATGTATTTGAGCAAGCTCACAAGAAACCCTACTATATGACTTATGCAACAGTGAAGACTCAGATCAGCCTTTGCATCTGCACAGTCTGATCAGTCTTTGCTATTGGCTTTGCTATTGCCTTCTACAGCCTCCAGGCTATCCAAAGAGGAATAAACGAGAACTCTTGCCATACTGTGTGGGTATACAGGCTGAACTGAGTCTTTGCTGGTTACACAGGTCTAATTGTAGGTTTTACAGTGTTCTGGCTCATTTATTATAAGCATGGTACTGTTGTCTGTATACCCTTATTATTCAGACAGGCAGCCCTGGCAGAGTTTTGACCTAGATCAGATTCACAAGAATGTGACATCTGATTTAGGTCTGCACTGTTTGACACTCATCTTGTAGTGTTTAGACTCATCAGCAAGTATAAAGTGGCTTTTTTTTCCTTCAGATGTCAGGACCAGTATGAAGGGTTTTATTTTCCCAGAAAATAGAGTTTTAATATTTCATGCAAACTGTCTCCTTAGAGACAATCTGCTGGAAATGTTGAACCCTATTATCAGTGGAAAATATAAGAAAAAAAAATATTTTGAAATGATGTCTGCTGAATGCTTTAAGGTGTTACAATGTCTGAATATAGAGGGGACAAAAAATAAATAACCCTAAATAAAAAGTTTAAAAAGAATTAGTGTCTTTCTTATTTGTTATCCCCACACTTTTTTAAAAAAGCGTTGGGGATTGGTAATGCCTCCATCAGTCCATCTGTCCATCACCTTATCTCCTCCTCAGTCACTACCAAACTTGGTACATCACTTCTCTCATGGTAAAGGTGTGCAAGAGCAGCATTATTTTTCTGTGCATTCATCGTCTGTCCATTTGTCTGTCACACTATCTCCTTCTAAACCACTGGGTGGAATTCAACCAAACTTACTACATCAATTCCCCTCATGGAAAGGGTGTGTGAGAGCAATATTATTTTTCCGTGTGTGCGTCCGTCTGTAGTCCGTCCATCTGTCTGTCATGCTATCTCCTCCTAAAGCACTGGGTGGAATTCAACCAAACTTGCTCCTATGAGGTTTTTATGCCCCCGCCTATTCGAAGAATAGCGGATGGGCATTAAGTATTACCCCTGTCCGTCCCATACGTCTGTTTGTCCGTACGTCCCACTTCGTGTCCGGGCCATAACTCCTAAACCGTATGAAATATATTCATGAAACTTTACCAGTGCCTGCATCACACTGAGACGATGTGTCATGAACAAGGAAGACACCCACTCTTGCATTTTTGGTTTTTGAATTATTTCCGCTTGACTTAGTTCCATACAGTTAACTGTGTCCGGGCCATAACTCCTAAACCGTATGAAATATATTCATGAAACTTTACCAGTGCATGCATCACACTGAGAAGATGTGTCATGAGCAAGGAAGAAAACTCTTGCATTTTTGGTTTTTGAATTATTTCCCCTTGACTTAGTTCCATATAGTAAACCGTGTCCATATAGTAAACCGTGTCCGGGCCATAACTCCTAAACCATATGGAATATATTCATGAAACTTTATGGGTGCATGCATCACATTGAGACGATGTGTCATGAACAAGGAAGACAACTCTTGCATATTTTGTTTTTGAATTATCTTCCCTTGACTTAGTTCCATATAGTAAACCGTATCCGGGCCATAACTCCTAAACCGTATGGGATATATTCATGAAACTATACAGGTGCATGCATCACATTCAGACGATGTGTCATGAACAAGGAAGACAACTGGCATTTTTGGTTTTTGAATTATTTCCCCTTGACTTAGTTCCATATAGTTAACCGTGTCCGGGCCATAACTCCTAAACCATATGGAATATATTCATGAAACTTTACAGGTGCATGCATCACATTCAGATGATGTGTCATGAACAAGGAAGACAACTCTTGCATTTTTCGTTTTTGAATTATCTTCCCTTGACTTAGTTCCATATAGTAAACCGTGTCCGGGCCGTAACTCCTAAACTGTATGGAATATATTCATGAAACTATACAGGTGCATGCATCACATTCAGACGATGTGTCATGAACAAGGAAGACAACTCTGGCATTTTTGGTTTTTGAATTATTTCCCCTTGACTTAGTTCCATATAGTTAACCGTGTCCGGGCCATAACTCCTAAACCATATGGAATATATTCATGAAACTTTACAGGTGCATGCATCACATTGAGACGATGTGTCATGAACAAGGAAGACAACCCTTGCGTTTCTCGTTTTTGAATTATCTTCCCTTGACTTAGTTCCATATAGTAAACTGTGTCCGGGCCTTAATAATAACTTCATGGTATACCTGTTACAATTACATATAAACCCTTTTTCTGAATGGCATTTGGCGGGGGCATCCATGTCCTATGGACACTTTTTCTAGTTTATAACTGAAAATCCAGATAACCCTGCAATTAAATATCACATACTACTTACGCATCATGCTGACCATTTATATGAAGTTTTGTAAAAATCTAACAAAAACTGTAGAAGTAGTTCACATCACAAACTTGTCGAATGGCCTGACTAACCAACATGACTCCTATAAAACCCCTCCCAAACTATGAAAAGCTGTTTGCCAGAGGCTTATATTTCTACTAACGGGGCTATGACCCTCAAAACTACTTACAGGAGGCAAATGCCATATCATTGGCTAGCTGGCTTCAGCAGTGATTGACATTAATGGGTTTGTAAAGCCCTTGCTTGCTCCAAATTAATATCAGATTAAAACATGGTTTCAAGGTTAACCTTTACCAAGCTCACGGCAAATTCAACAGACAAGAATTTGATTTTTTTTTTTTGTCGGAAAACAGGGTTTAACATTTCAAACTCGGAACAATCACACTACATGTTGCACACCTGTACTTGGGAGCTGATGGCCCCATTAGTAGAATCATAAGCCTCTGGTGTTTGAATCTGGTATGTGTAATTATTATGTCCCCCCCCCCACCTTCCAAAATGTGTGTGGGTGGGGGTTGGGGGGGTGGGTGGTGAAGGGGACATATTGTTCTTGGGACGGATCCCGTTGGCGTCAGTTACGGCATAAAACTTCTTGTCCGCTCTGTAACTTGAATACCCTTTGGAATATTTTGATGATTCTTGATAGAAATGTAGAACAGGACCAGACGACTTGATGCGTACAAGAATGACACCTCTGCCTTTCTTACTTTTGGAATATCACCCTTTGTTTTATTTGAAAAAGATTTTGTGTCCGCTCTGTAACTCGAATACCCTGTGGAATATTTCCATGGTACATGGCAGAAGTGTAGAACAGGACCAGACGACGTGTCGCGTACAAGACTGACAACTCTGCCTTTCTTACTTTTGGTATTATCTCCCTTTGTTGACAGTGATAATCCACTGATTTTGTGTCTGCTCTGTAAGTCAAAGACCCTTGAAATATTTTTATGATGCTTGGTAGAAATGTAGAGCAGGACCAGACGACTTGCGCATACAAGAATGACAACTCTGCCTTTCTTACTTTTGGCATTATCTCCCTTTCTTATGTCTGAGTGATTATCCATTGATTTCGTGTCTGCTCTGTAAATCAAAGACCCTTTGGGATAATTTTATGATACTTAGTAGAAATGTAGAACAGGACCAGACGATGTGTTGCGTAC
Source organism: Anodontia alba (assembly GCA_964016985.1). NCBI lineage: Eukaryota > Metazoa > Mollusca > Bivalvia > Lucinida > Lucinidae > Anodontia > Anodontia alba. Next base: position 94,665,555 of record OZ024823.1, read on the forward strand.
AAGAATGACAACTTTGCCTTTCTTACTTTTGGCGTTATCTCCTTTTGTTATATTTGACAGTGATTATCTGTTGATATTGTGTCTGCTCTATAAGTCAAAGACCCTTTGGAATATTTTTATGATACTTGGTAGAAATGTAGAACAGGACCAGATGATGCGTCATGTACAAGAATAACAACGCTGGCTTTCTTACTTTTGGAGTTATCTCCCTTTGTTTTGTTTGAAATAGATTTCTCGTCTGCTCTGTAACTGGAATACCCATTGGAATATTTCGGTAGTACTTGGCAGAAATGTAGAACAGGACCAGACGACATGTCACGTACAAGAATGACAACTCTGCCTTTCTTACTTTTGACGTTATATCCCTTTGTTATATTTGACAGTGATAATCCATTGACTTCATGTCTGCTCTGTAAGTCAAAGACCCTTTGGAATATTTTTATGATTCTTGGTAGAAATGTAGAACAGGACCAGATGGCGTGTTGTGTACAAGAATGACAACTCTGCCTTTTTACTTTTGGCGTTATCTCCCTTTGATATGTCTGACAATGATTATATATTGATTTCGTGTCTGCTCTGTAAGTCAAAGACCCTTTGGAATATTTTTATGATACTTGGTAGCAATGTAGAACAGGACTAGATGACCAGTTGCATACAAAATGACAACTTTGCCTTTCTTACTTTTGGCGTTATTTCTCTTTCGTATGTCTGACAGTGATTATCCATTGATTTTGTGTCCGCTCTGTAAGTCAAAGACCGTTTGGAATATATTTATGATACTTGGTAGAAATGTAGAACAGGACCAGATGACGTGTTGCGTACAAGAATGACAACTCTGGCTTTCTTTCTTTTGGAGTTGTCTCCCTTTGTTTTGTTTGAAATAGATTTCTTGTCTTCTCTGTAACTGGAATACCCTTCTGAACAAATTCAGGAACACTTGGTATTTAGTGAAAGTCTTTCCCAAAAAAAATACTTTGTACTTTGATGCAACTGACAAATTTCACTAGCAAACTGAACACAGTCCTGGTGGACAGAGACGAACCAACACTTGAAAAGCCAGCCTTTTAATCGATTTATGCCGTGTGGACTCTTCTACCTTAACTCTTTTGACCGGTCCATTTACATAGAATGGGTGTGTGGTTGTTTTTTGTAACCCCCTGCCTTTAGCATGGCACCATCTGTCAATCCGTCAGCATTTGAGTCAACCCTCACTTTGACCCTAATGTCAAGTTCATTTCCCATGAACTATAAAGGCTACAGTGATGATAATTGCAATAAGCTTGCACTTAGGGATGCCAACTCAGACAGCAGTATCCATATTTGACCTGAACTTAAATTTAAATGGTGCAGCATGGCCTTTGGCAGAATTCTTGTTTTTTTTTTGCCATGTATAGAAATTCCTGACTTTATGCAAACAGTGTAGACCCAAATCAGATGCTGCATTCTATGTCGTCTGATCTGGGGCCACACTGTTTGCCAGTGTCCCTTTTATGGGATGTAAGGCATAAATGGGTTAAAATCACATCAGTCAAAGGGACAGTTGGTCATGCTTCCCATCAAAAAATGAAGCAGATTTATATATCTTTTTATACACATTATACATAGCTCCAGATAAGGATGGGGTATCCAGTTTATATCTTTCTTATTTTTCCATGTAAACATATGTTGTGGGTACTCATTAGAAGATCCTCACCGACGCGCTTCTAATGAGTACCCACAACATATGTTTTTATAGAGAAATAAGAAAAAAATAGCACTTTTTGGATGGAAAAATGTCCTTATCTGGAGGTATGTAATAGCCATAAGTGTGTAGCCCCTTGTTTTGCAGGGAGCTGAGAAGGCCAAATGAATTTTGAAATATAATTTAACCCTTAAACTGCCAATCACAACAATTGTCGTCTGCTTTGTCATCTGCTTGTGATTTTAAAAGTCATTTTTGCAAACATCGTGGACCCAGATCAGATTGCTCTAGGAGCAGTCTGATCTGGGTACACACTGTTTGCCGGTATGCAAAAATAGGTTTGAAAAGTTTGCAAGAATATTCAGCAGACGACATATACAGACAACATTTTCAGATGAAATTTTTCTTGGCGCTTTAAGGGTTAATGAAAACTCTAAAAAAATATAAGCACTGTATCACCAAACATGTCTGCAGTCAGATGTTATTTCCTGAGGGAAAAGTAACAAACATAAAATGATGCCTAATTTGACTATACCACTCATAAAAATCATAAAAATCTCTTCTTTCTTGTGCGAGAAGGGGCTTTCTGGGGAACCAAAACAACACAACACAAATGCAGATATTGCTTTATTTGGGAAAATATGTCTTCTTATAAAGAAAAATTGCACCTCCAGATGTACAGGTGAGCTACTGATAAAAGGTGTAGCCAAAATACTGATACATCTTTAACCTTTACCACTCTCCGGGCTAATTCAGCAGATGACAAACTAATGATATTTTTCTAATTTTTCCTAGAAAATAGGATCTGACATTTCATGCAAATTGTCTCCTTAGGAGACAATTTGCATGAAATGTCAAATCCTGTTTTTTAGGAAAGATAAGAAAAATATTTCAAAATATTGTCTGCTGAAAATTTTACACAGAGTGCTAAGCATTAAAGAAAGACCAACTGCTAAAATAGGTACATCCAGAAGTAAAAATTGGTGTTCTGCTGACAGAACATATATCCTAAAAAACTAAGCAGGTTTGTTAAAGAAAAATCATGCTCATAAACAAAAAAGAAATATAAAATTTTGTTTGGAATTCATGTGGTAAAGTTAATTGGCCTGAGAAAATTTGCTCATAACATGAACTTCGTCATAGATTATATATCAAAGAGTGTGAAACTTAGTGAAAATGAAGCAAAGCATCTTTATCATAGTTCTTAGATAAAGGTTAAACACAGTGTTAAAACAACTGTTACAGTTTGAGGCCCTCCCAGTGGGGGGAGGGGGAGCGAAATCATCTAGGCCTAGCATACTTTGTTTTGTTCCCCTGAAAAAATCTGCATTTTCCCTTATTCCCCTGAGATAAATGGCCCTCATCCCCAAAACCCCTGGGAGGGCCACAGTTTCTATGCCATATTTATGTCCCCCCACCATGGGGGGTAGGGGGGCATATTGTTTTTGGTGCAGATCCTGTTGGCATCACCTACACGAATACATCATTGGGTGGGAGGAAAAAGCTGATCAGATTTGGTGACATTGACCCCATTTTCAAGGTCACACAAGGTCTTATAATGTTGGAAAATGGCTTGTCTGCACCCTGTAGCAAGAAGGAATGGATTTTGATCAAGCTTGCACATATACATTGTTGGGACATGGACAAGCACTGATTTGATTTTGGTGACCTTGACCCCTTTTTCAAGGTCATACAAGGTCTTCGAATGTTGATAAACGGCTTGTCTGCACCATATTTCCTAAGGGATGGCTGGATTTCTACTAGACTTGCACAAATATATTGTTGGAATATGGGCAAGAAGTGATTTGATTTTGGTTTCCTTGATCATATTTTCAAGGTAACATGTGTCTTAGAATGTTGGGAAATCGCTTGTCTGCACCATATTTCCTGGATGGATGCCTTGATTTCCATCAAACTTGCGTAAAATGTTGTTGGGACATGGAAAAGAACTGATTAGAATTAATGACCTTAAGCCCATATACAACAGAAATGTCACAACTTTTGAACCTCTCTCCCCTCCCCCAACCCGCCTCACACACACAATTAAAAAAAAAAGAGTTATAAATTCAGATAGTATTTCAGAAGACATTTACCAAATTTTTACCCAGATACCAATACAACAGAATCAAGAACTGATTAGATGCCTTGGACTGGGGACATACCTTTTCCTCTGAAAACACTGTTCTAGTTTATGTAGACAGAATCATTGCTCATGTAAAGGCTATTCTTTAATGGGTACCACCATTGATACTTAAACCGTATTACTTTTACAAAGGGAAGTCCAGGCCTAGCATACTAGTAAACCCAGACCACAATAAACTACTCAATAGTGAAATACAAAAACAAATGTATGCATCATTCTTTATCTATGTTCTAATAATAATAATAACTAAGTATTGAGATGGACAGTTTTGAGCATACAATGTAGACCCAGATCAGATGCCACAGAATGTGGCATGTGATCAGTCTGCACTGTTAGCCACTTTTATAGGCAGCTAATTTTAAACACATCAACTGGTAGTAAAATGGAGTAGTTCAAATTTTAGGACAAGTTTGGTGAGGGGTTAAGGTGTCCCAATATTTAGGGTAAATCAGAAATATGGCAGGTCATTATTAACCCTTTCCATGCTGAATAAATTAAGACACTATGCCCACTTCTAATTTTCAGCCATTCAGATTACTTGATCCAGAATGTCGATACAAATTCACATCTGGATCTACACTGTTTGCAAAGGCAGGACATATCCAGGTTCGGCAGAGCTCAGGTTAACCCTCGTCCTGCTGAACCCGGATATACCCTGCCTTTGTAAACAGTGTAGATCTGCACTGTTTGCCATTAAGTATGTGAATCTATATCAAGCTTGATCAAGTAATCTAATTGGCTGAAAATTAAAAATGGGTGTGGCTTCTTAATTTATTCAGCAGGACAAGGGTTAAAGAACACATTAGAAGTGCAATGTTTAATGCTGAGCAAGTTGATTTAAACTCTGCAGATTTTTTTTTTTGAAAACTTTTCTTACTTTTCCAAGAAAACAGGCTTTTGCAGTTCATGCAAATTTTCTTGTTGGGAGACAATTTGCATGAAATTCCAAGTCCTATTTTCTTGGAAAAATAAGAAAAATATCAATCTGTAATCTGGCAAACAAGCCCAGAGCGTGGTAAAGGTTAAACATAGCAAATAAACAACTCCACCTAACATTAAACATGTTTATATTGGAAAAAAAAACGTAAAAATTTAATTTCATCATTAAATAAATAACGAAAACTATATCTATTGCAATACTGGATTGCGAGACAGAACATTCTTGAAAGCATATAGCTCCACACAAGATTAGTGTCAAGTATATTTCTCAATATCATGTTATGAGTACATACTGATATTACCTCAGTGAGATGAGTCCAATAAATATATAAAATTAAAATGTTTGTTTTTGTGGAGATACAAGAAAAACAGCAGCACTTTAGGGTTGAAAAAAATTCTGCTTATCTAGAGCTAAGTCATCTCAAAAACAGGCCTATATAATTTTGATCCCATTAAACCCCACTTTTATATAGTAAAACTGGTGTTTACAGGGATATAAATTATTTTTCTTATTTCTGCTCAAAAACATAGATTGTGGGTACTCGTTTGAACCGCAAGGCAGCAAGGCGGTTCTAACAAGTATCCACAATCTATGTTTTGAGCAAAAATATGAAAAATATCAGTTTTTTTTTTTTTTTTTATCTGAAAATTTTCAATTTTTGGAAGTGAAATTTTCTGTATATTTGAATAGGCATGTTTTTGTAATGCTGTATGTATGTAATTATGTATTTTCAGCTGAATATAATGAAATGCAGTAAAAGATGTTCTAAAATGATAAACAAATTAAATTTTCAGACAAGAACCCTACAACATAACTGTAAATTAAAATACTTTGGTCTAAAATAACCTAGAACAAAACAAATTCAAACATTTTAAACAATTAAGAAGAAGGGAAATCACTCTAGCAAGGAAGTGTTAGCATCTGGCTCTTCTCGAAGTTGGGCTTTTCTCTTACCAGTATTCAAATCCTTTCTTTTAAGATTAGTACCACTTGAAGAAAGGATTTATACAGGGAATTAAATTCTATCCTGCTTGGGTGGTCTCCCTCCCTGTGACTGCTCTCTCTCTCTCTGAAATATATTCATCTCTCACTCTGAAATATAACTAAAGCCGGCCTCGGTGGCTCAGTTGGATACGCCGTCCGACTGGAGACCAGGAGGTCGCGGGTTCAACCCCCGCCGAGGTCGGCAACATTCTTTCGTGGAGATTGATCATGAAATATTTTCTACGGTCATTCTCTCCCTTCCGCTGATTCAAGAAGGGCAGTTGTCAGTTTCTGGCGAAAGAATGTGCACAATACTGGTTAACCGCTTAGAGGACTAAGCCTGCCCAGTAAACGTGTGGTTAGGTAAACTGACCGCGCTCGACATGACCCCATTGGGTTGACTGGGCCGTAAAACCTCAACACAAACAAACAAACTACTCACCTTAATGAGAATGTGATTAAATATATAAATATATCATTAACACATCACGAAACCACACCTATATAATTTTGATCCCCTTACACCCCTCTTATATAGTAAAACTGGTGTTTACAGGGGTATACAAACCTGTCCTAAAGACCACCTGTATTAAACAATCACTTGTCTTTAAAGACCACTTTTTCAGGTCCCATAAAAGGAAAGTGTAAATTTACATGTATTAAGCAAGCACCTGCCTTAAGCAACCACTTTTTGGCTTTCCCTTAGGTGCTTGCTTAACACAGGTTTGACTACATTATTTTTCATATTTCTGCTCAAAACATAGATTGTGGGTACTCATTAGAACTGCCTCAGTTTTTATCTGAAACTTTTCAGTTTTTGGAGGTGAAATTTTCTATATACAGTGGAACTTCATTATCTCGACCTCGCTTATCTCGAATAACCACTTATATTGAAGTGAAATTCTGGTCCCTGTTTTTACATGGAAATCTAAGAACAGGTAACAAAATATTGTGGAAAAGAGGAGAAATTGCTCCTCCTCTTTTCCACATTATTTTATATATATATTTCTAACTTCAGGAGTCAAATTACACATTCATTTGTTAAATGTGGTTGTTCGATTTATTGTTTTCCTCACTCTCTCAACTCTGATATGTTGAGGTACGGACATCTTAAAGTGTTTCAGTGAGTCCCTTGGAATTCGAGATAACGAGAGTCGACTGTATTTAAATAGGCATGTTTTCGTAACGAATAGTAACAGAATATTGTATAACTCAGTTCAGCACATTAGAAACTGAAGCACTTGGTCACAGCTCTTGGTAAGAGGAGTATTCAGATAAACACTTTTCTTATTTGTCCACAAAAACATGTTGTGGGTACTCATTAAAAGCACCACAGCAAGGCACTTCTAATGAGTACGCACAATGCATGTTTTTGTGGACAGTTAAGAAAAATATATTTTTGTTTAAAATCGCCTTCTAGAGATATACTAGGTGACATCTGCAAAAGGTACATAAAATACTTTAAACATCTGCATGCAAAAAATTGGTATGACTTGACATGAGCAACCAACAAATATCCTTTACAGCTTCTACATCGATGTAGATTGGTCAAGGTCTAAAAAATGCTTACTGTACAAGCTATATAGAACCTAAATGTGAGCATCAAAGATATAAAGATTCAAAAGCTGGTCTGGGTCATTGCTGCCCACCATACCCAAATTGAACTTTTCTGCATGCATTGCTTTATGGCACATGCTGTTTTTGCAGGGACATTTGGCAGAGTGTAGGACCCAATATGAACCTTCACTTGGATAATTCAAGTTTTAACTGAGTTTTATATGGCACCCAAATATAAATCATACACGTAGGTATACTCAGTGGCTGTACAAACTTAGGTATACTCAATGGCTGTACAAACTAAGGTATACTCAATGGCTGTACAAACTTAGGTATACTCAATGGCTGTACAAACTTAGGTATACTCAATGGCTGTACAAACTTAGGTATACTCAATGTCTGTACAAACTTAGGTATACTCAATGGCTGTACAAACTAAGGTATACTCAATGGCTGTACAAACTTAGGTATACTCAATGGCTGTACAAACTTAGGTATACTCAATGGCTGTACAAACTTAGGTATACTCAATGGCTGTACAAACTTGGGATGCTGTACAAACTTAGGTATACTCAAAGGCTGTACAAACTATGTTACACTGTACCAATAAATTCAATTTACACCATGTAGCTTCAATGATAAACACTGGTGAACTGTGATAACTGCACTTACCCTAAGTATTCAGACAAATAGGCCAGAGCAAACAGTGTAGATTCAGATAAGACACTACAGGTATTGTCACAAAAGTTCTTATAATGACAGACATCCTGAACAGAATTGTCACAGCCACATAATGTGGGATATCCTCAGTATTTCAACACCTTATCTCCTCACCATACTAATACAAAAATATGGACAACTCCACTTTATAGTCTACTGATGTGTTTAAAAGTGTTGGTGGCAAAAAGTGTAGACCGTGATCAGATGCCACATTCTGTGGCATCTGATCTGGGTCTACACTGTTTGTTCAGGCCTGTTTGCCCCAATATTTAGGGTAAATATACATGTAGTACAATAGTATTAAAGAAATCCTTAACCAGAGCAATAATACAAAGACCTATACAGCTACCCGTACAGACATGAGCCTCAATTCAAAATAATACACTTTAGATGTGTGCCTAATGAAGACTGATCAATTTACGCATCCAGACAGTCTGATCAGTCGTCACTGTGTGTTGCCTGAATAGCCAAGGATCCAAAGTTCTTTTTTTTCAGGCAGATCTTGAGGACTGATCATACTGCAAAAGCTGATTTGAGTCTTCACTGGGCACAACAGCCAAAAGAGACAATTTTTCAAACTGTGGCTCCTATATACAAATACTTTATACCTTTGTATTGACAAAGAATTAAGAGACTGGATACCCTTGGTGGATTTGCCGGAATTTTTAAAGAGACAACTTTTGTGACTTCCTGTTTGTATTACTGCAAGCCAAGTCCCTTCTGAAAAATGGTCTACTCTTACAGGAAATAATTTGCTCCCCTATGGAGCAAATTATTTCATTTAAGAGTACCTTTATAACACTAAGTATTGGGTCAGATAGGCCTTTGCAAACAGTGTAGACCCAGATCAGATCCAGCAAAATGCAGCATCTGATCAGGACCTACACTGTTTGCCATACATACAGCGATATTTTAGACACATCAACAGGTATTAGAATGGACTTCAAATTTTAGAAGTATGATAAGTAGATAAGGTGTCCTAATACTTAGGGTAAATATGGTAGGCCCCATTTTAGAAGTGAGCCAGAACAATTTTGAAGGAGTTGCCTCCCTTGAAAGTATCCTGTCTCCTTAAAAAGTTTTATGTTATAGGGAATAGATACCTTTTAAAAAGATGCAACTGTCAAAATTTTTTTTTTTTGTCTCGCTTGTAAAAGGAAAGAGTTTAGTCCCTTGGTACAAATTCTCCCCTTTTAACCTTTACCATTCTGGGCATTTTCAGCAGATGACAAATTGATGATATTTTTCTTATTTTTCCCAGAAAACAGGATTTGACATTTCATGCAAATCGCAGACAATTTGCATGAAATGTTATATCCTGTTTTCTGAGAAAAATAAGAAATATTTAAATATGTCATCTGCTGAAAATTTTACCCAGAGTGCTAAGCGTTAAGATTGGGTTTTGTATGCAGGAAAGTAAACAGGAAGTCTTCTCCCCTGTAAAAACAAATAGCAGGAAACCTACTTACTAAGTTATTCAGAGCAACTGTCTAAATCTTTGCTGTTCATACCATATTGACCCTCAGTGTTTGGACAGACATACTTGAGCAAAGAGTAAAGACCCAGATCAGACCCTGCAGAATGCAGCATTGATCAGTATCTACACTATTTGCTACTGGCATCCAGAAGTTTTTACTCACATCAACAGGAATTCACGTTCAAAGTATGGTGAGGATCCAAATACTGAAGTTAAGGCAAATCAATACACTTCCAGGGGAGGCAAGTATGTCAAACTTATTTTGCCTCCCTTCTGAAAAGGGGTCTATTCTAAAAGGAAAGAATTCCAGAGGGGAACAAAGTCTTCCCTTTTAGAGTAACCTCCTTTTCAGAAGGAACTTTGTGCGCAGGAGAAGAAACATGTCATGAAAGTTGTCTCCCTTGTAAAAAATGGCAGAAAATCTACCAGGCTTATCCAGCCTCCTTAACATTAACCATGCTAAGGGCAGATTCAGCAGATGACAAACAGATGAGGTTTTTCTCATTTTTCCACAAAATAGGATTTGACATTTCATGCAAATTGTCTCCTAAGGGAGACAATTTGCATGAAATATCAAATCCTGTTTTCTTGGAGAAATAAGAAATATATTTCAAAATGTCATGTGCTGAAATTTTTACCCAGCATGCTCAGTGTTAAATTAAAATATGGAAAATGTCAGTCTTCCAATGAAGAGTCTGACTATTAAATCTGTTTAAAGATGGTTAGATCTTCAACATCCTATGATGATAAATTGGTCCACTTCCTGGACAACATTAGCTGATCCATATTTACCTGGACAAACCCAGGTGCAACATTTTTCTGTAAATTCGTGGTCCTCCCCAATAGCCACTGCAAAGATAAAACAGACAATGATAATATATATATTGTTCATCTGTCATCTGACAATGACCAATCCTAATCAAATGTGTCAGGAGATGATTTATATAAGCTTTTAGCTTTTTATCAAATCCTTTACCATATAACATTATGCGATGTATTATGTGAACTTAAATGAATAAAATATTGTTTAAACCAAATGCGTGAAATGTTGCTGTTTGTGATTTCTAAGGTGGCTGATGGGACCAATCTTCGCTCTAAACTGCCTGTTGCAGATAGAACAAGCAAATTCCATAGGGAATTTATGTCCCCTACCTTATTTTTATTTGAGCTGTTAAAAATGAGTAAGTTAACTAGAGGACCATTGGTCCTGTATCACTTACCTAAGTATTAAAGCAGAAAAAAAAATGAAGCTAAGAATGTGGAAATAATCAAAAAAAAATAAATAAATAAATAAATAAATAAAAAAAATAATAATTTCAAGATTCCAAGAGCACATGTATATCCTCAGACCACAAGCAGGATGCCTGTAAAGTTTCAGAAGCATTTGCTTAAAGCTGTGGGTGGAGTTGTGCTCACAAGGTACCTACTACTATATGCACTTTCATAGTAATGAAGCATGAAAAAAGTCTATGTTAAAAGTTAAAAATGTGAAAAAAGTAAAAAAAAAAGTAATTTCAAGATTCTGTAAAAAGCATATGCATATCTATGGTTAAAACATCTGTATAATTTCCGTGGGAATGGTATAAAACTGTAGGAGGAGTTGCACTCACTAGGTACCTACCACATACACACTTTCATAGAATTGAAGCATGAAAAACAGTCTAAGTTAAAAATGTGAAAAATTCGAAAATAAATATTCCAAGATTATGTAAAAAGTACATGCATATCTTCAGACCATGATTAAAATATCTGTGAAGTTTCAGAAGGATCTGTATAAAACTGTAGGAGGAGTTGCGCTCACAAGGTTCCCACTACAAACTCGGAACCATGCAAAAAAGTCAAAGTTAAAAATGTGAAAACAAATAACTTAAGGATTCTGCAAAAAGCATATGCATATCTTCAGACCATGATTAAAACACCTATAAAGTTTCAAAAGGATCGGTCCAAAACTGTAAAGGAGTTAGGCTCACAAGGTACCTACTTCACTCGGAACCATGCATCACCCATAATGCACTACGGAAAGCCGAATACCATGTCCCCTAGCTTTTCTTCAAAAATGCGGGGGACAACAAAGAGATCTGAGGAAGAAAGCTCTGTTGGTGAAGCCTTAGCTCTGGCTTTCCACTGAACATGTTTCTGCTCGGCTTTACTGGTTATTTTTGCTTTGTACTCACCAGCACCCCTTGAGGATTTATGATATGGAAGCCGCACAACAATGAAAATGTTATATGCAAAAGATTTCTTATGAAGAAAATGGACAAGAGGAAAAAAAGGTTGAAGAGACATTGAGAGACAAAAATCATTACAGTATTTACTCTATTAAATACATATTAAAAACATAGATTGTGGATACTCGTTAGAACTGCCTCAGTGAGGCAGTTCTAACAATTACCCACAATCTATGTTTTTGAGCAGAAATAAGAAAAATAATGCATACCCCTGTAAACCCCAGTTTTACTTCATAAAAGTGGGGTTTAAAGGGGTGAAAATAACATAGGCGTGTTTTCGTGATGCTTAACATGCATCCATTGGTGAAACTGGTAGAGAATCAAATCTGAGAAGGTAAGCTACCAAATATGTTGTTAATAATTAATTTAACCTATTCTTTGGTATTTCTAAATCTCACAAATCAAAGCACTGACAGCACTGGTGGGTCGATTGTCTCTTAGTGTAGGCTAGGAAAATGGTCCTGAATGGGGTCCAAAGACAATTTCAATTAACCCTTCCTGTAATTTAAGCAAATAGTGCAGACCCTGATCAGATGTCACGGTCTGCAGCCTCTGATCTGGGTCTGCACTGTTTGTCAACAGCACTCTGATATCACAATGACAAGAATAGCGTGACTAAATAAACATTACTTGGATTTCATCTAACGGTTTGATTACATTGGTCAATGATGATCATTTGGTGTTTGTATACTATGGCTCAGTTATAAACAATAATTCCAGGGTTGAGCGCAAGACTGTGGTTGTTTTTCCTCAAACTTAATCCCCTCACCATGAAGGCGTTATGAAGATTACAACATTTCTTTCTGTAAACAATGAAAATTTAGGTGCCATTGCTCATATGAGCAATGGCACCTAAATTTGCATTGTTTACAAAGGGGTCAAAGTTGCCCCTAAACAAAGGTTTCAGTTATACTACAGTCCTGCACTCATCCCACTAATTGACCCAAGAATGTAACATTTGGGCAAACTTGATCCAGAAATACTGAATGACTTACTTGAGCAGGCCTTTCCAGTAGATTTCTGGCATGATATTCTTCTTTACCCGGAACATAGTCCACCTTTCTTTACCCTGATCTATTGGAAATGTTTCTAATGGTTGCAGATCATAGTCAAACTCTGCCAGGATACAGGTGTTGTACCCAGTGATCAAAGGACAGGAAGTGTAACCATCATACTACAAATAAATGATACTCTATCATGTCAGTGATAACAAAGAATGGTAATCCAAAGTTATATGTGGCATATTCATTCGACATCTGAAGACAAACAAGAAAGAGGTCAGTATCTCAATACAAATATTAACCCTTCTTTGGATTACTATATTTGACCATATTTATGCACATATCCCTATAAGCTCACTGTCAAGCAAAAAATTCTTAGTACCCTTCCAACTCTTTATAACATGGTTCGTTATAACACAGTTTTGAATATAACCCGGATCAAAGCTGGATCCCAAAAATGTACAGATTATATTGAAAAATGACCATAAATGGTCATTTTTCAATATAATCTATACATTTTTGTTTGGATATAACACGGTTGTTTAACTAACACTGTTTATGCTATGGACTCAAACAATAGTGTTATAAAGAGGTTGTGGTGTAGTCAGGTTACAGTCCATTTTATCTACCTCTTTATTAAGGCATATGTTGTTGGTATTTGCAGAAAAGCGAGGGGACATGGTGTTCATTGAATTGCCTCAAGTCTTTATAAAGCATATGTTATTGATATTCATTTGAGTCCTCTACAAGTCCTTATAAAAGTATATTCTGTTGATACTCAAGTGGGTATCATCAACATGCTTTGTAAAGAAAGTCAGAAAAACCTAAGCATCATTGGCTCCCATCATGAAGTCCTCTGCTGACCTTTCTTTAAAATGTGCCATTCTTAGGTGGATATTTTATTATGTTTTTCAGTTTTTTAAGTAATTCTGAAAAAGGACAATGTGCTAGAAAAGCAACTGAAATCTGACATCAGACTAAAGTCATGTGCCTGCTTGGTAAAAGCCTTGTCCAGACTTCTCACCTATGCTGATCATAACAAAGTAATACCATAACAGCCTAAAACCTGTACGGACTCTGGCCAAGGTAAAACTAGTTTCCAGCTCCAATTATAACAGTTTGTCTACCATACGTTGGAAAACAGCCCATACCATATTTATCCTAAGTATTCAGACAGGCCTGAGGAAATGGTGTAGACATAAATTAGATACCACAGAACATGGCATATTATCAGGGGCTACACTTCTCACCAATTACCCTGCACTTGTTCATACAGGTCAACAGGTACTTAAATAGACTTGTTTGAAGTTTATGACAAGTATGGTAAGAACTGTAGGTATACAAATGCTTATGGTAACTATGGTAACACAGTTATAATCATAAGTACATGTACTTACATTTCCTGTCAGTTTCTTTTCTTGCATAACCTCTTTAATGGTCCGGACTAGAATCTTATTCTGACTAGCTGAAATGGAGAAAAAAGCTTTCATCACCCAGGTCTACCATAATAACCCTAAATATTGGGCAGCTGACAACACCTAATTTCTTTCTGAGGCAGACAATTCACATGACATACTAAAACAAAAACAAAAACAGAATGTCATCTGCTACACTTTTACTAGCTCTTTAAGGGTTATGGAAAACAATAATGTCAGAAAAATTACAAGTACATGTATGACAAAAAGGATGGTAGCTTCCACTGAGACACGGACAACTACAAATTTGTTTTAGTAATAATAAGTATGTGCACAGTTCTGATTCCTGTCTGATTTGTCCTTAAAAAATTATGAGGTGCAACAACATGACCAAAGCCACATTTTCTAATATTGCACCTCATACTCTCATAATTTTTCAAGGACAAATCAGAATCAGACAGGAATCAGGTCAACACAAGTGTCTGCATGATCTAGAACTCTGATATCTATTATGTCTGTAAAAAGACTTCTGGGTAATTGTATCATTTTTCAAAGTTACTGAACAACAAATGAATTGCCTTCCAATATTAACCCTTGTCCTGCTGAATAAATTAAAATGCCATGCCCTTTTTAAATTTTCAGCCAATCAGATTACTTGTTCCAGATTGCTGATATAAATTTACATACTGAATGGCAAACAGTGCAGATCCAGATCAGTTGGCTTCTCAGAAGCCAACTGATCTGGATCTACACTGTTTGCAAATGCAGGGTATGATCCGGGTTCAGCAGGACAAGGGTTAAAGTTATTCTGGGAATAAAAATGTTAGATGTTTTTGGGTCAGTTATTTACAATCAAGCCTAAGCATACATACACCAAAATTTCCTCAAGGTTGTTGTCCATGTGATTATCACTGACCAATGAAATTAAACAGCACATTTGTACGGTTATGTATAGCCGTGCTTTTCTTGCCACTGTGATGTCAGAGTGCAATGTATTAAGTGGATCATCAGTAAAATCTGGACTGGGACATTGGCAAACAGAGCAGACCCAGATCATTTGCAGCAGAATGTGGCATCTGATCAGGGTCTGCACTGTTTGCTTAAATTACAGGAAGTTAAGGGTTAAATGAAACAGGAAGTTAAGGGTTAAATGAACCAATCTCGAGTACCCGTTCAGGACTATTTTTCCAACCTACACTCAACAACTGACCCAGCAGTCTTGTCAGTCCTTTGATTTCTAACTCACCATCAAATGAGAAGCCTTGCGTCCTTGGCTGTCTGTCTACAGAATGCCCAGTTAAGGTCATACTTTTTCTCAGGTTTACTGCTTAGCATTCTGGGTAAAATTTGCCGCAGAAGACAAATTAAAATATTTTTTCTTATTTTTCCAAGAAAACAGGCTTTGACATTTTTGCAACTTGTCTCCTTAAGAGACTATAAATTTTGCATGAAATGTCAAATCCTGTTTTCTGCAAAAAATAAGAAAATATCGTCAATTTGTTGTCTGTTGAATTTGCCCATAGAGAGGTAAAGATTAACAATTAGCACACTGGGTAAAAATTTCAACTGTCCCCTTATGAGACAAATTTCCATGAAATGTCAAATCCTGTTTTCTGGGAAAAATAAGTAAAATATCATCAGTAAAAATTGTCCTATAATTTCAACATGTTCAGTTCACTACAGATATTTTTGTCCAAGAACTCCTGAATGAGTATTACCGTATCTACCCTAAATATTGAGACAACTCCTTACTTTATTCCACCTAAAATTTGAACTCCATTTGACAATCTGTCAATGTGTCCAAAATGGCTGGATGAGTGCAGTGTAGAGCCTGATCAGATGCCACATTGTGGCATCTGACCTGGGTCTACACTGTTTGCTCCGGCCTGTCTGTCTTAGTAATTAGGGTTATTATGGTAAGTAGTGAAAGCCCTGATCAGATGCTGCATTCCGTGGCATGAGCTCTGGGTCTTGGTTATTTGCCCAGCATACTTTATTTATCCTAAATGTTTGAACATCCTAACCCTCCTCTTGCTGAATATGACATGTCCTGTCTTAGCAAACAGTGTAGGTCCAGATCAGTTGGCTTCTTCAGAAGCCAACTGAACTGGATCTGCACTGTTTGTCAATAAATATGTGAATTTCTATCAAAAATCCGGATCAAGTAATCTGATTGGCTGGAAATATAGAAGTAGGCGTGGCATCTTAATTTATTCAGCAAGGCAAGAGTAAATTCCTTACCAAGAAGATGCAAAATATCTGGCCCTAGTTTCAAAAAAAAGCTAATGAAATATTTTAGAATGTTGCCTTCTAATAAGGTTTCAAGGTTTACTTACCAACAGCAGCTGCCGTTTTTGCCGTAGGGATATTTGTACAATCCCCCAAGCCGAAAATATTGGGATATTTAACATGCTGAAGTGTCTGTCTGTTGACATCGAGAAACCCTGTCTGATCGACAATTTGTGAGGTTGAGTTCTTCAGAACATCGGGCGCAGACATTGGTGGAACCGTATGAATGAAATCGTACTGAAAAATAGTTATAAATAATAAGCATTTATGCCAATGTCCAATGATTGCGTACATCTAATTTTCTAACAAAGTGACAAGAGCAAACAGTGCTGACACAGATCAGACTGCTCCTGAAGGAGCAGTCTGATCTTGTTATACACTGTTTGCCATTTCACCAAACATTCTGTGGTACAAATGCTTAAAAAACAAAACTTACGGTAAATGTCCTAAAAGTTAGTACACACAAGTGTCTGACAAAATAGCAGTCTGAAGGAACAGTCTGAGCAGGGTCTACACTGTTTGTTATTCCACTTATTGTGACTAACAACAGTTTAAAAAACATATAGGCCAAAACAGTATGGAATAAAGAGTTCAAAATTTTAGGACATTTACTTTAAGCAAAAAAGTATGGAATAAAGAGTTTGAAATTGTAGGAAACATAGTTCCCAACAGGCATACAGACTTACTTTACTACTCTTATGTCAAATTTAGCGAACAATGAATTAGTGTTTTTTTTTGTTTGATTTTTTTTCATGGAAAGATCCTGCCATTTCAAGAAAATAGGGCTGAAAGCAGGGCTTGGACAATGGGAGATAACTCGTATAAAACATACATCCCTAAAGAAAATATTTTTAATGCCCTCTGCAAAAATAGCCTTAGAGGGACTGGATATACTTGGTAGATTTTCTTTCATTTTATACAAGGGGGACAATTTTTGTGACTTCCTGTTTGTGTTCCTGCACACCAATCCAGCAAACACACAGTGTGGTCACAACTTGGGTTACAACGTGGTAACAATGTTGCTGCAACGTCGTGACGTTGTAACGACCTTGATGCGATGTTGTGTGTTCCTGCACACCAAGCCCCTTTCAAAATCCCTTTATTCATAACAAAGTTCAGAAACAGACACTGATGCAACATAACGTGACCTTTACCTTTAAGACAGGAAGCCAGGTTATGTGTGCAACATGATCTTGCTGTGAGATACATTTCTTTCAAATTATTTCAAAGCCTTACCATGTAACTTAAAGGTATTATCAGGACACAAATTACTGCTAAAAAGCTACACATACAATCTGCACCAAGTTCAATTCAAATATGACCTAGAGATCTTGATCTTCAAGGCAGGAGGCCAGGTCTTTTACAAAACATGTGATCTTGATGTTGGCTCTTGTTGTAGGATACATTTCTTTTTTTTAATTATTTCAGTCCATCACAAAGAATTAAGACAGCCGCAAAATACAAAGTATCATGGCTAGACCATATAACAGTCACTCAGAGAAGTGCATGTAAATAAATTACAATCTAACAATGGTCATTGAAACATTATAAGTGGGTCAAGGTCATTTGCTGATAGGTGGTTCAGCTTCCCTCCTAAAGATGTCACAGTGATACAGTTTCATGACTGCAAGCCATCTAATCTCTGAGAAATCTACCGTATTTACCTTAACCCATGTCATGCTGAATAAATTCAGATGCCACCCCAGCCCCAGCCCCCCCTTTTTCTAATTGTCAGCCAATCAGATTCCTTGATCCATATTGTTGATATAAATTCACATTCAATGGCAAACAGTGCAGTACCAGATCTACACTGTAAAGGCAAGATATATCCAGGTTCAACAGAGCAAGGGTTAATATTTGGACAAACAGGCATGAGTAAAGAGTAAGCCCAGATCAGATGCCACTGAATGCAGCATCTGATCAGGGCCTATACTGCTTGCCACTCATCCAGCAATGTAGGACAAGTAGGGCAAGGAGTTTTTGTGTCTGAATACATAGAGTAAATATGATAATAAGAAAAATGCTGTCATTGCCTCCCATTGTCTATATGATTAAAATTGACTCATTGTGTTGGGGTTAATGACATGTCAACCCTTGTGGGTCATATTGTGTCGTCTCCTGGCGAATGGGAGAAGTGAGATAGAAGAGATAGTAGAGGAGATGAAAGAGAGGGACAGGGGAGAAAAAGGAAAATGAATGAAAATGAAGAAGCAGAAGAAATAACTGTAACTAAGCCAGTCTCAGTTGGACACCCCGGTGATGTAAGATATACGACCCCTTTGCCTCACCCAACCATTCCCGATGATTAAAATTGAGACAATAAACAGACAGTAAGCTGCAGAGTTGTACTTGCTCTCAAAACCTTACTTAATTTATAGCAAATACCATATACAAAACACTTAAAGCACCAAACACAACTGCAGCAGACATTATTCAACATTTCTATTTATTTTTGCTTTTATCAGGAAAAATAAGGCTTGAAATTTCATGTGAATTGTCTGCCTATTTGGCAGAAAAAACGAGCTGTTGCAGGACAGAGTAGCCTGAGTAGTGCCTTATCTAGCTATAATAAGGTTTAGTGGAAAACTTTGAAGTGAGTGTGACCTTATTTGTTACCCCTAAGACCCACTTTAAGGTCAAACTCTGGGGTATGGTATTACAGAATGTAAGGTTATGCTATGATATAATTATATTCCAAATATGGAAGGGTTCTGTCCAGTGGTTGCTGAGATATGAAAGACCAAAAACATTTGTGGTAAAACTTTAAATAGAGTGTGACCTAATTTTTTACCTTAATCCCCACCCCAGAGTCTGACCTGGGGTGTGATGTTATAGAATAGAAGATTATTCTATGCTATGATTATATTCCAAATATAGAAGGGTTCTAGGCAGTGGTTGCTGAGATATGAATGTTCAAAAAACTTTGTCATAAAACTTTACAAGTGAGTTTGACCTTTTTGACCCCTAAGCCTCACCTAGGGCCTCACCCTGGGGTATAATGTTATGGAGTAGAAGGATATTCTACTATATGATTATATTTTAAATATCAAAGGGTTCTGGACAGTGGTTGTTGAGATTTGAAGGTTAAAAAAAAAACTTTCTCATCATACTTTAAAGTGTGACGCGGATGCTGAAGTCAATGTCAGGGTGATAACAATAGTTCCCAGTTCTTTCGTACAGGTGAGCTAAAAACGTCTGCTACAATTTTGCTTAGAGCAAGACCATACATAGCCAGAGTGCATTTTTTTTCC
The DNA here is from genome assembly GCA_964016985.1 of Anodontia alba. Classification (NCBI taxonomy): domain Eukaryota; kingdom Metazoa; phylum Mollusca; class Bivalvia; order Lucinida; family Lucinidae; genus Anodontia; species Anodontia alba. Next base: position 94,685,241 of record OZ024823.1, read on the forward strand.
AAACAATTGCAATTAAAAACATTGGGGTTTTCTACAAAATTACAACATCACCCCGTATTAAATAAATATACACATAAACTGGCTAACATGAGATAAATTAACCCTTATCCTGAAGGTCACATATATATATACATGATTTCAGAGGGTAGGCCTACTTGAGAGAACCTCCAGAAACAAAGCCCATCCTTTAGTTTTAGGTTGTCCGACAGGGGAGGGAATGTACTTTATCACAAAACTTTTTTTGTCCCTATTCAAGGCCAATTAGTGAATTAATTCTCCAAAATCACGGTCAAATTTCGCCTCTCCATTTTTCCAGTTTTTTCCTGTCTCACCTCTATCCGATCATGTGAACTCAACCTAAACTTCTAGTGACAAATGAGCACAAATGGGAAACACATCATTTCAAATTGTCAAATCTTTCCTGCAGTGGTCACATATGGCACTAGTCTCTCGGAGTTTTTTTTTCTTCCTTTTTTTATGAGAAGCAAACACTGGTTTATAATGTAACTCACTATCACCTGATAGTCACATGATCATGACTATTATGCTAATAGTTAGCCAGTCCATTGATACATCACATTCCTGAATGTTATGTAGATCTATGGAAAACAAGGGAAATAACATGTGCTCAGGTAAGAGTACCCCTTCCAAAGCCAAACATCCAGATAAAAAAAAACCTTGTAGCAGGATAAGGGTCAAGTTGGTTCAGCAAAGAATTATGACAATACAACATTGATTTGAGCTAGTGCACGACAAAACCGACAACAAGACTTGTGCAACTAGCAAAAACTCAGATCAGCCTGCACATCTGCACAATCTTATCAGAGTCTTTGTTGATCTCATGTGCCTTCGACAGCCTCCAGGTTATCCAAAGCGAGCTAAACAAGAAGTCTTGCCACACTGTGTGGATGCAAAATCTGATCTAAGTCTTTGCTGAATACATATGTCTCATTGTAGGATTTGTAGTGTATTGGCTCATTTGTAGTACACTGGCTCATTTGTTAACCCTAGTCCTGCTGAATCTGGATATGCCCTGTCTTTGCAAACAGTGTAGATCCAGATCAGTTGGCTTCTGAAGAAGCCAACTGATCTAGATCTGCACTGTTTGTCATTCAGTACGTGAATTTATATCAACAATCTGGATCAAGTAATCTGATTGGCTGATAATTGGAAGTGGGTGTGGCATCTTAATTTATTCAGCATGACAAGGGCTAATCACAGTATACACATTTATACTAAAGGTCTAACATTTTCAACCTATACTGAATACCATATTTACCCTAAATATTGGGGCACCTTAATTTACCTTAAACACAGTCTGGGCAAATTGAGCAGATGACGATGGTATTTTTTCTTATTTTTTTTCCCAGAAAACAGGGTTTTACTGAGGAGACAATCTGCATGAAATGTCAAAGCCAATTTTCTGAGAACAATTAGAAAATATTTCTAAATGTTGTCTGCTTAAATTTTACCTAGCATGCTGAGCATTAACCCATTTGTGCCGAGTGGACTTGTCTATCTCAAGTCTTTGGACAAGTCCATTTCCTATATAAGGGGTATCTGGTTAGTTTTTATTATTATCATGCTTTGTAGAAATTTCTTAACTTAACTTTAAAGGGCAAATATAGAGGTTTTAATTCTACTAAATATTTAAGGGCACTTCAGTATGGAGGTGACTGCTGAAAACCGCATCAAATTATCTTAAACAGTTTCTGAAATATTGTGATTTTAAATTTGATATTTAACATCCAAGAGGATTGAATTCAGGCTGCCTCATTAATATTCATGAGCCTTTTTATGACATCATAAGAGAACAGTAAAATTTTAAACTTTTTTAAATTGCCAATATTTTTTGCTCTTAAATCTGCATCAATTCAGTTTTCATATTGTTTAATTTATTCAGCTCCTTTAAACTAATATACATAGGAATTTAGCTCTTATTTTCCGTTTAAAGCGTTACATTTCGAATTTAAAATTTCATTTAAATAATTTAAAATCCAGTTACAATGCTTAATAATTAGCCAAAATTGACTTTTTTGGTATTCATTTATATGATATACACCCAAAATTCACTATTATTAAAAAAACTTACGAAAAATTTAATATTAGTCAAGTTTTAAACATTTTAAAATTTAGCTTGAAATTTAAATAACAGATTAAATTTTGAGTTAAATTCTCTATTCATGGGCTTATTTGTGGACAGAGACCAATTTCAATAATGGTTAAGGAGAAAAACTGTGTAGCATATAAGGAAATGCAGAATATTCCTGTTTAAAATTTCAATTTAAAATTTAAGTTCCACTATGACATCACAGAATATTGCATTGTGGGCCTTAATCAATACACAATCCAAGGGAGGTTACTCTAACAGGAAAAAAGGTAGGTATCGTAAATTAATCACCATAACTTTTGATTGGATTGGAATTTTTTGATGGGGTTTTCAACAAAATAATTCTCTTAAAGCATTCTATCAACACATTGAAAACCAGGAATATTTTAAATTTCTTTATATTTGCCCTTTAATGCAAACAGTGTAGACCCTGATCAGATGCCACGTTCTGAGGCATCTGATCTGGGTTCATACTGTTTGCGTACATCCCTTTTATGGGATGCTAGGCTTAAATGGGTTAACATACTTGTCCTAAAACTTAAAAGGTCAAATTTACTATCCGTTGATATGTCTAAACACTGCTGGGCAAGTAAGTGTTTAGATGCAACATTCCACTGTGTCTGATCTGGGTCTGCAATGTATTCTCAGGCCAGTTTGTCCCAATATTTAGGACAATTATGCTATCACAATACACAAAAAAAGCACAATTACATTTACCATACAATAATCAGAACAATTATTAAACAATTTCAGTAACTTGTATATAATAGTACATTTGTATTTGTTTTATTCTGGAAGCAGCAATTACTTACATATACTTACAATTATAACAAAAAACTTTCACACACAGGACTCAGTTAGGAGTAGTATTTGGTGATTATACTATGATATTTTTTTCTTATTTCTCCACTTCAATCAGTATAGATATGCAGAGCAGATCCTGTGGCATTCAGCTGGTTTGAAATCCCTTTAAAGTCTAAATTAATTACATTTTCATGGAGACTTTTTGGGAAAAAAATAGGTATATTATACATATTAACCCTTGTCCTGCTGAACCCGGATATACCCTGCCTTTGCAAACAGTGTAGATCCAGATCAGTTGGCATCTAAGAAGCCAACTGATCTGGATCTACACTGTTTGCCATTCAGTATGTGACTTTTATATCAACAATCTGGATCAAGTAATCTGATTGGCTGAAAATTTGAAAAGGGCGTGGCATCTTAATTTATTCAGCAGGACAAGGGTTAACTCTAGAAATGCTCAAATCAAACCCCCTCTGTAAAGTCATACCGTATTCAACCTAATCACCGCACATACCCCTATAAGTGCACAGTCAAGAAATTCCGTAGTCTTCAGATTACAACCAGTGTACTTTTTTCTTTACTTCTTTACAAAGGCATATGTTGTGGGTACTCATTTGAATTGCATCGACAAGTCGATGCAATTCAAATGAGTACCCACAACATATGCCTTTGTAAAGAAAGTCAGAAAAAATCGCATAGTCATCATTAAATAAGTCCTTTTCTGATCTTTTTTATAGTGTATCCTTAGTAGATAGATACATATTTGACCACAAATGAGTGTGTCCTGTAAGTTTGAAAAACCTAAGCGCACAGTGCGGTAATTAGGTCGAATATGGTATGTAAAGCAAAATTCTGTATCTGATATGTTGTGGATGCTCATCAAGATAACCTCTGATAGTCACTTATAATGACTACCAGAATATATATTGCTAGCATTGTCATCAAATGCTCCTCCATAATGACTACTCCTCAACCTCCAGTACCACAAGCTTAATATTCACTTCACATTACAATAATATATCTATCTCTCTATCAGAGTTTCAACCCTTAAAGTGCTAAGCAAAAGAGTAGCAGATGACATTTTGATTTTTCTTTGTATTTGTCAGAGAAAATAAGGCTTGACATTTTATATGAATCCTCTGCCTAGCAAAGGATTCACATGAAATGCTAAGTCTTATTTTCTAAGAAAAATAATTAAAAAAACAAACAGACTGTGGTCTGCTACAATTCTGCTTAGCACTTTAAGGGCTCATCAAAATGTACCACACACAGTACAGAAAAAAACAGCATTATCCAATAGCTAGACAGTGAAGACCCTGATCAGACAATAGGCATCCATGAATAGTAATAACCATAGCTCTAATGGAAAAGTATATGTATTGATATTTTCTTTAGTTCTCCATGAAAATGAATTTTGTGGTACTCATTAGCTCTTTGCAAAGACGCTTCTAATGAGTACCCACATTATGTTTTTATAGAGAAATAAGAAAACTATTAACCCATTGTAGTCTGGAGACCCCTAAAAGGATAATTGGCAAACAGTGCAGTCCCAGATCAGATGCCGCATAACAGGGCATCTGATCAGGTCTCCATTGTTTGCAAATAGTTAAGCAATTTTCTGTAGGAATATTTAAATCTCATAGCAGGACATACCTAAAATTGAAATTGGGACTCTTCTAAAATGTAGTATGGGAGGAGTCTATTCAATCTACAATGTGTTAATCCAGATACCAGGTTCTGATTGCTTCTTTGTTGTGTCCATGTATAGTAATTGTACTAAAATTTTGTACATCAACTTCTCTGACAAATTAACAGATGCAAGCAGTGCAGAATCAGATCACAGCAGGCTGATCTGGGTTTGTACTGTTTTCTGTTCCACCTAACATTTTGTTAAAGCAAATTTATATAAAAAATAATTTAGGCTAAAAATGTACAGAACAAAGTGTTCAAACTTTAAGGACATTTACCATATTTCTGTAACACAAACAGTAGCTAGCTAGTCTAGGACAAATACACAAATTGTTGGTTCTTCCCTGTTTGCATAATGTAATTATGCTGATTTACTTCAAATGTGCTATCAAAACTACATGGAAAGGCATGTTTGCTTGGTACTTTATCCAAAAGATATCACTTTGTAAACTATCATCACAAAATGTAAGACCATTTTTGGTCTTATCTGTCCATGTAATGTAAATTACATCTGCTTTCTTAATTTAAAAGTTAATGAATATTTGGCTTTCTGCCTTGTAAAGATAAATTATAAATTATGCAGACATTGACAGAGTAGACTGACTTAAGACAGCCTGTTGGTATGTTCCACTTCTTCCAAATTCTTTGCTAAATTTTCAAAATACAATGTATTGTTATGAATCATCAGTCATTAAAATCCAGTATAGAAAAGCAAACAATATATCTGATTTTAGAAGATTAACTACAACAAACAGTGGCAAACAGTGTATACCATTCTGTGGCATCTCATCTGGGTCTACACTGTTTGCTTAGACTTGTCTGCCCAAATACATATGGTAAATATGGTAATATATAAGAATAAAGCTAAGAAACAAAAAAAAAAAAAAAAATACCAAGTATTTCTGATAATACTCTGTCAATCAAATTCAGAATATAATGCCAAACACAAACTCTTTCCATGAGATGCTGAAAGAGCCACACACTTCTTACATAATATGTACACTTTATGATATCACAATAATTTCACATACCTTCACAGTTTCTAATTCTCCAGCCTCACTGTCAGAGCTTGGGAAAGTAGCTTGAGAGCAACCCTAAATGTAAGATTTTAGGTTATATTCCATTTAGCAATGCAATAATGAACTTGCAATGCTAAATGTAAGCTCTTCAAAAATGGCTACTTGTTTCACAGGCCATGCAATATGACAACTTTGTCATGATATGCAAGATACCTTTTGTGCAGTATACACCAAATCCATGAGATAATGCACATATATATACTGTTATAACATGCAATATGTAATAATGTTGCTTAAGTTTTTAAGAACCTCTCAACAGCCACCTGCCTACAATGGCCACTTTTTAGATTTCCCAGAATGTAGTTTACTAATTATTGAACCATTCTACATTGACCACCTCCCTACAATAGCCAGTGTTATTTGTTCCCAAGGGTGAATGTTGTAGAGAGATTACACTGTTTATGAAGCTCTAGTATACTACCAGTACCTCAAACATATATTTGAAATGCTCTCTCCCTCTTTTTTTTTTTTTTTTTTTTTTCATTCACACAACCTGATAAACTTTTATGTCACCTTCAATCAAATATCCCCCATTACAAATGCTTCAAACTGTTTCTCATTAATAGCAGAATAATCTGTTCTCAGTTTCCACAGAAAATATATTAACCCTTAAAGTGCCAACCAAAGTTTGTAACAGGTAACATTCTGTTTTTTTGTTTTTTTATTTATTTATTTATATTTTTTTATTCAAGCAAGTTGTCTAACTGGCACAAGATTCACATGAAATGTCTTATTACTGATATTTTTTTGTGCTGCATTTGTGATTGACACTTAAAGGGCTAAACCAATACTACATATATACATAACTAAGGATTCTCCACCAAACTGGGTACTCTTGGAAGATGGCCCAGTCCACAGCACCAGATAGGGGCAAAGCCTATTCAATTGTACTGAAAATTTCTCCTCCAAAAACTGAAAAGGTTCATATAAAAAAAATCAGATATTTATCATATTTCTGCTCAAAATATAGATTGTGGGTACTAGTTAGAACCACCTCGGCGAGGCAGTTCTAATGAGTACCCACAATCAATGTTTTTGAACAGAAATGAGAAAAATAGCTATATAAAAGTGGGGTTTAAGGGGGTCAAAACTATATAGGCGTGTTTTCTTGATGGGATTATCAAGATATTTTCCTTGTTTATCCACAAAAGCATATAAAAGAAATTCATAATGTTTTGGTTGAAAAAGTGCCTCATGTATAGCTATGACAGTCATTCGCTATACTGTTTTTTAAATTGTGTTCAAGCTAAAATGAGTTACAGTACCATGCAGAACAACCAAATGCAGAACAAAATCTTTGGTACCAACTATTAACTTTTCGTGCAACACCTTTAACCCTTGTCCTGCTGAACCCGGATAGCCCTGCTGTTGCAAACAGTGTAGATCCAGATCAGTTGGCTTCTGAAGCCAACTGATCTGGATCTGCACTGTTTGTCATTCAGTATGTGAATTTATATCAACAACCTGGATCAAGTCATCTGATTGGCTAAAAATTAGAAGTGGGCAGGGCATCCTAATTTATTCAGCAGGACAAGGGTTAAGTAACTGGTCAGACAAATGCTTGACAGACTGCGAAGGTGTTAAAATAACTTTTCTTTACTATGTTATTTGATAATACAATTAACAAAAATACAAAACAGAAAAAAAGGAAATCATACTACAAATCCCATGCTATCACAAACATGTTAACTGATATGTTGAATGTAAAAATAAAACACAAACAATTACAAATCAGTTGCATGCAAGCTGTCGGTATTTTCTTTTTAATGCAGTTAACACAAATAAATAATCAGCATATTAATTCTAATCACAGAGCATGAATGTACTGGCTACAATATTCTGAAACTAGAGGCCCAAGTGGGCCGGAAATCGCTCACCTGGATTAGGCTGATCATGATATGTTACATTGTGCCATGGTGGCCATCTTGGTTATCAGATCAGATTACCTTTAGCAATTCAGAATCTGATGTTGTTTGAAGAGTTTCAAGATTGCTACCATGGCTGTCATCTTGGATACTGGAACTGAATAATTCAGCAATTCTGAATCTCCATTTCACCCTGATGCTTCGCATCAAATTTCGGCTCAACCTGACGTTTGAAGAATTTCAAGATGGCCACTGTGGCGGCCATCTTGGATATTGAAATGGAAAGATTATAGCAGTTTTGAGTTTCTGTCTCACTGAGATGCCTCCCATCAAGTCTCAGCTCAATCGGACGTAGGGTTTAGGAGGAGATGTTGTTTGAAGAATTTCAAGATGGCCACCCTGGTGGCCATCTTGGATATCAGAACAGAACGATTTTAGTAATTTTGAATCTCTGTGTCACTGTGATGCCTCCCATCAAGTTTTAGCTCAATCGAACTTCTGGTTTAAGAGGAGATGGCGGCCATCTTGGATACAAGATGGCCACCGTGGCAGCCATTTTGTATATCGGAACAGAACGATTTTAGCAATTTTGAATCTCTGTATCACTGATGCCTCCCATCATGTTTTAGCTCAATCGAACATCAGGTTTAAGAGGAGATATCATTTAAAGAATTTCAAGATGGCCACCGTGGCGCCCACCTTGGATATCAGAATGGAACGATTTTAGCAATTTTGAATCTCTGTGTCACTGTGATGCCTCCCATCAAGTTTCAGCTCAATCAGACTTAGGGTTTAGGAGATGTCATTTGAAGAATTTCAAGATGGCCAACGGCCATCTTGGATATCGGAATGGAAAGATTTTAGCAATTTTGAATCTCTGTGTCACTGTGATGCCTCCCATCAAGTTTCAGCTCAATCAGACAGGGTTTGGGAGGAGATGTCATTTGAAGAATTCCAAGATGGCTGCCATGGCGGCCATCTTGGATATCGGAATGGAATGCTTTTAGCAATTTTGAATCTCTGTGTCACTAAGATGCCTCCCATCAAGTTTCAGCTCAATCAGACAGGGTTTAGGAGAAGAATTTCAAGATGGCCACCCAGGAGGCCATCTTGGATATCGGAACGGTACAATTTTAGCAGTTTTGAATCTCTGTGTTACTGTGATGCCTCCCATCAAGTTTCAACTCAATCGGACTTAGGGTTTGGGAGGAGATGTCGTTTGTCGGTGGCCATCTTTGATATCGGAACGGAATGATTAGTAATTCTGAATCTCCATGTTGCCACAATGCCTCCTACTAAGTTTCAGCTCAATCCAACTTATGGTTCTGGAGGAGATGTTGAAAATGTGAAAAGTTAACGACGGACGGACGGCGGGCGGACGACCGATGGACAACAGGCCGTTGCATAAGCTGGCCTGGAGCAAAGCTCCAGGTGAGCTAAACATACACAATGCCTTACTTTCTTTACGAGTCACACTAAACAAATCTTTTAGATAAATAAGTAAAAGGAAAATGCCTTTTTTTTATTTCCTTTTTCTGTCACACTTTCTGCATCTACATTTTTTCTTTTTCACTGTTTCCACATTTCTCCACTTCCTTCAATAATTGCTCCATAATCTTTGCATTTCTCCACATTCTTCTCAATCTCCTCCACATTTTTACATATTTTTCCATATCTACTCTTTTCTAATATTTGTGCACACTTATACAAATAAAACTGATAAAAGCTTTCCTTGGAAACAAAGAACACATGTCACATATCAGAACATAAATCAGACCGGAGTCTATCTTACATGTTCTGTGGCATCTGATCTGGGTCTGCACTGTTTGTCAGTTACTCATTTAGGGGTCTCCAGTCTTCAATGGGTTAATTTGTTTTGCTTCTTCAACTGACCTAACCTATGTGTTAGTTTGAAATTCACAAAAAAGCCAACAGTAAAATGAATAAGATCATATTAAGAACAAAACAGGCAACAGCAAACTTATGAGACCCACAAAAATAAAATGAATTCAAACTGTTTTATGACAAGGCGATTAACTAGTCCCTGGGAATCATTTTTGCTATGCTAAAATACTGCAATCACAGGAGTAAAATATTCTTGGCAGAGAAACACACTCAATTGATCTGTAAATTTCAATTAAATATTTCCTGTTTAAAAACTAATAGTTGCCATCATAACAAAACAAAAGGACTGTTGAAAAAAAAAAAAAAAAAGAACTTTGTAGAGGACCATCCAAAAATTCGGTTCAGATCATTTTATTGGTTTCTGAGGAAAACTAATGTTGGTGAAGACTGTACCTGAGATACAAGATCTCAACAAAGCAGGCAATTGAATATAAATTTGATCAATAAGGAAGTTGTCAAGGTTTAAAGATATCAAAGTTGCTTTTTATGGGTAGTGCCATTTTGAACACATAACGTGACTTTACTATGTCATAAATCTTTAACTGAATATGAAAACCTAAATAAATAACCACAATATTCAACCTCTATATTTGTGTATACGACTTCTTTATTAAGCACTGATTCATGTTGTTAGAAAAACCACACTGTTTATTGGCAAAATGAAGAACTTTATTGTTCATAAATGGTGAAGGAAGCTCTTTGGCCTACAGGCTCACTCTCAATGAAAATGATTTGCTTAAAAGCCTAGTCCTGCTGAACCCGGATATACCGTACCTTTGCAAACAGTGAGGATCCAGATCAATTGGCTTCTGAAGAAGCCAACTGATCTGGATCTGCACTGTTTGTCATTAAGTATGTGAATTTGTATCAACAATCTTGATCAAGCAATCTGATTGGCTGAAAATTAGAAGTGTGTGTGGCATCTTAATTTATTCAGCATGATAATTGTTGTCACAGCTAATGGTGCTTGCTGTGAGGCTCAGACTTGACACCTTTCGACCTCAAGTCCTTCTCTTTAGGAGATGACTTAAATGAAATGTCAGCAATATTTTCTAGGAACAATAACAGTTTTACCCTAAATATTTATGCATCTTAATTCCTTTTCCAAATTTAACAAGTCCATTCTACTACCTGCTGATATATCTAAAAACAGCTGGTTGAGTGGCAAACAGTGTAGACCCTGATCATATGTCATATTCTGTAGCATCTGATATGGATCAACATGCTTGCTTAGGCCTATCTGGCCCAATACTTAGGGTTATTACAGTAGCATAAATATCACACGTTCACTGTCCACTGATGTCATCACCAGGTTACTCATGTTTAACCCTTTCTCCCCTGAGTTTCTGAAATGGGCTCTTCTGTCCTTGAATTTGGAAATGTCCATTAATACAAATAGGAGTTTGAGTCTAAAATCAAAAATAAAGTAGTAAACTGTGTAGATCCTGATGAGAAAGCTCATTACAAGCTGTCTCAACTGGATCTACACTGTTTGCACAGGTATCTGTTTTGGTCTGCTGGGCTGAAAGGATTAAAAAGATACAAACAAAACAAAAGAATCTCTATTTTTTTTAGTGTGTGCATATTATCATTATACATTTTAGAAAACTAAGTATATATTCAAACTGAAGAATCACAAACAAGAATCTAAAACTAATAAACTGAGTATACCATGATAAAAATGATTTAATTAATATACAAAATATGCATATTGCCAAGCCTATACATATTACATGTAACATATTTTTTGATGATCAGTGCTTAACCTTTAGCACACTCTTGGCAAATTCAGCAGATAACAAACTAATGACATTTTTTTCTCATTTTTCACAGAAAATACAATCTGGCATTTTATGCAAACTGTTTCCTAGAAAACAGGATATGACAGTGCATGCAAACTGTCTCCTAAGAAGACAATTTGCATGCACTGACATGCCCTATTTTCTGGGAAAAATAAGAAAAAATATTTCAAAATGTTTTCTATTGAAATTTTTATCCAGCATGCAGAGCGTTAAAACACATTCTACTACATACACATATTAAAAAGCTGATACTCATACTATTATATCTTGTCTGGTTATACCTCAAAGGGTCAGCAATCAAAGTTGGAAGTACTTGCATTCCTTTTCAAAAGCAGACCTCTGTTGCAAAAACAGATTGGCTTCTCTTACAGATTAATCCCTTCCCTTCTCAAAAGGATTTACAAGAAGAATTTCCTTTATGAGAGGTCCATTTCAGAAGGGAGGAAATAGTTTCAGGTCAGAGTGGATTTCCCTTGGAGGTGTGTCCATTCATCTTAAACATGAAAAAAAAAATGGTGAGTAAATTAAAAGCTTGTAAACAAGTGAAACTTGTTTGCGAAATCACTTATAATTGGTCCCTAAACTGGAATTCCTTTTAAAATACCAATGTATGCATTCATGAGACCACAGAATGTTTCATGTATGAGCAAAAATAAGAAAAAAAAATATCAACTCTTAAAAATATCTTATGAAGGACTTTGCAATTTACCAGGGACGTAAATTTTAAATTGGTTTATTTAGGGTAACCCCTTCTGATTTTAGTCAAGTGTTCAGATTTGATGAATATTCACTAGACATATTGCACACCAAGTGAAAATGTGGATTAATGATAGCGCCGCTAGGCAATTAAGTGCCTCAGGTACCCATGTTACAAATTCCTTTTGAGATAGAACCTGTTTACAAGTGCCATAGAGCCTGCAGGTAAGTACCTCAGGTACCCATGCTACAAAATCCCCTTGAGGTGGAACCATGGTTTCAAGTACTCTAGAGCCTGCAGGCAATTAAGTGCCTCAGGTAACTATGTTACAAATTCCCTTTGCGGTGGTACCTGGTTACATGTACCAAAGAGCCCACACTCTGGCTCAGGGGACCATACTATGAATTCCCTTTGAGGTGGAACCTGGTAACAAATACCACAGAGCCTGCAGGTTCTGGAGACCTTGCTACAAATTCACTTTGAGGTGGAACCTGGTTACAAGTACCATATAGCCTGCAGGTTCAGGTGACCCATGCTACAAAATTCACTTTGCGGTGGAACCTGGTTACAAGTACCACAGAGCCTGCAGGTTCAGGTGACCTTGCTACAAAATTCACTTTGAGGTGGAACCTGGTTACAAGTACCACAGAGCCTGCAGGTTCAGGTGACCACGCTACAAAATTCACTTTGAGGTGGAACCTGGTTACATATTTTATGGAGCCTGCAGGTTCAGGTGACCATGCTACAAATTCACTTTGAGGTAGAACCAGATTACATGTACCATATAGCAGATTCAGGTGACCATGCTACAAATTCACTTTGAGGTAGAACAAGGTTACATGTACCATATAGCCTGCAGGTTCAGGTGACCCATGCTACAAATTCACTTTGAGGTAGAACCAGGTTACAAGTACCATATAGCCTGCAGGTTCAGGTGACCATGCTAAAAATTCACTTTGAGGTAGAACCAGGTTACATGTACCATATAGCCTGCAGGTTCAGGTGACCATGCTAAAAATTCACTTTGAGGTAGAACCAGGGTACATGTACCATATAGCCTGCAGGTTCAGGTGACCATGCTACAAATTCACTTTGAAGTAGAACCAGGTTACATGTACCATATAGCCTGCAGGTTCAGGTGACCATGCTACAAATTCACTTTGAAGTGAAACCTGGTTATATGTGCCACAGAGCTGGCAGGTTCAGGTGACATGCTACAAATTCACTTTGAGGTGGAACCTGGTTACAATAGTGTACTGACAGCAGGCTCACATAATCATGCTACAAACATCCAGCAGGCTAGGAGTACAAGTACCAGAGACCCTGCAGGGAAGTGTGACATGTTATCATGCTACTATTTCTGTTTAAGGTGAGACCACAATATTACAAGTGAAAGTGCAAAACTCATAGTGAGTATCAAAATGCAAAAACATGCAGAACAAATCAGAAAAGTTCAAATAAACAGCAAAATGAAACTGAAAAAGAAACAATTAAATTAAATCATTATAAACTGACAAAACAATAATAATAGCTTGCTGCCACTGACTGCCACAATTTTGCCAAATGAATCTCAGGCCTGTGAGGGCAAATCAGGTGTGTAGATGGTGCATGTATTGAGATATTTTATTATGATGTAGACACTTATTAGTATTGCCAAACAGCTAAGCCAGTCTAACAAGTATCCATACCTATAATATGTTTTTTGAGCAGAAATAAAAAAAATTTAACCCTTGTCATGCTGAATAATTTAAGATGCCATGCTCACTTCTAATTTTCAGCCCATCAGATTGCCTGATCCGGAATGTTGCTATAAATTCACATACTTAATGGCAAACAGTGTAAATTCAGATCCTGAAGAAGCCAACTGATCTGGATCTACACTGTTTGCAAAGGCAGGGCATATCCGGGTTCAGCATGACCAGGGTTAATAAAGAGCTAGATATGTTTGATTTTTTTAAGGGGCATAACTCTATAAAAATGTCTGCTGCAGAAAAAATAGTGGTCAGTTAATTTTTCATACACAATTCATATGACATTTCAATGCTAGTATAGACACTTCATCAATTATGAGGCATACTAAACAGTGTGATGACTGGATGAAATAACAGAAGGATGAACAGGAGGTTAATGCAAAAGCAATACCTTCATTTCACCAGGTAAGCAAAAAGTCACACAGATTTGGAGACAACATTTTGACATAATTGAAATATTGTTGGCTGGGATGTTTCTCATTTACTCAATCAAAAAACAGACTGTTCACCCTTAAAGTACCAATCACAAGTGCAGCAGACATTTCTAAATATTTTTTTTTTTTTATCTTTTTTTATAAAAACAAGTCCTGACATTTCATTGCAGCAGACAACACTTCTAAATATTTTTTTTTTATCATTCATAGAAAATAAGTCCTGATATGTCATGTAAATTGTCAGCTTGGCAGACTATTCACATGAAATGTCAAGACTTACTTTCTATGGAAAAAAAAAAAGAATGTCGTCAGATACAAATTTTGCTTGGCTCTTAAAGGGATAAACATTCAGCATTTCAACTGCTCACGCACCCAGCCTATTTTGGATTAGTGTTTGTTTGTTTGTGTTGAGGTTTTATGGCCCAGTCAACCCAATGGGGTCATGTCGAGCGCGGTCAGTTTACCTAACCACACGTTTACTGGGCAGGCTTAGTCCTCTAAGCGGTTAACCAGTATTGTGCACATTCTTTCGCCAGAAACTGACAACTGCCCTTATTGAATCAGCGGAAGGGAGAGAATGACCGTAGAAAATATTTCATGATCAATCTCCATGAAAGAATGTTTTTGGATTAGTGTATGCAGATCATTAATTTGAACCCCTGGTGCAGGACTAAGATGATAATTTTGGTGATTAAGTTGAAGATATTTTTGTTCTTTTGAATGCAACCCAAATACCCTCTACCAAACACAGGAAATCTTCTCTCAGCTGGCCTAATGGTCTAAGCTTACACGTTTAATGTTTGCCGCTCCCTTGGCTAATACAGCAGATGCAGGTGATATTTTTCTCATTTTTTCCCAGAAAACAAGATTTGATATATCATGCAAATTGTCTCTGATGGAGACAATATGCATGAAATTCAAAATGTGTTTTCTGGGAAAATAAGAAAAATACTTCAATATGTTCTTTGCTGAAAATTTTACCCAGAGTGCTAAACATTTAATGTTTAAGCTATTATCAGATAACTGTGACATACAGACAGTGGACAATGACCCACGCAACCTTAATGACAACAACAGCTCATTTTAATGTTAAGCCTGCTGGATGTAGTTTGCAACAGATGACATTTTAGAACATTTTCCTGCTTTTTCCAGACAAGAGGCCCACGGGCCACGGGTCGCTCACCTGAGTGACATAGCCACTGCAGATATGCGGATGTTATGCAACATTTTTCCAGTCCTGTCATCGCAGCTAATGAAAAGATCAACCTTTAAGCAGTTCTTAATTTTGAAGAAGAATATTATATATGGCATGACAGTCAATGGAGCATGATCATTTGAACAAACTCTCAATCACATTTCAACAGTAGGATCAATGTGAAATTTGGAGGCAAATGGCTAATTGGTTTCTGAATTTCCAATTTCTTCATAATTGGTTTTTTATACATGTAAACAGCACAGTAGCAGGGAAATATAATAAACATAAACAAGATGGCAGCCATATTGGATTTCCAATCAGAATGATTTTAGCTACTGTTGATCTACAAGTCATCTCGATACTTTCAATGAACTTTGAGTCGGTTCAGGAGAAAAAGTTCAAAACAAGATTTTCAAGATGGCCCCCATAGCTGCAATTTGGGATTCCCTATCGCAACGATTAGAGCTATTTTTCATCTACAAGTCACCCCGATGCTTCCTATCAAGTTTCGAGTCAATTGGCCTTTCAGTTCAGAAGAAAAAGGGAAAAATAGATTTTCAAGATGGCCGCCATCTTTGATTTCCGATTGGAACAATTTTAGCTATTTTTATATCTACAAGTCATCCCAATCCTTCTTACCAATTTTCAAATCAACTGGCCCTTTGGTTCAGGAAAATAAGTGAAAAAAAAAGAGTTTCAAGATGGCCGCCATGATGGCCATCTTGGATTTCCGATCCAAACAATTTAAACTATTTTAGATCTACAAGTCACCAAAATGCTTCCTACCAAGTTTCGAATCAAATGGCCTTTCAGTTCCGGAGAAGAAGCGAAAAATAGATTTTCAAGATGGCTGTCATGGTGGCCATCTTGGATTTCTGATAGGGATGATTTTAGCTATTTTTTAAATTACAGGTCACCCTGATGCTTCCTACCTAGTTTAAAGTCAATAAGCCTTTTGGTTCAGGACAAGAAGTGAAAAACAAATTTTCAAGATGGCTGCCATGGCGGCCATCTTGGATTTCCAATCGGAACGATTTTAGCCAATTTCAATCTATAAGTCACCCCGATGCTTCCTACCAAGTTTCAAGTCAATTGGCTTTTGGGTTTAGGAGAAGAAGCGAAAAAAAGATTTTCAAGAGGGCCACCATGGCGGCGATCTTGGATTTCCAATCAGCATGATTTTAGCTATTTTTGATCTACAAGTTACCCTGATGCATCCTACAAAGTTTGGAGTCAATAGGCCTTTCGGCTCAGGAAATGAAGAGAAAAATAGATTTTCATGATGGCGACCATGGCGGCCATCTTGGATTTCCGATTGGAACGATTTTAGCTACTTTTGATCTACAAGTCACCCCGATGCTTCCTACCAAGTTTCGAGTCAATTGGCATTTGGGGTTAGGAGAAGAAGCGAAAAATAGATTTTCAAGATGGCCGCCATGGCGGCCATCTTGGATTTATGATCCGCACAATTTTAGCTATTTTTGATCTACATGTCACACCTATGCTTCCTTGCAAGTTTGAAGTCAATTGGCCTTTTGTTTCAGGAGAAGAAGCAAAAAATAGATTTTCAAGATGGCAGCCATCTTGGATTTCCATTCGGAACGATTTTAGCTCTTTTTGATCTACAAGTCACCCCAATGCTTCCTACTATGTTTGGAGTCAATTGGCTTTTGGGTTCAGGAGAAGAAGCAAAAAATAGATTTTCAAGATGGCTGTAATGGCGGCCATCTTGGATTTCCAATAGGCATGATTTTATCTATTTTTGATCTACAAGTCACCCAAATGCTTCCTAGCAAGTTTGGAGTCAATTGGCCTTTCGGTTCAGGAAAAGAAGCAAAAAATAGATTTTCAAGATGGCTGCCATGGCAGCCATCTTGGATTTCCAATCGGCACCATTTTTTACTATTTTCGATCTACAAGTCACCCTGATGCTTCCTAGCAAGTTTGGAGGCAATTGGCCTTTCGGTTCAGGAGAAGAAGCGAAAAATAGATTTTCAAGATGGCGGCCATGGTGGCCATCTTGGATTTCCGATCGGCACGATTTTAGCTATTTTTGATCTACAAGTTACCCCGATGCTTCCTAGCAAGTTTGGAGTCAATTGGCCTTTCGGTTCAGGAGAAGAAGCCAAAAATAGATTTTCAAGATGCGGTCATGGCGGCCATCTTGGATTTCCGATCGGCACGAATTTAGCTATTTTTGATCTACAAGTCACCCCGATGCTTCCTAGCAAGTTTGGAGTCAATTGGCCTTTCGGTTCAGGAGAAGAAGCGAAAAATAGATTTTCAAGATGGCGGCCATGGCGGCCATCTTGGATTTCCGATTGGTACCATTTTAGCTATTTTTGATCTACAAGTTACCCTGATGCTTCCTAGCAAGTTTGGAGTCAATTGGCCTTTCGGTTCAGGAGACGAAGCGAAAAATAGATTTTCAAGATGGCGGCCATGGCGGCCATCTTGGATTTCCGATCGGCACGATTTTACTATTTTTGATCTACACCCCGATGCTTCCTAGCAAGTTTGGAGTCAATTGGCCTTTCGGTTCAGGAGAAGAAGCGAAAAATAGATTTTCAAGATGGCCGCCATGGTGGCCATCTTGGATTTCCGATCGGCAAGATTTTAGCTATTTTTGATCTACAGGTCACCCTGATGCTACCTACCAAGTATCGAGTCAATTGGCCCAGGGGTGTAGGAGGAGTAGGCTTTTAAAGCAATTGTTGACGCCGCACGACGGACGACACACGACGGACATTCACTGACCACAGGTGAGCTAAAAACAGGGCCTGAAAAGGAGACAATCTGCATTATTGTTTAACTATTGTTAAACTACATGCCAGCCTTTGTGGGTCATTTTATGTTGTCTCCCAGAAAAAGGGACAAAAAGGGACAGACGAGCTAGTAGAGTGGAGGGAAAGACAAACAAGAGGCCCACGGGCCACGGGTCGCTCACCTGAGTGACATAGCCACTGCAGATACGCAGATGTTATGCAACATTTTTCCAATCCTGTCATTGCAACTAATGAAAAGATCATCATTTAAGCAGTTCTTTATTTTGAAGAAGATATATGGCATGCCAGTCAATTGAGCATGATCATTTGAACAAACTCTAAATGGCAGCCAGCTTGGATTTACGATCGGCACAATTTTAGCTATTTTTGATCTACGAGTCACCCCAATGCTTCCTACCAAGTTTCAAGTCAACTGGCCTTTCAGTTCAGATGAAGAGGCGAAAAATAGATTTTCAAGATGGCTGCCATGGCGGCCATCTTGGATATCCGGTTAGCACAATTTTAGCTTTTTTTTGATCTACAAGTCACCCAAATGTCTCCTACGAAGTTTGGAGTCAATTGGCCTTTCGGTGCAGGAGCAGAAGCCAAATATAGATTTTCAAGATGGCGACCATGGTGGCCATCTGGGATTTCTGATCAGAACGATTTTAGCTATATTTGATCTACCAAGTCACCCTGATGCTTCCTACTAAGTTTCGAGTTAAGTGACTTTTGGGTTTAGGAGAAGAAGCGAAAAATAGATTTTCAAGAAAGCTGCCATGGCGGCCATCTTGGATTTACGATCGGCATGATTTTAGCTATTTTTGATCTACAAGTCACCCAAATGCTTCCTACCAAGTTTCGAGTCAACTGGCCTTTTGGTTCAGGAGAAGAAGCGAAAAATAGATTTTCAAGATGGCTGCCATGGCGCCCATCCTGGTTTTACGATCGGCATGATTTTAGCTATTTTTGATCTACAAGTCACCCCGATGCTTCCTACCAAGTTTGGAGTCAACTGGCCTTTCGGTTCAGGAGAAGAAGCGAAAAATAGATTTTCAAGATGGCTGACATGGCGGCCATCTTGGATTTCCAATAGGCAGGATTTTAGCTATTTTTGATCTAAAAGTCACCCCAATGCCTCCTACCAAGTTTGGAGTCAATAGGCTTTTGGGTTTAGGAGAAGAAGCGAAAAATAGATTTTCAAGATGGCGGCCATGGCGGCCATCTTGGATTTCCGATCGGCACGATTTTAGCTATTTTTGATCTACAAGTCATCCTGATGCTTCCTAGCAAGTTTGGAGTCAATTGGCCTTTCTGTTCAGGAGAAGAAGCAAAAAATAGATTTTCAAGATGGCCGCCATGGCGGCCATCTTGGATTTCCGATCGGCACGATTTTAGCTACTTTTGATCTACAAGTCACCCTGATGCTTCCTAGCAAGTTTGAAGTCAATTGGCCTTTCGGTTCAGGAGAAGAAGCGAAAAATAGATTTTCAAGATGGCGGCCATGGCGGCCATCTTGGATTTCCAATCGGCACGATTTTAGCTATTTTTGATCTACAAGTCACCCTGATGCTTCCCAGCAAGTTTGGAGTCAAATGGCTTTTCGGTTCAGGAGAAGAAGCGAAAAATAGATTTTCAAGATGGCGGCCATGGCGGCCATCTTGGATTTCCGATCGGCACGATTTTAGCTATTTTTGATCTATAAGTCACCCTGATGGTTCCTAGCAAGTTTAGAGTCAATTGGCCTTTCGGTTCAGGAGAAGAAGCGAAAAATAGATTTTCAAGATGGCGGCCATGGCGGCCATCTTGGATTTCCGATCGGAACGATTTTAGCTATTTTTGATCTACAAGTCACCCTGATGCTTCCTACCAAGTATCAAGTCAATTGGCCCAGGGGTACAGGAGGAGTAGGCTTTTAAAGCAATTGTTGACGCCGCACGACGGACGACGGATGACGCACGACGGACATTGACTGACCACAATAGCTCACCATGAGCACTTCGTGCTCAGGTGAGCTAATAAGAGGAGGATGAGGGAAAAAGTGAATACCATATTTGACCTAATTACTGCACTGTGTGCCTAGGCTTTTCAAAATTACTGGGAAAACTTGTGGTAAAATATGTATCTACCTACTGGGTGTACACTTTAAAAAAAAAAGATCAGCAAAGAAATTACTTGATGATGTTTATGCAATTTCTTTTCTGATTTTCTTTATAAAAGCATATGTTGTGGGTACTCATTTGAATTACTTGTTTGTTTGTGTTGAGGTTTTACGGCCCAGTCAACCCAATGGGGGTCATGTCGAGAGCGGTCAGTTTACCTAACCACATATTTACTGGGCAGGCTTAGTCCTCTAAGCGGTTAACCAGTATTGTGCACATTCTTTCGCCAGAAACTGACAACTGCCCTTCTTGAATCAGTGGAAGGGAGAGAATGACCGTAGAAAATATTTCATGATCAATCTCCACTAAAGAATGTTGCCGACCTCGGCGGGGGTTGAACCCGCGACCTTCTGGTCTCCAGTCGGATGACGCATCCAACTGAGCCACCGAGGCCGGCCATTTGAATTGCATTGACAAGTCAATGCAATTCAATTCAAATGGGTACCCAACATATGCTTTTATAAAGAAGCAGACATAAAGTACACTGGCTGTAATCTGAATACCACAGAATTGCTTGAATGTGTGCTTATAGGGGTATGTGTGGTAATTAGGTTGAATACGGTATGTCACACTACATAAACATAAGCAGTACTAAGAATCCCCATTCCCCCACCTGCTGCAAGTACAACAGACCCTTACCACCATCCTCCATATCTGCATTAAATCAGGGTCAAGCCCTATTTTCTCGGTAAATATGAAAGTATAGCACCCATTTGTCATTTGCTCACAGGGCCACAGGTTGTGTGATTGATAAGCACTGAAGTTGGGAAACCAGATAAGAGGCTGATTTCACCTTGTCAACCAACAGCTGGCACCAATCTATATATGGGCAGAGCCATGTGAAAATATGTCTTAGGGCATTCTGTGCAGTCTGATCAGGGCCTTCACTGTCTGCTAACAGAATCATTGGATATTACAGAAGGTATGAATGAAGAGCAAAGGTGCTAATGATACTCTGCGCATGTGCAGGATGATCTGAATCTGCACATTTTGTGGATGTTTGAAGGCATTTTTTGGCTTGATGTTACCCATAGCATATAGGTAGCAATATTGGAGGGAGCAGCCATAATGTATCTGCAGAGAAATACCGTATTCGACTTAATAACCGCACATAACCCCTATAAGCACACAGTCAAGCAATTTCTTAGTCTTCAGATTACAGCCTGTGTGCTTTTATCTACCTCTTCCGAAAAGCATAATATGTTGTTGGTACTTATTTGAATTGCCTCGACCTATCCAGGCAATTCAAATGTGTACCAACAACATTGGCTTTTAGAAATTTATCATAAAAAATACCGCATAAGCAATGTAAAATAATCCACTCATAAAATATTCAGCTGATTTTTTTTCTTTAATGCATGCCTTATTAGGTTATTATTTTACTTAATGTTTTTTTAAGTAATTTTGAAAAACCTAAGCACACAGTGTTGTTATTAGATCGAATATGGTAAGAAATATATGACCTTATGGCCTAGGCACCAGCCCAGAGCCAGATCAGCCTGCACATCAGTGCAGTTTGGTCAGGGTTTACATTGTTAACTTATACAGTCTTTCATGTCCATACATTGTGTTTCTGGTCAGTGTAGACTGTGATCGGACTGTGGGGATGTGGAGGCTGATTTGATTGTCTACTGGTCAGATAAATTTGGAACTCAACCTCATTTCCACACTGTGCTCAGGTTTTTCAAAATAATTGGAAAAAAATGTGTAGTAAAATATCTACCTTATAAAAGCACACTTCAAAGAAAGCTCAGCAGAGGACTGTATGCAGGTCTATTTAATCATCCTTATGCGATATATGCTTTTTTATTTCCTTTATAAAATCATATCGGATGTGGGTACTCAATTATATTGCCTCGACTTGTCAAGGCAATTCAAATGAGTACCACATCATATGATTTTGTAAAGAAGTGCATAAAAGTAGATGGGCTGTAAAGTAAAGTCTCTGAAAATGCTTGATTGATTGAGTTGGGGTTTAACAACATGTCAACCCTTGTGGTCATTTTGTGTTATCTCCCAGAGAAAGGGTGAAAAAGGAGATAAAGCAGAGGAGACAAAAGAGAAGAACAAGCAAGAAAGAGGAACATTAATGAAAGTGAAGAAACAGAAGAAATAAAAACATTCCCAACGTAAGATACACAACCTTCGCCACACCCAACCACCCCCCCCCCCCTCCACCCCACCCCCACCCCCCCCCCCCCCTCAAAAATGCTTGAATGTGTGCTTATAGGAGTATGTGCAGTTTTTAGATCAAATACAGTACATAATATTATTTTGATAGCTTCTTATCTGGACTTTGAAGATGGACTTACTATGACCTTATGACAACCTTGACAACACTTATAGATTTATTTGCTTAGCTGGGGGTCATTTACCTGATAACTACCATTTTTATCCAATTATTAACAAGAGGGCCATGATGGCCCTGTAACGCTCACCTGAGCAACATAGCACTGAGAGCCTGATCTAGAACTGATCAAGGCAAACATTCTGATCAAAATTCAAAATGATTATATTAACAAGTAAGACAATGTAGCATGTCTAATGGACTGTGAAATAAAGGTCAAGGTCAAATATGGATGACTGCACTCAAGAGGCCATGCTAAAATGTATGCATATACTAAGTATCACTGGCTGTAGGAGCAATAGTTACTGAGAAACTGACCTAAACACAAACACTTCACAAGTACCAAATATCACTCTGTAGGACCAATAATTACTGAGAAACTGACCTAAATGGAAAAACTTAAGACAGTCACTGGACAGAAAACTATACATCACCTTGAAATCATCAAGACAAACATTTTGAGCAAGATTCCTGATGATCACTCTAGAGCATCAACAAGGTGTTCCTTTGATTTGGCCAGGTGAACTAGTTTTTGATATCAAGTGACCCAGTTTTAAACTAGACCTAGAAATCATCAAGATAAACATTTTGAGCAATATTTATGATGATTATTTCAAAAATGTGACCTCTGGAGTGTTAACTGTTTTCTGCTGATTTGGCCAGGTCACCTAGTTTTTGACCCCATGTGACCCAGTTTCAAACTTGACCTAGAAATCATCAAGACAAACATTTTGAGCAAGATTTATGATGATTGCTTCAAAAATGTGACCAGTAGAGTGTTAACAAGGTTTTCTGCTGATTTGGCCAGGTGACCTAGTTTTTGACCCCAAGTGATCCAGTTTCGAACTTGACCTAGAAATCATCAAGACAAACAGGTTGAGCAAGATTCATGATGATTACTTGAAAAATGTGACCATTAGAGTGTTAACAAGGTTTTCTGCTGATCTGGCCAGGTGACCTAGTTTTTTACCCAGGTGACCCAGTTTGGAACCTGACCTAAAAATCATCAAGACAAACAGGTTGAGCAAGATTCATGATGATTGCTTAAAAAATGTGACCGCTAGTGTTAACAAAGTTTTCTGCTGATTTGGCCCGGTGACCTAGTTTTTGACTCCAAGTGACCCAGTTTCAAACTTGACCTAGAACTCATCAAGACAAACATTTTGAGCAAGATTCATGATGTTTGCATGAAAAATATGACCGCTAGAGTGATAACAAGATTTTACGCTGATCTAGCCAGGTGACCTAGTTTTTGACCCCAGGTGTTCCAGTTTCGAACTTGACCTAGAAATCATCAAGACAAACATTTTGAGCCAGATTCATGATGATTGCTTCAAAAATGTGACCGCTAGAGTGTTAACAAGGTTTTCTGCTGATTTGGCCTGGTGACCTAGTTTTTGACCCCACTTGACCCAGTTTCAAACAAATCCTAGAACTCATCAAGACAAACATTTTGAGCAAGATTCATGATGATTGCTTCAAAAATGTGACCGCTAGAGTGTTAACAAGGTTTTCTGCTGGTTTGGCCTGGTGACCTAGTTTTTGGCCCCATGTGACCCAGTTTCAAACTTGACCTAGAAATCATCAAGACAAACATTTTGAGCAAGATTCATGATGATTGCTTGAAAAATGTGACTGCTAGAGTGTTAACAAGGTTTTCTGCTGATTTGGCCCGGTGACCTAGATTTTGACTCCAAGTGACCCAGTTTTGAACTTGCCCTAGAAATCATCATGACAAATATTTTGAGCAAGATTCATGATGATTGCTTGAAAAATGTGACCGCTAGAGTGTTAACAAGGTTTTCTGCTGATTTGGCCTGGTGACCTACTTTTTGACTCCAAGTGACCCAGTTTCGAACTTGACCTAGAAATCATCAAGACAAACATTTTGAGCAAGATTCATGATGATTGCTTCAAAAATGTGACCGCTAGAGTGTTAACAAGGTTTTCTGCTGAATTGGCCCGGTGACCTAGTTTTTGACCCCAAGTGACCCTGTTTCGAACTTGACCTAGAAATCATCAAGACAAACATATTGAGCAAGATTCATGATGATTGCTTCAAAAATGTGACCGCTAGAGTGTTAAGGTTTTCTGCTGATCTGGCCCGGTGACCTAGTTTTTGACCCCAAGTGGCCCAGTTTCGAATTTGACCTAGATTTAATAGAGGCAAACATTTTGAGCAAGTTTCATCAAGATTGGGTCAAAACTATGACTTCTAGAGTGTTAACAAGTTTTTCCTTTGATTTGACCTGGTGACCTAGTTTTTGGTCCCAAGTAACCCAGTATCGATCTTGACCTAGATTTCATAGAGGCAAACATTCTGACCAAGTTTCAACAAGATTGGGTCAAAACTGTGACCTCTAGAGTGTTAACAAACTAATTGTTGACGACGAACGAAGGACGACGACGGACGACGGACATAGGGTGGTGACAATAGTTCACCCTGAGCTTATGCTCAGGTGAGCTAAAAAACCACAACACCTTATTACACTGTTCCTAAAATTTGTACAAGTCCGTTTGACTACATGATGATTTGTCTACAATCTACTGGTAGAGTGACAAACTGTAGACCCTGATCAGATGCAGTGTGGTATGACATCTTATCTGGGTCTGGATTGTTTGCTCAGGCTTGTCTGTCTAAATACTTAGGGTGCTATAGAGTTGTATTATTCAACCCTTAAATAAAGTACTAGTCACAACTGCAGGAGACATTTCAAAATTTTCATTGAGGTATATTTCATTTTTATGAAAAAGTATGAAAATGCATTTGACTACTGTTTTGTATGTCTGTACGTCACAGGGTGAGAAAAATGTACAGCCCTATCACAGCTCAAATTTAGGACCTTCAGATTACCCAGCAATGCTCTACCAACTGAAAAATCTGGCCACCATTGCTACAGTTTCCCCTGCTAATTTTTTTTTTTTTTTCTGAATCTCTTTGTCCTCTTTTGGCCAGCTGAGAGACTTATTTTCATACTGTGTCATGCTATCAGGTGTGGTCCTGGAGCCACAATGTCTACCAAATGTCATAAAGGGACAAAAATGCACAGCCATACCAGGGCTTGAACCCTGGGACCCACAGGTTATCATTGTGACGTATCGACCAAGCTTTCCAGCTGCCACTGTATAATGGTATGCTTTAGATGAGAAACAGTTCCTCTTGGTACCCCCCGGAACTTTACCTGGTCCTGCTGAACCTGGAAATGCCCTGCCTTTGCAAACAGTGCAGATCCAGATCATTTGGTTTCTTAATCTCTGCATTGGATCTGCACTGTTTGTCATAAAGTATGTAAATTTGTATCAACAACCTGGATCAAGTATTCTGATTGGCTGAAAATTAAAAGTGGGCAAGGCATCTTGATTTATTCAGCATGGCAAGGGTTAAGTGATGGAACTTTTGGGATACAGTTCTATGGAGCTGTTCCTGAAATGCACACTACCTAAAAATATCACCTTAAACATTTTTAGATATTGTCATTTTTTTTTCCCAGAAAAAATGGCTTGACATTTTTTGCTAATAATTAGTCAAGAATGTAATCTGAAGAGCCATGACATACCATTTCCACCTCAGTTTCTCCCGGCTCAGTCCCTAGCTTCTCGAAAGTAGCTTCTTTCTTTGTGTGGTCTATTTTCACCAGGGTTCTCTTAAAATCAATTCTGATGTCCCTGAAACAGACATAGTGACCATTAACAATTTTAAGTTTTTCATATGATACAGGGCCCAGTTGTTCAAAGCAGTTGTTAGCTTAACAAGCTCGTTAGTGGTCAAAATGTTAGCTGTTCTAGTAAGTACAATATCTTATTCACAGGTATTTTTGCTGAAAAAATGTGAGTAGCTTTTGCAAATGCAAAAGCTGCTCACATTTTTTCCAGCAAAAATAATGGCATATAATATTATGCCATATTTAATGATCAAAGTTTTAACGATATGTTAACTAAGAGCATCGTTAGTTTTGAACAACTGGGCCCAGGTTTTTATTGTAGTCATTAGTTATAGTTTATCTAGATAAATTAAATAATATGATTTAAGTCACGGAGGGAGCAAAATATTATACTGTTTAATATTTCTACTGGTAAACTCTTACTTACAGCTTATTCAATCAATAAGTTACCAGAAATTGCATCATACTTCCTGTTTGTTGCACTGTAGTCTTAGACAAAATATTTTTTACCAGTAAACTGTGACCAAAATAAAAGAGACTGAACAGCAGAAATTTTATGCAATTAGATATTCTGAAGAATTAAATTTATGAGTTTGAATTCAAAATAAGGCATCTGACTAGTGTAAAAAGTGTGCTGAGGTGTAAAGGCATCTAACTCTGTCTGCCATTCGGTCAAAATTATCAGACATACAAATGAACAACTTAAAATGAACCTTTAAAGCGCCAAGAAAAACTGCATCTGAAAATGTTGTCTGTTTATGTTGTCTGCTGAATATTCTTGCAGACTTTTCAAACCTATTTTTGCATACAGGCAAACAGTATGGACCCTGATCAGACTGCAGTCTGATCTGGGTCCACACTGTTTGCAAAAATGACTTTTAAAATCACAAGCAGATGACAAAGCAGACGACAATACCGTATTCGACCTAATTACCGCACATACCCCTATAAGCACACAGTCAAGAAATTCCGTAGTCTTCAGATTACAGCCAGTGTACTTTTTTCTTTACTTCTTTACAAAGGCATATGTTGTGGGTACAAGTCGATGCAATTCAAATGACTACTCACAACATATGCCTTTGTAAAGAAAGTCAGAAAAAATCGCATAGTCATCATTAAACAAGGCCTTTTTAATAGTGTATCCTTAGCAGGTAGATACGTATTTTACCACAGCCGAGTGTTCCCTGTAATTTTGAAAAATCTAAGCGCACAGTGTGGTAATTAGGTCCAATACGGTAGTTGTGATTGGCAGTTTAAGGGTTAAGTATAAATAACATAAACATGTTCTAGATAGATATACTCAGAAGATGGCAAACTGACAGTATTTTACTTACTTTTAACAGAAAATAGGGTTTGACTTTTCACGCAAACTGAAGATAGTGTATGTGCAATGTAAAACCCTATTATCTTGGAAATGTAAGAAAAGTATTTCAAAATGTAATCTGCTGGAAATCTTTCTCAGGATGCTGAGTGTTAAAGTGTCTGAATATTTAATTCTGAATATTTAATCTGTGAGACAAACAATTCATGTGAAATGTCAAGCCTTATATTTCTTGGGAAAAAAAAATGTTGTTTGCTGCAATTGTGACAAGTACTTTTACCCATTGTAGTTTGGAGACCCCCTGAAAGGATAATTGGCAAAACAGTGCAGACCCAGATCAGATGCAGCATCTGATCAGGGTCTCCACTGTTTGCAAACAGTTCAACCATTTTTCTCTAGGAATATCTAAAACACATAGTCTAACATACCTAAAATCAAAAATTAGAATCTTCCAATATATAGTGCAGGGGGCAGGGGGGTGGGTGGGTCAGAGGGGGGAAGGGGGAGGGGATGGAGTTCATTCAGTCTACAACGGGTTAAGGGTTAAGGTAAGGAAGTTAATGGACACTGCATAGAGATGCCTCATAAAGTGCACTATTTGTTCAGGTAAATGGATTCATCAACTTGTCATCTGATGAATTTGCCCTATGATTTTATTTATGCTAATTCCTACTGTCCTTTCGACATCAATCGGAAAGGCTTTTTTTGCTTGGCGTTTTATTTTAAATGAAAATAGTTTGTTCTGATTGACCATATCTTATCAGAAATCATTTGTCTTTTCTGTTTCTGTGTTTTGTTCTCAAATATTTACCCTAAAATTAAATTTACAGCCAAAATTTTGTCTGACCTATGCAATTTCTATATTAATAAAGTGATTTTTTTTAATTTTCGTCTAAGAAAATATTTTTTACTTTTCTTTGCTGAATTTGAATTATTGGATGTTTCACAACAATATTGTGAAAATTTCAGAAAAATAGATCAAGCGGAACTTGTAGAAAATCTGCCTCCAAGTAACCTATCCTACAGATTTCTGCATAATTTGCATTCATTTTTACAATGGGAAAAAGTGAAAATATTGTTTTTTTTTCAAAAAAAAATGACTTAGAATAAAACTTTTTGTGTAGTTACGACAAATGGTTTTGCCTTAAATCATGACAAAAGTTTGCAAATTTTCTTCTTTTGTGTAAAGTTCCAAGCAAAAAACGACTTTCTGAAAGATGCCGAAAGCACAGTAACCGAAAAACAAGAAAACGTAGAAAAGACAGATAATCTTCCAATAACTGATCAGTTTTCTATTTTATACTGATCCACCTCACAAATGCACTCAATTAATGCACTGCGAGAAAGTAAGGCACAAAAAATGACAATACCATATTTACCCTAAGTATTTGGATTGACTGGCCTGACAAACAGTGTAGACCCAAATCAGATGTCACAGAATGTGGCATCTGATCAAGGTCTACTCTGTTTGCTACTCTGTCAGTAATTTTTAGACAAATTTATAAGGAATAAAATGGACTGGTTCAAATTTTAGGACAAATATAGTAAGGAGTTAAGGTATCTGAATAATCAGAAAAAATATGGTAATACAACTGATGAAGGTTTGGCTGACATTCAAGAAATTTGTGAAGGACAATTAAACCTTAGAAAAATGGAATAAAAAACAACTATGACTGTTAATGTTGCAAAGATACTGTCACACAGTGAAGACAGTTTTCTTTGCAATTTGTTTCTTGTGCTATTATTAAATCCTCATGTCATGACAAAATCATCAATGAACAAAGTGTACTACTTTTCTAATATTATTATGGTTTCTTTAACTGATAACCGAATTCTTTTTCTTTCATCTCTTCCAATGGACTCAAAGAATACAATAAATAGAATAGTGATCAGCGCTTCCTTGATGCAAGACCAGAGCTCACATGGATCAGAATTTGTTCACCTGAGCAAAAGTGCAGCCACAGTTACCTTAAAAAGCACAGTGTAAAACTAGACTTTGTTCTACAAGAAAACAGATGTTCCCCACCCCCCTCCCTTTTAAATACTGCTTTGTACAGTTAATCAGAGGTAACAAATGTTCAGCACCCTAAGACAATATGCAGAAAACAAGAGTTTTGGTTCTTCCATTCTGCATGTTGTCTTGTGGTGCTTAACATTTGTTAAAACTTACATGCAAATATCTCAAAGGGCTGTGAAGTTAAAGAGCAGACACAAATATATGAAAGAATTCACTGTATACAATGTTCAGAGGGCCGTAAGTCAAAACGTCAGAAAACAAGAGTTATGTTTCTTGTGTTCTGCACGTCCTCTCATGGTGCTCTTTAGTTGTGTAAAGTTTCATAAATATCTTGAATTGTTTTCAAATTACAAAGTGGACACCAGTATATGACATTAATCACTTTACAATGTTCAAAGGGCCATACCTCCAAAAGTAGGAAAACCAGAGTCATGGTTCTTGAGTTTGGCATGTTATCTAGATACATGGTACTTTATATTTCTGTAAAGTTTCATGAAAATATCTCAAATAGTTTTCAAGTTGACTAATGGGTGATGTGTCTAAAATGTGCTTGCTGATTGGCAAATTGTGAAGACCTAGATCAGACTCCAGCTATAGAGCAATCTGATCTCATTCTACATTGTTGTTCCGTTTGTATATTTGGCTGAATATTTCACTTAAATATGGCAACATTTGAAAAAATATTTTTTCCTTATTTTTCTTAGGCAGTTAGTAGCACCTTGCATTTTATTTGACTGTAGAGATAATTAATATAAACTGTCAAATCCCTTTTTCTTTGGAAATTATCAAAAGAAATCTGCTAATTTTGTGGACAGTTTACCAAAGATTAGAAGACACAGAGACTTTATTTTGTGTTTAATGTTATAACAATGAACATAAGCCCTGTACAGCTTTTATTTCCATAAAGGTTAATGCTAATTTCAATAATTCAACATCTGGTGAGAAAAGTAAAAAATATTTTCATATAAAAATTTCCAAGTTATCACTTTGCTACAGAAACTGCACAAGTCATACCATTTTTTTTTTTTTTTTTGTATACTTCATTTTAGAGTAAATATTTAAGAACAAAGCAAAGAATGGTTCCTGATAAAATACTGTCAGCCATATTTTTTTTTTCCTTTAGAATAAAATGCCAAGCAAAAGATGTCTTTCCAAGCACTGTTGAAAGGTAAGCTGTCTGGCTGTCAACTAAACAAATGTTACTAGACTTGACATTAAAGTTTGTGGACAAGGTAAGCTAAAACATATATCATTCAGGAATTGGGTTAATATGGTAAAAATTGTTTCAATTTGTTTTTCATCAAATTACCCCATTTTCTGATTTTCATATGCTTATTATAGACTGTAATTTTCCAACTGACACAGATTACCATCATTAACCCGTAAAGTGCCAATCACAATAGCAACAGACAACATGTTTACTTTTTTTCAATTTTATTATTTTTCATAGAAAAAGTCTTGCATTTCCAAGCAGACGATTCACAGGAAAATGTCAAGACTTATTTTTTATGAAAAATAGAAAAAAAAAAAATTCTTGTCATCTGCTACAAATTTGGCTTGACATTGTAAGACTTAACAAGATTAGTTTCAGAAGTTATAAACATCACAGATACCATATATAGCCTAAATATCCGTCAAACAGGCCTGAGCAAACAATGTAGGTGCAGATCAAGTAGTTCCTACAGGAGCAGTTTGATCAAGGACTGCACAGTATGTCATTCCATTGTAACATTTCAGAAACATCACTAAGTAGCGGGATAGACTTGTGCAAATTTTTATATAATAGGATAAGTGGAACTATGAAGTTTAACCCTTGTCATGCTGAATAAATTAAGATGCCATGTCCACTTCTAATTTTCAGCCAATCAGATTACTTGATCCTGATTGTTGCTATAAATTCACATACTTAATGGCAAACAGTGCAGATCGAGATCAGTTGGCTTCTTCAGAACTGATATGCATCTACAGTGTTTGCAAAGGCAGGGTATATCGGGGTTCAGCAGAACAAGGGTTAAATATGGCCCCAGATAAGACGAGATCTGAAAATTATTTTTCTTATTTCTTCACGAAAGCATATGTTGTGGGTACTCACTAGAAGCACCTCATTGAAGCACTTGTATTGAGCACACACAATATATGTTTAAAATGGCCCCAACAATAATCTAATGAGTACCCACAACATATGTTTAGAAAGGTCCCAGGGAGGCTTTGAGTTGACCAATTGGGGTCATGTGGAGCCAGTCACTTTATCTAACCATAGTTTTCCTGGGCATCCTTTGTCCTCTAGGCAGTTAACCAGTATTTATGCACTTTCTTTCCAGTGAGGCACTTCTAATGAGCACCTATAACATATATGTTTGGAACTGCCCCAGTGAGGTACTTCTATGGAGTATAATATTTCAAGCAGAAATAAGAAAAATATCAAGTTTTTTAGTAGAACAAAATGTGATGGCATTTAGTTCAGGTGTCTGAATTCTAGGATAATTATTGCACTAACCTTATAGGAAAAATGATGTCAAGATCAATAAAAAGTGAGGAAAGGGGGCCTTATGCCATGTGGGAACAGTGAAGGCCCACCTCAGCCTGCACAACAGATCTGGGCCTTCTCCATTCACCACTACATTGTAACAATGATTCTATAAGCAGGTAGCAAAGTCCCTGACCAGACTGCCAAAAATGCACAGTCTGATCTGGACCTTTTTTGCCTGCAATTAGGCACACTGGGCAAGGGCCTTTTCCTTGTTCATTTATCATATGTTTTTTTTTTGTTCTATTTTTTCCCTTGAAAATGAGGCTTGGCATTTGAGCTCCTCCAATTAACCTTTGCCATGCTGAATAAATTAAGATGCCATACCCACTTCTAATTTTAACCCAATCAGATTATTG
Source organism: Anodontia alba (assembly GCA_964016985.1). Lineage (NCBI taxonomy): Eukaryota > Metazoa > Mollusca > Bivalvia > Lucinida > Lucinidae > Anodontia > Anodontia alba. Next base: position 94,717,732 of record OZ024823.1, read on the forward strand.
ATCCAGGTTGTTGGTACAAATTAACATACTTAATGATAAACAGTGCAGATCCAGATCAGTTGGCTTCAAGAAGCCAACTGATCTGGATCATGTTTGCAAAGGCAGGGCATATTTGGGTTAAGCAGGACTTGGGTTAAACAAGACAACCTGATGCAATGACCATATGCAAATATAATGTAGTGTAGACTCAGATCAGCCTGTACATCCACTAGCATAACATGTGAATCTTCACCATTCTACCAGCTAAGAGCACAGACCCTGATCAGACTACTCAGATGTATAGGCTGATGTGGATCTACCATCAAAGTTCCAGATAGGGCATTTTTTTCAACATAAAAGTATTGATAGTCTTCTTACTTTTCGACAAAAACATATGTTGTGGGTACTCATTAGAAGCACCTCGATGAGGTGCTTCTAATGAGTACCCACAACATATGTTTTCATTGAGAAATAAGGATTATATTATGCGGATACCCCTCTTATCTGTAGCTGCTCTACCATGTGTTCATACACTTCATAAGACTGAGTCCTATTTGGAGACATTGATTTTATTTCCAACAACAATTCCTGGAAAAATGAAGAGCTATATTTGAAAATGTTGTCTGCGAGTACATTTACCCTAAATATTCAGACTGACTGATAATCCTCTGAGCAAACAGTGTTGGTGGACCTGCTGTTGCTAAAAGAGTACTTTAATCAGGGTCTACTCTGCTTGTCCAGCTATCTATAGACACATCACCAGGGCCCTATTGTTAAAAACTTAATGAAGTTGTTAGATAATATGACATTAAAATTTCTATCTTGAAATATGGCAAATACATTGATATTTTCTGCTAAAATAAATGTAAGTAGCTTTTGCATTGCAAAAATATCAATGTATTTAAAAATACCTTAGCTACAACAGTTAACGAGTTTGTCATTAACAAGCTCATTAAGCTATCGGTGCTTTAAACAACCTAGCCAAGGCCGTCAAAATGGGTTGTTTACCCTTATATTCTAAAATAATTATTTTTAGTTTCTGAGAAAATAAGGCTTGACATTTCATGTGATTTCTCTGCCTAGCAAATGACTCAATGAAATGTCTTTCTTTCTTGAAAAAAAAAATGGTTGTATATATTTAATGATGTCACATGCTACAAGTTTGAATGGCACTTTCAGGGATAAAATTTTTTAGAAAAGTTTCAGTGCTACTTTCTTTTTATATGAGAAGAATGGTACTTTTTAGCCAAGAGCAAGTTAACCATTACATCAGGTGTATTGTGGGAACTAATATGAACAGTGAAGAGTCAGACCACACAAGACACCTATGCAGTCTGGTCTGTATCCTCGCTATTCTACACATATTGGGAATTTTAACCATTACCATCCCCTGGGCTAATTCAGCAGACAACGAATTGAAGATATTTTTCTTATTTTTCCTAGAAAAAAGGATTTGACATGTCTCCATTGGAGACATTTTGCATGAAAAGTCAAAACCTATTTTCTGGGGAAAAAAAAAGAAAATATTTCAATATGTTGTCTAATGAAAATATTACCCAGAATGCTAGGCGTAAAACCTTAAAGTACCAATTACAAAAGTAACAGACAATATTCTCAAATGTTTTCTTGTATAATTATTTTTCCATGAAAATATGGCTTGACATTTCATATGAATTGCCTGCTGAGCAATTTTGATTGGCAAAAATACACAATAAATTAAAAGACGTCCTGGCTTAACAGATGAGCAGGCTGGTCTGAGTTATCAATCATGACTCTAGATAAATAGAGGATCTTCCATAAGTATCATTTCATTTTTTTATGAAAGCAGCCTTCCGCCACTTGCATAAATTTCATACGAAATGACCATGAATATATGATTCTGTGAATCTGTGTATCCTATGGTTTTTAAACTGTATTTTGTGGCAGTAGAAGTTGAACCGTTTAAACAATATTGTCATGGGTGGTGTGATGACCTTATGTGCCAGTAACCAAGTTTCATGTAATGTATGGTCATATAGTTTTATAAGATGATGTTATCCACTGAATAATAGCGACGTCATACGATAATTTACTTTTTTTCAACCACAAAGTACTGGTGTTTTCTTATTCCTCCAAAAAACATATGCTGTGATTATTCATTAGAAGCCCCTTTATGAGTTCTTCAATAAAAAGCCTCTTATCTTGATCTATGTTCCATATTTCCAAATGAAGTTGTTTTCTCACACAGTGCACCACTATTTTTCATGAAAGCATTATTTTAAGGCTATTATTCTCTGAAGCTCTTGAAATATACAAAGTTTGTGGCTCACAGCAATTCACACAGCAAACAAAATCCACTCATGGTTACAAAATATCTGATTAAATAAGACATGGTTACAAATTAGCTAACTGAGTAAGTCATTATAACAAAGTATCTGACTGAATAAGACATGGTTACAAAATATCTGATTGAGTAAGACATGGTTACAAATTAGCTGATTATATAAGTCATTGTCACAAAGTATCCGACTGAGTAACTCATGGTTACCAATTAGCTGACTGCGTAAGACATGGTTACAAAATATCTGATTGGATTCTGGTCAGTTTCTATGATTATCCAGAAAGAAATCTTCCAGTGTGTTTCTTATTATAACAGCAACATGAGGAAATGTACAGTATTTATCCTAAATACTGGGACACCTTAACTTCTTACCATACTTCTAAATTAAGATGCCACGCCCACTTCTAATTTTCAGCCAATCAGATTACTTGATCCAGGTTGTTGACACAAATTCATATACTTAATAAGAAACAGTGCATATCCAATCAGCTGGCTTCTTCAGAAGCCAACTGATATGGATGTACACTGTTTGTAAAGGTAGGGCATATCGAAGCTCAGCAAGGCCAGTGTTAACAGGTCTTTTTTACTACACACTGATGAGTCTAAAATTTGATGGATCAGTGCAAACTGTGGCATCTGATCTTGGTCTACACTGTTTGCTCAGGCCTGTCTGTTCTTAGGGTAAATATGGTACATAATATGAGCACCCAGAGAAAACTCAGACCAGTCTGCATAATAATGTGTTCAGCCTGTGCAGTCTGATCAGTCATTGCCATCCACTGGAAGATGCTTGGATCCTCAGTTATCATTATAGCATCAAGCAAAGGATTGGATCAGACTGCACAGATGTGCAGGTTGATCTATAGGTCATAAGGTTTATTTCTTCACATTGTGGCCCATTTAGACAAAGTAGCATATCAGAGATATATATTCACAGCAAATCACACAGAAAAAAGGCAACACTAATTGAAGGCCAAACTTAATGCGACTGAACCATATGTACTCCAAATATTCAGACAGATATGTCTGAGCAAACAGTGTAGACCAAGATCAGATGCTGCAGAATGCAGCATCTGATCTGGGACTACACTATTTGCCACATATCCAGCAGTTTTGAGACATAAAAAGAGGCAGTCAAATGGCTCATTTAAATTCTAGGTCTAGTACGGTAAGGAATTATGGTGTCTAAATAATATGGGTAAGCATGGTAAAACTGCTTTCATTATTCTGGTTAGAAGCAAAACAAAGATTACCATAATTTTCTTTATATGGTTTTCCTAAGAAAGAAACAGAACTGTCTCAATTAACATATAGGGGGCAGTCATTCATTACAGACCTTGACACAGTAAGATGGGTTTTATTTGCAAAGCTTTTTCTTCCATTTACATTCATGAAAAAAAAATGTCCTTCAAGTGCAGCTAATACATTTGCAAATAAAAATGTTACATGATAATACCCTGCAACTATCTTGTTGGAGGCAGATATTTCTGTAAAAAATTTACAAAATTTGCTCATTAACAATCACAAACCAGTCATCCCTGATATACATGAGTCTGCAAAATTTGAATAAAATCCATCAAAAAACTATTCAAGTAAGAAAGCAAAAACCAAGTGCTCATGGAAAGGTAGACGGAGGGACAGACACTCAGAGGAGAAAACAAAACACCCAACCAGTATCCTGTGATGGGTTGTAAAAGGCCTATGCCAGGATCTGCCTACCTATCCAAGATCAGATAAAAACCAGCATTTTTTGCCAGTACAGTCTACATTAGACAGTGTACAGCAAAGGCTGACTGAGCTGGTGTGCAGGCTGATCTGGGTCTGATTGCATCAATATCACCTACTCCACTTTTAGCTACTGGTCATTGACACATTTGCTTGATTTGGCTAAAATAATGCCTACATATATGCACCAATCATTATATGCACCAATCATTAGTAACCACTGGCCCCAGTCTCTGCCAAACTCATCCCACCAGCGGGTAGGGAGCTGCATAGTAGGAAAAAGGTAGAGGGGTGGTGGTATGGGAGCAGGGGAGGGGAGGAGGGGAGAGTGAGTGAGGAAGGAATAACAGGTGCATAACTATGGGTAGGTGTCTTTGGGCATATTTGAACAAAGAAAACACAGAGCAACCTGTGCACAGTCTGATCAAAGCATGTAGTGTCCACTTATAGAATCTATGAATATTGTAGAACACTCACATATACAAGTATATATATATATATTTTTTTTTAAGTTCTGGGCCCAGTTGTTCAAAGCATCAATAGCTTAACAAGCTCATTAATAACAAACTCTTTAACTGTTGCAGCTAAGGCATTTTCAAATACATAGATATTTTTGCTGCAAAAATGTGAGTAGCTTTTGGAATGCACATTTTTTCAGCAAAAAATATCAATGTCTTTGCCATATTTCAAGATAGAAATTTTAACGTCACATTAGCTAAGAACTTCCTTAAGTTTTGAACAACTGGGCCCTGGTATTTTAACATCTGATTAAGAGTAATTAGATAATTTCATGGCAATGAGATCTTGGGAGAAAAAATCAGCACAACTCAAGAAATTTTACTGCAAACTAGTTTCGGAATTTAATCCTTCTTCAGTGCACAAAATGGCTGAACGTTACAAGGAAATGATTATGACGTTTCTATAGGACGTCAAAATGCCAATGGCAATGAGATGAAGTAATAACTTATTAACCCTTATATAGCCTATCACAACAGCAGCAGACGAAATTTTGTTTTAATTTTGTTTTGTTTTTTGTTTTGTTTTGTTTTTCAGAGAAAATAAGTCTTGACATTTCATGTGAATCATAGCAGATGATTCACATGAAATGTCAAGACTTAGTTTCTCTGAAAAATAAAAAATTTAGAATGTCGTCTGCTACATATTTTGCATGGCGCTTTAAGGGTTAAGACCAAAATTATATCAGTATCTAACCTAAATATTGGTACCCCATAACTCCTTACCAAACTTGTCCTAAAATATCAACAAGTCCATTTTACTACCTGCCAATGTGTCTTATAGCTGCTTGATAAGTGGCAAACAATGAAGACCTTGACCAGATGCCAAATGCTGCAGCACCTGATCTCAGGCCTGTTTGTCCCATACTTATCCTTTAAACTCACTGGGCTAATTTAGCAGACCTTTTTTTAACATATTTTCTAATTTTCCCAGAAAATAGGTTTTGATATTTCATGCAAATTGTCACTGAGCTACAATTTGCATGAAATGTAAAACCTATTTTCTGGGAAAAATAAGAAAAAAAATTACAATGTTTTCCCAGCATGCAAAGCATTGAGATAAATACATTCCTGTATTTTGGTATTAAAATCAGGATACAGGATATAAATTGAGTTATGCTGTGTTACTTACTTTTTCTCTATAACTTTCATAAGGCTATTGGCGTATTTTCTCACTCCAAAGATAACCGCAAGAGGAGTTTTATAAATTACATTTGTTTTGTCCCTTACTCCATTCTGAAAGCAAAAGAATGTAATTATATTACCTATACCTAGTGCTTTAACCTTTACCACTCTCTAGATATTTTTTTTTTTTCCTTAGAAAACAAGATTTGGCATTTCATGCAAATTGTCTCCATTGGAGACAATTTGCATGAAATGTCAAAACCTGACTTCTGGAAAAAGTAAGAAAAATATTTCAGTATTTTTCTGCTGCAAATCTTACCCAACATGCTGAACATTAAGGCATCCAGGAAAATTTTGGAAATAAGAGAATTGACCATACTTATATATTTTTTTTTTCTTTTTATTTGTTCATGAAACAGTCTTGGGTCAGAGCAGCAGTACATAAATTTGACTCTTAAATTGCTAAGCAAAATTGCAGCCAACAATTTTTTTATTATTATCATTTTTTTTTCCAAAGAAAATTAGACTTGGCATTTCATTATAAAAATGAAATGCCAAGCCTTATTTTCTCTGAAAAATGAAGAAAATAATAATAAAGAAATGTCATCTGCTGCATTTGTGATTAGCACTTTAAGCTTTACCATTCTATAGGCTAATTCAGCAGTCAACAAACCAATGATATTTTTTTTTTTATTTTTCCAAGAAAACAGGCTTTAATATTTCATGCAGATTGTCTCCTGAGGAAAAAACTTGCTTGAAAAGTCAAAGCCTATTGTCCGTGAAGTATAAAGAAAAAAAAAAAAAAAAAAAAAAAAATTCAAAATGTCTTCTGTTGAAATGTTTACCCAGCATGCTTAGCATTAAGGTTTAACATCCTTAATTCAGACAGCAGAAAGTGATTCAAAGTAAGAAAGGAGAAGTAAATCAACAATTTTGTAAAGGAAGTCAATTAAGGTTTAGATACACTTCAAAGAGAGAGCACTATAAGCTGAAAAAGGTTGTCTCCCTTTTCAAGGGAGACCATTCTCCCTTCTCAAGGGAGACCATTCTCCATTCTCAAGATGGACCATTCTATTAGGGGTTTTGCTTCTCTGGCATATAAGTATCTTCTGACAGGGTGCTTCTCTAAAGGAAAGATTTGCTCCCACTGGGAGCAAATTCTTTCCTATAAGAGAAGCTCTCTTTGAAATGGGAGCCAAATGCATTCAGGTAAGAGTGATCTCCCTTGAAGTATCCTTTCATCATGAAATGACTAGGTAGTGTATGTAATCTAAAATACTGGACAGAAGACCTCAGCAAGCAGCATAGAATCAGATGAAACTGTTCCCAATTGTGCAGTTTGATCAGGGTCTGTATTGTTTGTGATTCCATTACAACCACACAGTATTCAAATGGACTTACAACACTGTTTTCAAATTTTAGGTAAATCTGCTGCATTTTGCTTTAAACGCTTTAAGGGTTAACTGATAATTAGTATTTCTGAAAAAAAAAGTTACTTGTTAACATGTGGAATCATTTGATAAATTCCAATGTAATATCAAAGTACAAAATGCCAAAAATTTAAGTTGCAGAAAGCTACCATTTAACTCACCATGTTTGAAATATTCCACCTTTGATAATCTGTCAATTATGTAATCTCTAAACAGGGAAGCATAACCAAATAAAACCCACCATCAGAAAACCTATCTTTGGGCCAGTGTAAACTGTGAGAACTAAGTTCAGCTCATTCCTACTGATATGGTATGGTCATGGCATTCACCCTACACTTGGCATGGTATGGTCATGGCATTCACCCTACACTGAATGGCGTCTGTTATATTGTATTCTGTACAGTCTAAAATACCAGAGCTCCAGACAAGTCAATAATGGAGGTGATACTTTAGGTTGACATGTTATTTTTGCACCAAAACATATCCTGTTGGTATTCATTGGATGTGCCTCACAGAGGCAATTCCAATGAGTGCCTACAAGATATGTTTTAGTGCAAAAATAATACAAAAATATTGTCTGACTGATCCATTTATCTGGAGTTATGACAGAATTCATAATGATTCTACAAGGTTATCATCATCAGACTACACAGATCCATGTGGACCCCTTTTTCTGCAGTGCAACTCAAAAAATCAAGAAACAGACCAGAAACTGGCAAGATTACTTCCAAAATATTTATTTTCAATTAGTAGTTCAATGTCAAAATTGTTGTTTTTTTCTTATAAATAGGTTATATCTTACAATCAAAAATAATTTTACAACTGCTGATAATGCCAGGGAAATTAGATATGGAAATAAAGCAGCTTTTCCCCTGACTTGTTTCTCCTGTTTTAAACTCTTAAAGTGCTAAGCAAAGTTGCAGCATTAATTATTTTATTATTTGTAAGAGAAAATAAGACTTGGCATTTCGTGTGCATCATCTGAATAAGACTTGGCATTTCGTGTGCATCATCTGCTAGCAGATGATGCACATGAAATGTCAAGTCTTATTTTCTCTGAAAAATGAAAGGAAAAAAAAAATATTTGAAAGTGTCATCTACTGTACAGTGCACCCTCCCTACACAGCCACCCTTGGAATCGAATAAAACTGGTTGTTGTATGGAAATCACTGTTGTAGAGAGGTAAAATGTATGGTAAACTTACAAACTGGAATATTAGAAAAGTAGCTGTTGTAGGGAGGTGGTTCTTATGGACAGCTGACTGTTAGTCGAGGTTCCACTGTAGTTGTAAACAGTAAGGGATAAAAGTATAACTAGTAGAAACACTACATGTATATACTTATATTTACCCGAAATATATGGACCCCTTAACTCCTTCCCATGGATACTTGTCCTAAATTTTCAACCCATATTTTACTATCTGTTAATGTGTCTAAAAGGGCTAGATTCACGAATTCTTGTATACTGCCCTGTTAATTCTCATTTTAGCAAACTGTAAAATATGCTTCAGTTTGTTAGTTTTTATATTATATAATATTTCGTCTTTACAACTATGTATGAAATATTTGGCAAAATCGCTTTGAATCTTTAAGAGCACTACCAAATCGGACCCCCTAAAGCACCAAACGCGACATTTTTTCACATTTTTTTTGTGTAAAAGGCAGCTGAAAAAATATGAAGCCCCATATTCGACACCATGATTTTTCGTGCAACGTTTCATAAACGAATGAAGAATATTTGGTAAAAAAATCAAGGTGTTGAAATTGTGGCTTCATGTTCAAATAAAATAAAATATAATTGAAGAGATCTCGATAAGACTCTTCATTGTATTCTGTTTGCACTACTAAGTTTTTCTGCTTTTTGAAAAAAGGATAATCAAATAAAATGAATTTCGTCCAGAAAAAAGAAGAATTAATCATACGTAAGCAATAAGTACGACATTTAATCCAGAAAACCAATGAAACCATTGTTTTTCGACAGCAAGAGACCCGGCTTCCGAAATTACGTTACATGCGAAATTTGCGTTTTTACAAGGGACGCCACTCCAATAACCGCTAAGGGATGACAGTTCTGCGTTATTGACAACGGTGGTTTTACAATTAAAAATCGGTGTTTTGCGTTCGTTTATTCTACATTGGAGTTTTCTATATTTTTTCTCTCGAATGAAAATTCCAATGTCCAAAATTCGAGGTTTCAATGGAAATAAAAACAACTTCATTCATGCGTTGCGGGCGTTTTTTTTTTTGTTTTTTTTTTGTTTTTTTTTCTAATGCTGTCTGTAAACGATAAAACCGAGCATTTGAAAGGAAATGTGATGTACATATAACAAAATGATACACAAAAATAAGATTTTTTTTACGGGAAAATTATTATAATCAGCTTGTGCATTGAAAAATCCAACCTATTACTATTGTAATTTTGACCACTTTCATTACGTCATCTGTGGTGTAGTGGGTAAAACGCTTGTTTCGTATTCGGTGGGTTCCGAGTTCAAAACTTAAAGAGTTGATATTACAACAGGAGAGAGATTACTGAGCTTGTACACAAGTTTGGATTTTAATTTGCTTTTCTTTGCAAGAGAGTTCCATGCATGTATATGGTAATCACTGGCTGTACATAACCTAATTAGACTGCAGCAAACATTAGAATTTGTGAAGCGGCCGTGTGGCGGAGTGGTTAGTGCTCCCGACTTTAGATCAGAATGTCTCGGTTTCGAATCGATTGGAGGCGGAATTCACTGAGCTAATACTCAGGCCAGTTTGCAAATACTATGGCGTCTGATCACAATCTTCGCATTGCAGTCTATACTGAAGTAAAGACCCAAAGTTTCTTCCTACAGACAACGAAGACTGAATATGCTGAGACTGTGCAGATGCATAAGCTGATCTGAGTCCTTGCTACGTACATGTGTCAGTTTTCAGGAATACCTGTGCTAAGGTTCCTAGCGGGCACATGACGAATGACATTGCATCACCTTTACTGCGACATTGTAGTCATGTCCTGCTGGACTTATATTTGTTCACAATAGGGTGTACCAGCTGGCCTTGGTTTCGTAAGGACAGATAGTTAAATACTACTAAATGGCTGCTATCAGTGTTGAACCTAATATTTAAGATGTTTCTATTTGCATACATATTTGCACTTACAGTATGTACAAAGATGACGTTTGTTATATTGTGTCCAGCAGGTTTATAGTGCTCTACTAAACTGTATCTTTAGAATGAATCCGGAGCTTTTATTTTCCCAGTCTGTTCAGTGTCTAGATATGTTCGATGTTTATTTTTGCATACTTGCACTACACATAGCAATATATTTTGCATGTCAACTATGGAAACCAGAGGACCAACAGTCCTATAGCTCAACTGAGACCTCCGGTCCTGGGCGGGGACAGATAATCTATGGGTGACAGATCTTTGTGTCGATAGAAACCTTTTGCCATTACGACCACGATATAAGTTTCAAATAAATCCTTTGAACGGAGATTTTATACATTTTTTTTCAGGATTTTATACATGTACATAGCCCTAAAGCAGCGGCAGATAACCCCTAGGGAACATAATTTTTATGTCAAATGAATTCTTTTGTCACTATGGCCAACTGATGCAAGTTTGAAAGAAATCTCTTTGAAATGTGATTTTATACATATTTTTTTATACATGTTGGTAGCCTTAGGACAGGGGCACATCACCTCTTTGGGACAGAGTTTTGATGTCGGATGAAACCTGTTGTCACTGTGGCCAACTGGTGCAAGTTTCGAAAACAAATCTGATTGAACTGTGATTTTTTTTTTTTTTCATGATTTTTTACATGACATAATCCTGATGCACGGGCAGATAAGCCCTTGGGGACAAAGTTTTGATGTCGAATGAAAGCTTTTGCCATGATGGCCAGGGCTTCCATTAAGCGGACGTACGACGTATATTACGCCCTGAGATTGCCACCGGACGTCCAAATTGAACTTCAAAGACGTACCGTGGACTTCCGAAATTTCTTTTGTCCGTCCGAAATCGATACCCGAGACGTCCAAAAATTGTCAAAAGGCCCGCCCACTTTTAACCAGTTGTATGATGTTTGCCCCGCCTACTTACCGGAAATTCGCTACCTGTGTTGACTGAGCTTTAAGGACGTCCCACTTTCCGCTTGCGGGAGTTTTATTGACAGCGGTGTCAAGCGTCACGGCACCCTTTTGATGGCTGCGTGATCACTGCGTGTATTTGTCACGCGTGCTGAGTTGATTATTTGATGCTTTTATAATTAAATTTTCTACTGCGACCCCGAAAATATTCGTTGAAATTATATGAAGTCATTATTACTTTTTAATATTCACGTCTTAAAATCTTAAATTATTATTTTGCTAAGAACGTGTGTCGTCTGCAACACTTCCAGAATTGCCGAGTGAAATTCTATAAATAAATAAATAACAATTATGCACAGAACGCAAATTGAAATCTAATCTAATTTAGAAGCTTACGTTTGTCATGACAACAAAAGCAATTTTTTAAATGAAAAGAAAACATATTTTTCGTCCAAATTTTCGGAAAACCCGTTTCTAAATGCGTAACCTTGTTCCGGTTGCGCTGTTTACCAGCGCGGAAAAGACGCACAGTAAGTCTAAATATAGGCGTTTTGTGATGGTTTTGCTTGCTTTTCTCCGCGAACGAACATTTTGCTGTTGGTATTTCATCGAGAGCTGCCTTTAATTTGTTTGTAGTTGCACGAGTCGGCGCCGTTTTCCCGCAATTTTTGTTAAGTAAGCAACTCGTTCGCTCGTGTTGATCAGCTTCAATCCGAACAAATATTTCATTAAATACATTTCTGCAAAATAATTTCAGCATAGTTTATTTTTAAGAAAACATGTTATGGGTGTTTTCTCTCATGTATTTTCTTTTGTTTTTTCTTTCGCTTGGCTTTGAAACGAATGCGAAGTTGTACCAATGTTGATGCTTTCTCTAAGGTCCGACATACAAGTACAGGCTTTCCAAAAAGATGCGATCAAATTTTCATAAGCGATAAGGACATTTTTAAAACACATCTAAGAGAAGCGTATATCATGATTCTGTGTGACACTGAAATAAGAACCTATGTTCTGCTAAAGAAAGGGCAGACCGCCGCAGCACGGAAAAAAGTGGGACTTCCTAGATTGTCCTGTGGGACTTCCAAATTTGAGGGGTAGGAAGTCTGGGACTTCCTGAGTCTGGAAGTTAATGGAAGCCCTGGATGGCCAACTGGTGGAAGTTTATAAACAAAATCTGTGATCTTGTACATTTTTTTTTTTTTTTGTTCATGATTACATACCTGTACATAGCACAGGGGCACATCAACCCTGGGGATTGAATTTTTATGTCAAATTAAATTTTTTCTCACTATGGCCAGCTGGTGCAAGTTTCATAAAAATAATTTTGAACTGTGATTTGTGATTTTATATACAATTTTTCCTTGATTTGATACATATACTTAGACAAGGAGCAGGAGCAGATCACCACCGGGGGCAGAGTTTTAATGTCAAATGAAACATTTTGTAACTATGACCAAATAGTGCAAATTTAAAAGTCTCTTTGACCTGTGATTTTATACATTTTTTTCCAATGGGGTCAAATATGACATTGCCATAAAATAGATCAATGATGAACTGGTGGATCTGCGTCTTCACTGGCTCACATGTAATTTTGTAGCAGTCGGTATGCCGCGGCTCAGTTATCAGTACTAGCATGCCAATTAATGACATTCATGCCAAATGTTATGTGATAAATTTGTTGTTGGGGATACATAACTTTTGGTGACATGATACTTAACATTTTAACTGTGTGCTGCAAACTGTGACAAACAAAAATATGCAGTAATGATACCAATACAGCAAAAAAAAAAAAAAAAAACATCAATCACTGAATATGGTCAAGCAAAAACAACATATTCTTATAAGATAAATGTATCCTTTTGTTTCCATGGCAACAGAAAGTTAAGTGATGCTAATGCCACTTTTTACGCACAGTCAAATACTTTAGAACACATTTAAATCAATGAAATAAAACACACTTTACATTTCATGATTCAAATCAGTCAAAACCACATATTATTTGGCTGAAGTAAATGGTTTTACAGTTTTGTTTCCATGGCAACAGAAACTTTAGTCTAGTGTTTTTCTTTTCTTTTTAATGTGTCTCCCATTACTGATAATCAAAGTTTTATACTGTATGTAGTGACAGAGATAGAATTGCATAGTAAACAGAATAAATTAAGTAAAACTGTGTGCTTTTTTGTAATAAATTTGACATATTTGTTGTCATGGTAACAGAAATTTCTGTGTTATGGTGATTTTTATTCATAACTTTGTGCTACAGTATTTGACAAATATGAAACTAACAAATGGGAATGCTTTTAGTGGCATTGCTCCTAAATTTCAGATATGAAATTGATTAAAACAAACAGTTTTACAGTACACCATGTAGTGTGTTCTTGTTACCATAGCAACCATAATGATTGGTTTTCAAACTTGTTGTTGTTGTTTTTGAAGATGTCCCATGCTGACTTATATTTACAAGCGTTTTGATCAATATATTGAACAGGGCAGATTTTGGTCATTCGTGAACCAAGCCCTTTGCTGGATGTGTAGCAAATAGTGTAGACCCAGATCAGATGCTGGAGAATACATCAGATCTTGGTCTACACTATTTGCTCAAGCATGTCTGTCTAAAACTTTATGGTGAAATATGGTACAATGATAGATATTTGTTGTGGCTGGCTAAGACACCCTAATGAAACAAACAGTGGTATCAAATTTTCTCAGGGATGGAGAGAAAGCCACAAACTCTGTGAAGACTGGCTCCAGTCCCTAGTGACTAAGTTTATTTTTTACAATTCTCTTTGCTATACTAAAATAAAACAAAGCAACATTAACATGCTAAGATTATCAACCACTAGTCACTAATGGTCAAGAGTACCATGCTCAGATTATGAAGCACTGGTCACCAGTGACCAGTGCTTCATAATCTTAGCATGTTACCATTGTCTTGATTTTATTTAAGTATCTATCTCAAAGATCATTATAGAAAATTAATGAATTTAGTCGCTAACGACAGCAGCCAGTCTAACTCTTTTGCGTTGTGGGTCTTTATAGCAGACTGCCATTAGCACCAGCTGTAGTCTGTCTCCAGATTCTGTCTTTTCTTTTCTTTTATATCTTTATTTCTTTTCAAGATATACAATCTGGTTTAGCTTAAAATATTCTAACCAGTTATGTCCCTTAGCTTGAAAAAATAGATTCCTATAGCAAAGCAGTGACCTGGGATTAAAGAGAGAAATGAGACTACAGGAAGTGATAGAAACAATAACAAAAAGATAAGTGCAGCAATGAATGGAGCTAGTCTAGGATAGAGAGAAAGCCACAAAGTCTGTGCTATGAGCCTTTAACAGACTGCTGTTAGTACCAGCTGGTATAGCCATATCATGTCATAATAATTCTAAATAATTGGATACACCATAACTATTTCCCATATTTTTCCTAAAATTTGAACAAGTTCATTTTACCACCTGGTGATACATTTAACTCTTTGCGTGCTGGGTAATTTTGCATGCTTTTTTGTCGTCCGTGGATTTTTTTTTTTTTAAATTAATCTTTTTCAAAAAAATCTTTCAGGAATACCATCAATGTCAAACAGTTTGGATCCAGATTGGGCCCGACATTTTGTCGGGCCTGATCTGGGTCCAAACTGTTTGCTAAGGTTATCAGAAGACGACAACAGTTGCCACTAGCTGGGAAAGAGTTAACCTTTAAAGTACCAATCACAACTGCAGCAGACGATATTTTGAAAATTTGTTTTCATAGAAAATAAGCCTTGATATTTCATATGAATCAAGTGATGCTTCACATGAAATGTCAAGACTTTATTTTCTCTGAAAATTTAAAAAAAATAGAAAGTGGTCAACTACAGATTTAGCTTAACACTTAAATGTTTAAGTGTCTGAAAATGTCTAAAAAGTGCTAGCAGACCATGTTCAAACTGCTCTTTGATCTTGAGCTACACTGTTTGTCCAGGTATGTTTGTCAGAATATAGTAAATTCACCATTTCAGTTGAAGGGACAAGAAAGTAGGCAGAAGAAATGATGGGCCTAGTTTTAACTTTGCCAGCTCACAAAGAGAAGACCAGACACTCTCTGTTATCAGTCATGCCTCAACCAAGGACAAGGTTAATGGATGGGCATGAACTGAAGAGAAAAAACACATGCTGTCAATAAGTTGATGGAAAGTTTACCTTTTATTACAAATGCAAGAATAGCCATATCTGCAAGCTGATCTCAGTCCAGGTGTTCAAAGCATTGTTAGCTTAACAAGCTTGTTAGTGGTCAAAATGTTAACTGTTCTAGTAAGTAAAATATCTAATTCACAGGTATTTTTCTGAAAAAATGTGAGTAGCTTTTGCAAATGCAAAAGCAATTCACATTTTTTCAGTAAAAGTATTAGCATATATGCCATATTTAATGATCAAAGTTTTAACAATACATTAACTATCGACATCGTTAGTTTTGAACAAGTGGGCTTTTGACAAAGGCACAGTTTCATTTGAATGAATATTTTCTCACTATTTATCCAAGAAAATAAAGTTTAACTTGTCAGCCAAATTATCTCCCAAGGAAAACATTTATATGAAACTTCAATTCCTATTTTCATAGTGAAATAATACTTTAACTTTTACCACTCTTTAGACTTATCTAGTAGACAACAAATTGATGATACTTTTTTCTTATTTTTTCAATAAAATAGGGTCTGACATTTCTTGCATGTGTTTTATGGAGACCTACAGAAAATTACTCCACAATTGTTGTCAAATAGTCCTCCTTATCCTTTATCGCTATATGAGCAAATTCCGCAGATTGCAAACTGAAGGTATTTTTCTTATCTGCATGAAATGCCAAAGACTGTTTTCTGGGAAAAATAAGAAAACTATTTCAGAATGTTATCTGCTGAATTTTTACCCAGCATGCTAACAACTCCTCTTGTGTTAAGTACAGGAAGTATGGTAGATAGGCAGTTCTACAGCAGACACTATTAAAGTACATATTTTATGTCTATTTAACCGATTTTCTAGAACCTTCTCATATCTTATCTGATTATTGGTAATAAAACTTTAAACAGTTGTAACTAATACTAAAACTTTTGATTATAAAAGTTCCTGTTATTACCCTAAATATTCAGACACCACAACTCCTTACCATACTTATCATTAAATTTGATTGTTCATTTACCAAAATAACCCAAGGTATTGAGACAGACAGACATTACAAAAACACACCTATTCAAATAATTTGAGAATTTTACTACCAAAAAATGAAAACTTTCAGATGAAAAATTCTGGTAGTTTTCATATTTCTGCTCAAAACATAGATTGTGTGGGATTGTTAGCGAGGCAGTTCTAACGAGTACCCACAATCTATGGTTTTGAGCAGAAATAAGAACAAGAGGGCCATGATGGCCCTGTAACGCTCACCTGAGCAACATAGCACTTTGAGAGCCTGATCTAGAACTGATCAAGGCAAACATTCTGATCAAAGTTCAAAATGATTATAACAAAGTTTTCTGCTGATTTGGCCCGGTGACCTAGTTTTTGATACCAAGTGACCCAGTTTCGAACTTGACCTAGAACTCATCAAGACAAACATTTTGTGCAAGATTCATGATGATTGCTTGAAAAATGTGACCGCTAGAGTGATAACAAGATTTTGCGCTGATTTGGCCAGGTGACCTAGTTTTTGACCCCAGGTGTTCCAGTTTCGAACTTGACCTAGAAATCATCAAGACAAACATTTTGAGCAAGATTCATGATGATTGTTTCAAAAATGTGACCGCTTGAGTGTTAACAAGGTTTTCTGCTGATTTGGCCCGGTGACCTAGTTTTTGACCCCAAGTGACCCAGTTTCAAACATATCCTAGAACTCATCAAGACAAACATTTTGAGCAAGATTCATGATAATTGCTTCAAAATTGTGACTGCTATAGTGTTAACAAGGTTTTCTGCTGGTTTGGCCTGGTGACCTAGTTTTTGATACCACGTGACCCAGTTTCGAATCTGACCTAGAAATCATCAAGACAAACATTTTGAGCAAGATTCATGATTATTGCTTCAAAAATGTGACCGCTAGAGTGTTAACGAGGTTTTCTGCTGATTTGGCCCGGTGACCTAGTTTTTGATACCAAGTGACCCAGTTTCGAACTCGACCTATAAATCATCAAGACAAACATTTTGAGCAAGATTCATAATGATTGCTTCAAAAATGTGACCACTAGAGTGTTAACAAGGTTTTCTGCTGATCTGGCCAGGTGACCTAGTTTTTGACCCCAAGTGACCCAGTGTCGAACTTGACCTCGAAATCATCAAGACAAACATATTGAGCAAGATTCATGATGATTGCTTCAAAAATGTGACCGCTAGAGTGTTAACAAGGTTTTCTGCTGATCTGGCCAGGCGACCTAGTTTTTGACCCCAGCTGACCCAGTTTCGAACTTCACCTAGAAATCATCAAGACAAATATAATGAGCAAGATTCATGATGATTGCTTCAAAAATGTGACCGCTAGAGTGTTAACAAGGTTTTCTGCTGATCTGGCCAGGTGACCTAGTTTTTGACCCCAAGTGACCCAGTTTCGAACTCGACCTAGAAATCATCAAGACAAACATATTGAGCAAGATTCATGATGATTGCTTCAAAAATGTGACTGCTAGAGTGTTAACAAGGTTTTCTGCTGATCTGGCCAGGTGACCTAGTTTTTGACCCCAGGTGACCCAGTTTCGAACTTGACCTAGAAATCATCAAGACAAATATATTGAGCAAGATTCATGATGATTGCTTCAAAAATGTGACTGCTAGAGTGTTAACAAGGTTTTCTGCTGATCTGGCCCGGTGACCTAGTTTTTGACCCCAGGTGACCCAGTTTCGAACTTGACCTAGATTTAATAGAGGCAAACATTTTGAGCAAGTTTCATCAAGATTGGGTCAAAAGTATGACCTGTAGAGTGTTAACAAGTTTTTCCTTTGATTTGACCTGGTGACCTAGTTTTTGACCCCAAGTAACCCAGTATCGAACTTGACCTAGATTTCATAGAGGCAAACATTCTGACCAAGTTTCATCAAGATTGGGTCAAAACTGTGACCTCTAGAGTGTTAACAAACTAATTGTTGACGACGAACGACGGACGACGGACATAGGGTGATGACAATAGCTCATCCTGAGCTTTTGCTAAGGTGAGCTAAAAATAATGTATACCCTGTAAACCCCAGTTTTACTGTATAAAAGTGGAGTATACCCTTGTCCTGCTGAATAAATTAAGATGCCACGCCCATTTCCAATTTTCAGCCAATTAGAGTACTTGATCCAGGTTGTTGATATAGATTCAAATACTGAATAGCAAACAGTGCAGATCCAGATCAGTTGGCTTCTTCAGAAGCCAACTGATCTGGATCTACACTGTTTGCAAAGACAGGGTATATCAGGGTTCAGCAGGACAAGAGTTAACAGGAGTCAAAACTATATAGGCGTGTTTACATGATGACCCTGATCAGATGCCTCAGAGTGTGGCATCTGATTGGGGCCTACACTGTTTGCCACTCATCCAACAATATTTTAGACAGATCAACAGGTAGTAAAATGGACTTTTTCAAATTTTAGACCAAGTATTGTAAAGAGAGGTAACTGCTTCTTGCAGCTCCATCTGGGTCTAATATGTTTACTCTGGCACTATTCTAATATCTAGGGCAAATAAAGAGCTGTATTTTTTCACTCATTTATGAATATTACCATAATTTTCAATTATTCAATTCAAAATTGTAGCAGATGATGCCCTAAATTTTTGGTGTGAAAAAAAATAAGGCTTGACATTTCATGTGAATCATCTGCATGGCAGATGGATATAATGTAGGCATGGCAGATGGTTCACTAGAAATGACGCCTTATTTTTTTCTGCATTGGTGACTGGAGCTTAAAAGGTTTATACAACGCTGATGAAAATGCAGACAAAAAATACTTTTTCTTTCATTTTTCAGTTTACCCAGAAAACAGTTCACTACCCTAGACTTTTAAATGATACTGAATTGTCAAGCCCTGTTTGCAAACAGAAAAAAAACATTTGAACATATTCTCTGGTAATATTTGAACTCAGCATGTTTACCCTTATTCTGCTGTTTATATCTATTATGGGCTGTGCAAGTTACTATGTCCCACTGCACTATGTCCATTAATTTATGCTGTCCTGCATATAGCAAGTAAAACCCTATTTTGTCATGGGATGTAATCTTGCAACTTAATACATTGTATAGTTTTTCTCACTCTAAGAATAATTTTATAACGTGATATGGTCTAAAATAAGAACACCATTGGTACTTCCAAACAAGGCAAAGATGCTTCTAACGAGCATCTACCACATATTTTTTTTGTTTTTTTGTTGTTTTTTTTAAGTAAAAATAGGAACAACTGTTATATTTTGCTACCAATGTCAGACAAGAATGTCCAGGGTTCTAGGCTTACCTTTCTCCAGAACTCCTCAGCCAAATACATGATTTTCTGAGGAGCACCAGCACACTTGACTGGTGTGTTGGGGAAGGTGAATAAAGCATTTCCTCCCTTAAACTGTTGCATGGCTGGATATGTTTTCTCAACGGTGTTTCGCCAGTAATTTGAACAGACCATAGGATCTTCTTTCAATGCTTCTAACAGACCTTCAATCTGCAATAGAAATAATGCTTAAGTGTTAAGACAAATTGCCATCCAATCCCATCACAAAATATTTTTATACAATTCTGTGCATTTATCAACCTGCAATAAACAAATATTTCTTATGCTTTGCGATTAAAATTTGAAATTCTTACATCCATTTAAAGCTTTATTTTATGAGCTTTTAAGATGGTCTGCTGAAAAAAAATCAAGTTTTTTTTCCCCTGCTATGTTAAGATTAAATGTCCAAACATTTTGTAAACCAAAGTGTCTGACAAAATGATATATGCAAACAGTGCAGACCCAGATCAGACTGCTCCTTAAGGAGCAGTCTGATCAGAGTCTACACTATTTGCCATTCCATTAGGTATTTTAAGAAGCAACGGCATGAAAGCAAACATTAGGCCAAAAAAGTATGGAATAAAGTGTTCAAAATTTTAGGACATTTACTGTACCATATGTACTCTAATAGACTGGCTCCATTCTCCAGTGACTAAATATTTTTCTCATAATCCTGTTTAATAATCCACTAAAATAAAAACAAAATAATATCATGACTATAAAGGCTGGTCACTAGTGACCAGCCTTTATAGTCATGATACTTTTATGGTTTTATCTTAGTGGATTATCAAACAGGATTATGAAAAAAATATTTAGTCACTGGAGCCAGTCTAGTACCCAAAGTGATCAGAAAGACAGGTCTGAGCAAACAGTGTAGACCCATTAAGCCATCATTTTTTCCCCCCAGTGACACATTTATGATCATTTTAAAAGCAAAATCCCATAAATCTGTCAGAAACACTATTTTGATTCTATTATTCCAGGAAACAGAGACAGTTCAAGGGAAAGGATGGGAAAGAATACTTTATTATGACATATGAGGTAAGTCAAGAGAAAAAGGGGCTTTACAATGCAACTAGGTGAACAACATGAGTGCAGTCTGAGGATTATTGATGTTTATAAACACTTTGCACCCTGGGTAACATTTCAGGTATTTTGAAAAGTTTCCTAATTTCTCTCGGAAAACAGGATTTCGAATAATATGTCATCAGAGTAATAAAGATCAAAGGGGTGTTTATACAGAAAATGCTTGGAACATTGCAAACCTTATCCCTTAAAGTGCCAATCACAGCTGCAGCAGACGACACTTTTAAATTTATTTTTTTTTATTTTTTTATTTATTTTTCTTAGAAAATAAGCCTTGATATTTCATGTGAATTGTCTGCTTGGCAGACAATTCACATGAAATATCAAGGCTTATTTTCTAAGAAAAATGAAAAATTTTAAAATGTCTTCTGCTACAAACTTTGCTTGGCGTTTTAAGGGTTAAAAGTCAAGGAAAACAGATCAGATCCTGATCAGATACAACAGTTTGCATTATCTGATCTGAGTTTGCATCATTTGCGAAAGTCTTGTTGTTTGGGAAATGCTAGGTATGGGTGGGTTAACTCTAGTGAATATTTTACCGAAATAATTCAAACAGATAAAAAAAATTTCTTTTCTAAAACTTAGTTTCTATCCAGCTGGAGGCAAATATTTCCTAAATACAGCCAAACCTACTGAATTTAAATATTAGCAGACAGCATGTAAAATATTGTCTTATTTTTCTAAGCAATAGGGGATGACCTTTCATGCCATTCAAGCAGGAAATATATTTGAATGAAATACCGAGTTGTACTTTATGGGGAAAAGTAAGAAGTACCATTAATTTGTTGTGTGCTGATTTAGCCTGGAGCCTGCAAAAGTTTTTTTCTTACTTTTCCTGGAAACAACAGTTTGCCAAGAACTTTAGCCTGCTGGATTTTAATAGCAACAAAGGACATTTTATCATTAATTATTTTGACACAAATAGGGCTTGAAAGTCAAGCAAGTTGTCTGCTAAGGTGATATGTCAAGCCTTATTTTCTATAAAAAAAAATAAGAAAAAAAAAAAAAATATATATATTATAGGAGTCATTTTTCATCTGCCCATTTTGCCAGTTAAAAAAATGCCAAGCCAGGTTTTCCAGAAAAATATGTAAAGACGAATAAAAATAAAAAAAAAGAACAAAGCAGCTTACTGGTCATCTGCAGTGGGTAAGAGGTTTAAAAATTCTTTAATTTAAACTATCAACAGATGACAATCATGTCCTTATGTTTTTTCTCATTTTACCCTGAAAGCAGAGCTTAATGGGACTGGATAAATGTTGTATATTTTTGTCATTTTACAACTTTCATGCACACCAATCCCCTTCAGAAAAGGGGTCTGCTCTAAAAGGAAAGAATTTGTTCCAAGTTAGGAGCTGTCTCCCTTGATGTATCCATTCCCTTTAAAATTCATTCATATCTTCTTTTGGAGAGGTTTTGAATGCATGTCATGCCTAACATTCAGGGAAAAAACAATAAATGTCACATATTTGTCATCTGTTAGACTTGCTGAAGAGAGAAATTCTAACTAATACCATATTCACCCTAAATATTTGGGCATCTTATATCCTTACCGAACTTGTTCTAGGACCATTATCATTATTATTATAATTATTATAATTATTATCATCATTATTATTATTATCATAATTACTATTCTAATTATTATTATAATAATAATAATCATATTATTATTATTATTATTATTATTATTATTATTATTATTATTATTATTAAAATTTGAGCAAGTCCATTTTACTGCCTGTTGATATGTCTAAAAAAGGCTTGATGAGTGGCAAACAGTCTACATGTAGAACCTGATCAGAAGCCGCATTGTGTGGTGTCTGATCTGGGTCTACTGTTTGCATAGACTTATCTGTACAAATACCCAGGCTTTTTATGTTAATTGTGGTCAATATTATTTTCTCTTTTTTCATTTTTTCAAATGATTTCTGTTAACCTTCGCCATGCTGGTATGAAGGCCCACTTCTAATTTTCAGCCAATCAGATTACTTGATACAGGTTGTTCATAAAAATTCTCATACTTCATGACAAACAATGCAGATTCAAATCAGTCAACTGATCTGGATCTACACTATTTGCAAAGACAGGGTATATCCGGGTTCAGCAGGCATACCAACACACAAGTACCATAGCTGACTGAATCAAAAGCACATGGCCAAACATAAAAAAAAGTACATGTACGTGTGTTTCCAATTTCATAACCCAAATTAAAAGGCTAACAATTGGAAGGTTACTCTTTTAAACGTACCATTTTTTGGACTGGAAAAATAACCCTTAAAGCGCCAAACAAATGGAAACAGATGACAGTTTAATTTTTTTTATTATTATTTTTCAGAAAAAAAAATAAGATTTGACATTTCAAGCCTTGAATATTTTCTCTGAAAAATAATATGAAAAAAATTGTCTGCTGCATTTGTGACTGGCACTTCAATATTTACATTGTATACGTAGTTTAGAGTCAGTATTGCTTTGTTCTGACAGGCTTTTTGAGGCTGGTGATTTTTATCATATATATACAGAAGGACCCTGTTTTAATCTTATCTGTCAACCAATTAATAGTAGTTATTCATTGTTATACAAGTATTTATGAATAATTATGCAAATGTTTATAATAATTTAACGTATAAAGACAAATAAATTAAGGTGACAAACCTGGTTCAATACAAAATGGCCTATTTGGCAAATATTAAACCAGAGCTCTAGATAAACATAATGCTAATTACCTTAAGGCTTAAGTTTATTATTTAAGCTTCAAAAACTGATATGCAGAAGACTCAAAAGATGCATTTTTGTACCAAAATTAGAAAACAATCGCCATAATTACTGCTAACTGAACTGAAATTCAAAGAAATACAAGTTGCCATTGAAGAAGCTACTTTAGAATTGTTATGGGTAAATAACTTGATGCTATGTACTGCCAAAACATCACAGGTTTTAAGATTTGTCTTTCTTCCCTCAACAGTTGTTCACAGCATAAGATTCACAATCCATAGCTCTTGATAAGATGCTTTTTTTTCAGTCCAGAAGTATTGAAATTTTTCTTATTTCTCCATGAAAACATATGTTGTGGGTACTCATCCGAAGCGCTTCGGCAGCACTTCTAATGAGTACCCACAACATATGATTTTGTGAAGAAATAAGAAAAATATTTACCTGATACCCACTCTTATCTAGACCTATGACAATCCTTGTCACCTATAGTAACCTGCCAAGCAAGCCATTTCCCAGCATTGTTAACCCATTTTAGTCTGGAGATTCCCAAAAGGGTGACTGGCAAACAGACCAGACCCAGATCAGATGCCCCAGAATGCGGCATCTGATCATGGTCTCCACTGTTTGCAAATAGTTAACCCATGTCATGCTGAATAAAGATGCCACGCCCACTTCTAATTTTCAGCCAATCAGATTAATTGATCTGGGTTTTTGATAAAAATTCACATATTTAATGACAAACAGTGCAGATCCAGATCAGTTGGCTTCTTCACTGACCTGGATCTACACTGTTTGCTAAGACAGGGCATGTTGTGTTCAGCAAGAGAAGGGTTAAGCCATTTTTCTCTATGAATATCTGAGGCCTGCCTTCAAGCCTTCAGGTAGCTTCCTTTTCTTCATCTTACATCTTTGGTCAGCTACTCCACCAGGTATGAAGGCACACTCACGTATCCTGGTTAGGAATATCTATATAACATACCTAAAATTGAAATTGGACTCTTCCAATATGTAGTGTGGGAGAGTCTAAAAAGGGGTAAAAATTATACTGCTGTATACTAACCTTATGATAGTTCAGCTGTAGGCCAAGAGCAACAACCAGGAAGCGATAACTCAACTGAAAATGAACAGGAAAACGAAATCAACCAATCATTTTGCAGTAAAATAGAAGGTCACTGTTATTATCCTATACATCTGAACACTATAACTCCTTAATGCTTAGCACTGTGAGTAAAAATTTCAACAGACATTTTGAAATATTTTTCTTATTTTCCCAGAAAACAGATTTTGACATTTCTTGCATGTCAAATCCTGTTTTCTTGGAAAAATGAGAAAAATATCATCAATTTGTAGTCTCCTGAATAGACCTACAGAGTGGTAATGGTTAATAAGTAATTACCCAAAATATTCAAACATCTTAACTCTTTGCCGTAATCCTAAATTCTGGATGTCCACTGGGCCACTTGATAATATGTTTAAAAAATACGGACTGATCGGCAAACAGTTAAGACCTTGATCAAACAGCTCAGGCCCTTCTGTCAAATATTACGGTAAATATGGTATACTTATACTATAAAAGCTGAACAACTCCACGTTAAAGGGCATGTTTCTTTTTCCTCTGTGAATATATCACTGGAATCGCCTTACCAGGACAACTGCCATATGGCATTTTATGTGAACTGTCTAATGTGCACAGGCTGTTTTCTCTTCACATACACCATGAGACCAGTATTTCATCATTTGGTTAACCCCTACAAACCCCTATAAAGAGCTAAACAAAATTGTATCTAACGGCGTTCTAATTATTTTTTCTGAAAAAAATAAGACTTGGCATTTCTTGTGAATTATCTTTTAGGCAGACAATTCACCTGAAATTTCATAACTTATTTTCTTTGAAAAGTAAAAAAGAAAAATCAAAATGTCATCTGCTGCAGCTGAGCTCAGCACTTTAAACTAAAGGGTTAAAATATTCTAGAAATTGCTACTGTATTTCAACTTAGCATTTGGACAGACATGCTTGAGCAAATAATGTAGACCCAGATCAAACTGCTCCAAAAGAGCAGTTTGATCAGGGTCTACATTGTTTGTAATTCCTCCCACATTATATTATGTATATCTCAAAGTAGTCAATTGGACCAGTTCTAACAATAAATAAAATAAATGCAGTAACGAAATAAGATATCCAAGAATTTATGGTAAGTATGATATGTAATAATGGGGCACTAATTATACTAAATATATGCATAGAATAATCATGTATTGCATTAATCACAGAAATACAATTTGATTACAAGCTTATAGCAAGTTATTTTTATAACATGAAAATGTAAGAAATAGTAGTTTCTAACTTTGAAAACAAGAACAACTAGGACATATTCTGAAATGCAAGATCATTACATGAAACAGCTTCAGATAAGATGCTTTTTCAACCCAAACTATGGACATTTTCCTTATTTCTCCACAAAAACAATGTTGTGGGTATGCATTAGCCCATTAAAGACTGGAGACCTAGATGGGTAATTGGCAAACAGTGCAGACTCAGATCAGATGCCGCAGAATGCGGCATCTGATCAGGGACTTTGCTGTTTGCAAACAGTTAAACCATTTTTCTTTAGGAATATCTACATCATATAGCCTGGCATACCTAAAATGGAAAATGGATTCTTCCAATATATAGTATGTGAGAGTTTATTCAGTCTTTGATGGGTCTTTGATGTGCCTTGGAGAGGCACCTCTTAATGATTACCTGCAACTTCAGCTTTCATGGAGAAACAGGAGTTATAATATTCTGGATAAACCTCTAATAACCCTAAATATCCTGGACCATATACAATGGCTTGCTGCTGCTGAGACAATTCTAGTGAGATGCCAAAATGAATGAAAAACATGATCTGAGAATCATTAGAAGGTGAAATATACATGTAAGCTCATAACCTTCTAACATACTGTAAAAGTCCCTGTTTGGAAAGCAGTGAATGCCAGGTTTAATGATTATAGCTCTTAATTGGAAATAAAGTGAATACATGTACTAGACAAAAAAGATCAAATAATATAGTGTAACAAAGTGAATATTCAAATCTGTTATCCTTAATAATAAACCCAGGAGGCACATGAAGTTTATACAAAGTCTGCTCAATTTCGATGCAACGTCATGACGTTGCATTGACGCTGAGGCGACGTTGTATTAACGTCATGTGCCAGCTGGGAACCAATCAAAACTGCAGCAGATGTCATTTTGAATTGTTATTTTTTTTTTTCAAATAAAATAAATTTTGACATTTCATGAGAAATATCTGCTCTGCAGATGATTCTCATGAAATGTCAACACTTATTTTCTCAGAAAAAAAAAGAATCTCATCTGCTACAAATTTTGCACAGTGTTATAAGGGTTAACAATAACTTGTAGTCATAAATAAGGCTAAAAACAAGAATTCATCAGGAAAACTTCACATCATCATCATTAACTGTCACCTTTATCAGGGTAAGCAAGGGTCATCTTTGTGTTTAGATCAGGCCATTGTACCGTTAATTGTGAAAAGAAAGTAAGTGTGTTTGTAAAAATTAAACATGGATATTGCAATCTGACTGAAACACCGAGCTCCCACTATACAAGCTGGGCCCTGTGAGGACCCAGCAATTTAACTCTTTCACATTTCAGTGGGTCCAAATGCTTTTGATTTTTGTAATATGTTCTGGAAAATCTATAAAATATTTCGTGGAAGTTTTACTATAGTTCATGGCCATAAAGTCCATATCAAGGAGAATATGAGAGACTTGTTCATCATTTTTTTTAATTCTCCTTCAGAGAAGATCATTCCCAGACACAGTTGCACATGTTGGCTGGTTACCAGTAATTTTGCTACCTGCTCCCAGCTCCTCCTCCTGCAAGTCCTAATTAGCACTTAGCATGCTAGGTAAAAATTTCAGATGATGTTTTGAAATATTTTCTTATTTTTCTGAGAAAACAGAATCTGACATTTCATGCAAATTGTCTCTTTAGGAGACAATTTGCATGAAATGTCAGATCCTATTTTCAAGAAAAAATAAGAAAAATATTATCAGTTTCTCTTCTGCTGAATTTGCCCAAAGCATGGTAAGTGTTATCATAAGGAACCACCAGAGAAATTATTACAGAATATGTTTAGTTTGTGATAAGACTGAACTTCCTGATAAATGTTCTTGCATTTTTACATGCATGGTTTCAGACCAGTGGAAGGTTAAACTTTTTTATGAGAAGATGATGAACATTTGCAACTGATCAAAAGCAGTATCAATTCTTAAAATATTATTATTCAAACCAGAAACATAAAGAAAGGGTGTGCACATTTATATATTTTACAACCAATCTCAGAAAAAAAAATTAAATCGCATATTTAATGCTTAGCTTTCAGCAG
Source organism: Anodontia alba (assembly GCA_964016985.1). NCBI lineage: Eukaryota > Metazoa > Mollusca > Bivalvia > Lucinida > Lucinidae > Anodontia > Anodontia alba. The sequence continues at coordinate 94,745,559 of OZ024823.1, forward strand.
ATGAAATTTTGAAAATCCTTTATAATTTTCCCCAGAAAACAGACTTTTACATTTCATACAAATTGTCTTATTTTTTTTCCAGAAATCAGCAGACGACAAATTGGGGTTAATTAGAGCTAGAGACATTTTGCATGAAATGTTAAATCCTATTTTCTTTGACATTTCAAAGAGATAATTAGAGACATTTTGCATGAAATGTTAAGGCCTATTTTCTGGGAAAAATAAAAAAATATCTTCAATTTGTCATCTGCTGATTTGCCATGGTAGTGTATTACAGGGTTAATCATCTTTAACCCTTCTCTTGTTGAACATGACATGCCCTGAATTAGCAAACAGTGTAGATTCAGATCAGCTGGCTTCTGAAGAAGCCAACTGATCTGGATCTGCACTGTTTGTCATTAAATATGTGAATTTCTATAAAAAACACGGATCAAGTAATCTGATTGGCTGGAAATTAGAAGTGGATGAGGCATCTTCATTTATTCAGCATGATAAGGGTTAGAACTCCTGAACCCACAACCTCCCAGTCACAAAGCAGATGCTCTACCAGGTGAGCCACTGTGCCAGTAAACACGCTGCTGATACAAGAGCAATGACTTCCCATAATATATTTTATCTTTACCACTCTCTAGGCTAATTCAGCAGAGAACAAATTGGAGATATTTTTCTTATTTCTCCCAGGAAACAGGATCAGACATTTCATGCAAATTGTCACCATGGGAAACAGTTTACATGAAATGTCAAAACCTATTTTCTGGAAAAAAATAAGAAAAATATTTCATTGTGTTGATTGCTGAAAAATTTACCCAGAGTGCTAAGCATTAACTGAAAATTTTAGCTATTCAAACTGTTCATCATTTACGATATTTTCTCAGAAACCAAACCTGACCAAATGTACTACTGTCTTTACCGTAAGTATATGGACAGATATACCTGATCAAACTATAGATGTAGATCAGATGGCATGCCACGTCTGATCAGGGTCTACAATTTGCTACTCATCCAACAATTTTTAACTCTTAAAACGCCAAGAAAACCTGCATCTGAAAATGTCGTCTGTTTATGTCGTCTGCTGAATATTCTTGCAAAGTTTTCAAACCTATTTTTGCATACAGGCAAACAGTGTGGACCCAGATCAGACTGCTCCTAAGGAGCAGTCTGATCTGGGTCCACACTGTTTGCAGAAATGACTTTAAAAATCACAAGCAGATGACAAAGCAGACGATAATTGTTGTGATTGGCAGTTTAAGGGTTAAGCATATCAACAAGTAGTAAAATGGACTTGTTTAAACTTAAGAGTAACTGATGCCCCCAACTATACACTTGTTGATACAAAATGCCAAAGTTGTAAATGGGCATAACTGACAAAAGTAATCCAAAGTTCACTAAAATTTAATCATGTCATCTACACACTGATTTGAAACTGCTTGCAAAATTTCATGAGCCTAACTCGTGTGGTTCCTTAGATATTTTGCTACAAGATTTTCATTTGCTAAAATACTTAGTCTGAAAAGGGGCCTAACTACATAATGAAGAATCTGACAGAAAATTTCAAAATCCTTGCATACATGAGAGGTCTCAAAAGCATAACATATGGATGATCAGAGGGACCATACAGAAAGACAGATGAAGGGATGGATGGACAAGCCCATAGCAATATGCCCTCCCAACTTCTTCAAGGGGCACAAATATAATAAGAATTTTAAGTGTGCAAATATTTAGGGTAATTAGGGTATTTTCTGACCAACAGACAGCTTGATAGTTATGTACTGAAGTAACAGTGTTTGATGTTCATTATTTTTTTCCCATATTTTATTGATAATGAGGTGATAATTTGGGGGTTAATCCATGAAAGAACAGCTTTAACCTGTCTTAAAAGTATCGTATTTACAGTAAGTATTCAGACAGAAAGTTCCAAACAAACAGTTTGACCCAGATCAGATGCTACAAAATGCCATTTGCCACACATCCATCAGTTTTAAGGCTTATCAACAGGTAAAGTTAACTTGTTCAAATTTTAGTTCAAGCTGGGTAAGGAGTTCAGGTATCCAAATGATTAGGATAATTATGGTCTCAAGTTGATCTTTTTTTATCAACATAGTTCCAGCTGTCAGTTTTGTATATATTTTTTCACTGTCTACTAAACTTATCCTAAATAATCACAAAACTGCCCAGAAGGTGCTTCTAATGAGAATCCACAACATACATTTTCATGACAAAATAAAACAAAAAGTTACCATATTTACCATAAGTTTTTGGACAGACAGGCCTGAGAAAACATTGTAGACCCAGAGGAAAAGCTGCAATATGCAGCATCACATCAGGGTCTACACTGTTTGCCACTCAAATTATGAAAACACGCCTATTCAAATACATGTATATAGAAAATTTCACCTCCAAAAACTGAAAATTTTCAGATAAAAAACTGATATTTCTCATATGTCTGCTCAAAACATAAATTGTAGGTAGCCGTTAGATCTGCCTCAATAAGGTGGATCTAACGAGTACCCACAATTTATGTTTTTGAGCAGAAATAAGAAAAATAATGAATACCCCTGTAAACCCCAGTTTTACTATATAAAAGAGGGGTTTAAGGGGGTCAGTGTTTTTTCATGATGTCCAGCAAATTTTAGACACAACAATGGGTAGTGAACTGAACCTGTTAAAATTTCAGAACAAATATCATAGGGAGCTGAAATGTCTGAATGCTTTGGGTAAATACAGTATGTGATATCCCCTCTTATCTGGAGCTATGGCTAGGGGAGCTAACAGTCTGAAAAATTCCCATGGCACTGGATACATGTATCTGGCTGCAGTGTGAATGTTACTTACCACTAGATCACCAGGTTAGAACTACAAAGAGAGTGCTACTTGCAAAAGGACCCTTATGTCATATATGATAAGCAAAGTCTCAGATTAGACTCTGATGATTCTGTAAGTTGACCATGAAGGTCCTGATCAGACTGTGTGGATATACATGTAAAGTCTGCTCTTGGCCTTCAATGCCAGTAAACTGTATAAGGGCTCTTTTCTGTGTTGCACATCTATTGTCTATTTAATGTAAATAAAGCCACTACCCAACATTACCCTATTTACTCTAAATATTGGGACACCTTAATTCCTTACTTAACCCTTATCCTGCTGAATAATTTAATTAGCCACACCCATTTCTGACTATCAGCCAATCAGATTACATCATATAATGTTTTTGTTCAAATTCACAAACTGAATGACAGTGAAGATCCTGATCAGATGGCTTCTTCAGAAGCCATCTGATCAGGATCTGCACTGTTTAAAAAGGTAGCAGGATAAGGGTTAATTTAACCTAAAATTTGAATAACTCCATTTGACCTGTCAATGTGTCTACAAAATAGCTGAATAAATGACAAACAATGTAAACCCTGATCAGACACCCCATTCACAGACTCATCTATCCCAATACTTAGGGTTATTACGGTATATCAAATAAACAAATAGCAATGAATTAAAGTAGCAAATACAAAAAACATGTGAAAATCTATGGGAATTTTCACATTTCAGCTTTCACTTGTTGCATATACCAGCATTACTCTAAATATTAGACAACTATCCATTTCCATACTAATATTTAAAAGTCAAACTACCGTATTCACCCTAAGAATTTTGGCAGCTTAACACCCAAACAGACTTGTCTTCATCAAAGTCAAATTTGAAATTAAACTACCTGTTGATGTGTCTAAAGTTTGCTAAATAAGAGGCAAACAGTGTAGATCCTAATCTGAGTCCATGTTCTTTGTCGGAATACTTAGGGTAAAAACAGTACTTAATTACTCCACTGTGTGGTTAGTTATTCATAATTACTGGGAAATCTGGTAATGTGTCAGTAATAAGCACACACTTAATTGTTGAAGAACCAATCACAACTGCAGCAGACAATATTCTAGTGTTTATTGTTGTTTTTACAAAAAAAGGCCTGACATTTGTGCAGACAATTCACATGTAATACAGGCCTTATTTTCCCTGATTTTTTTTTTTTTTTTGATATAATGAGAATGAATCAAAGAAAAGGAGAAAGATAACTCAGAAAATCCCTGAATGTTTATAGTGTATTTATAGGGTTTTTACTCATAAATACTCCTATCATGTATTTATACAATACCTGATGACTTATCTAAAAGAGCACCACTTCAATTTCAGTGAGGCCTGCCCCTTAATCAAACTTAACCATACACTGTTTACTCAGGCTTCATTGTTTATTTGTATATTTATAATACATATGGTAATCTGCAGTTTCCTTTTCAGTTTCTATAATCAAGTTAAAACTTAGTATGCTGGGTAAAGAATTCAAAAGATGACATTTCAAAATATTTTTTCTTACATGTATTTTTTTTTCCAGAAAACAGGCTTAGATATTTTATCCAAACTGTCTCCATAGCCCTACGAGACAATTTGCATGAAAAGTCATAGCCTGTTTTCTGGGAAAATTATGAAAAAATACCAATTTGTCATCTGTTGAATTTGCCCAGAAAGTAGTAAAGGTTACCCTAATTGATTTTGACTGACAGAACACAGTTGGGAAGTTCATAAAACAGGAAACTTGAATGAAGAATATTATGGAAAAAACTCCCTCAAGAAGATAATATCTAGTATACTGAATGCCATTAGAAAGGTTACACCTTTTTATCTGGATGCTGCTGCTGATGATTATTTGGTGTTATACATTATTTAAGTCATATTGAAATGATGACAGGGATAATGATAAAAGACTCTGTGCAATTAAGCACCCAACAGTCGTAAACTGAATCCTGCCTCTAGCCGGATTTGAACCCAGGATCTTGTGAACTGAAGTTAACCCTTAAATTGTCCTACTGAATAAATTAAGAAGCCACGCCCACTTCTAATTTGCAGCCAATCAGATTACTCGATCCACATTGTTGATATAAATACACATATGTAATGGCAAACAGTGCAGATCCAGATCAGAAGCAAACTGATCTGGATCTACACTGTTTGCAAAGGCAGGGTATATCCGGGTTCAGCAGACAATATGGATCAAGTAATCTGATTGGCTGAAAATTAGAAGTGGGCATGGCATCTTAATTTATTCAGCAAGACAAAGGTTAAGTAGCCCATTAATTAGATAAACTAGAAGATCCCTAAAGGGAATGAATGCCCCCACTACTGCCAGTTAGGCTTTGTAGATTTATTCTAAACATAAAGAAACAGAAGAGTGATTTTTAAATGTATAAAGATTTCTAATTAAGTCATGGGTATATAACTCTAGCAATGAAAATCTGATTAGAGTTCTGTGACCTTCATGCACATTCCCTGCCAATATACATGTACTTTGCTGCAAGTTTCAAACCATTATCTTGAAAACTGTGGAAATTGCAGAGATGTAGCCCTACTATGCCATGTGTATGAGGTAAAATTTCTAAGTAAATTCAAGGTATGTAACTCTAGCAATAAAGATTTGTCCGAGTTCTGTGCATGCCTAGCCTATATTCTTACTTTACTGCAGGTTTCAAATCATAATCTGGAAACTGAAGGAGAATTTGCGGAGACACTAACCCAAGTATGCCACATGTATAAATTCATATTTCTAAGTAAATCAAGGGTGTGTACTCTAGCAATAACAGTCTGATCAGAGCTCTGTGACCTTTATGCACATGTCCAACCTGTATTCTAATTTTGCTGCAAGTTTCAAATCATTATCTTGAAAACTGTAGGAGTTGCGAAGACACCAACCCTACTACACCATGCATATAAGACAAATTTTCTAAGTGAATAAAGGGTATGTAACTCTTACAATAATAACTGGATCACAGTTTTGTGACCTTTATGCACATGCTCAGTTTATATCCTTACTATGGTGCAAGTTTCAAACCATAACCTTGAAAACAGTAGGAGGAGTTGCAGAGACACAAATAGTACTATAAAGTGTGATGGATGGACTGACAGATGGATAGACAGACAGACACAGGGATTTATGACGGAAGGTAAAACTATATGCTCTCCTCCATTTCATGGTGGGGGCATAAAAATGTATGATAATGACTCTCAGTCTGATAATTCAGTTCATGAAAAGTAAATAAAGCTTGGACCAGTCTACCTAGACCTATAGCAGGTTTGGTTGGTGTCAAATTTCTTGTATGGATAAATTTACAAGAGGTCCACAAGTCATGTATGACTCACCTAAGTAAGGCAACTATTGCATATTAGTACCTGTAATTATTTTCAATTATTGCCATAGCAGCCAATCTAAACAGCTGATCACTCAAAGAACAGTAAGTACTGTCAAATATGGTTAACTATTCTTCCTACTAATTTAGTTGCCATGGCAATTAATCAAAATCACCAACAGGCACCAAAGCCCTGAACTTGGAAAAGGAGTACCAATGGACACTGGGCTTGGCTTAAACCACTAATGTTGTTTCAGCAGGGACATTGTTTAAAAGACTTGTTTTAAAACAAATGGTTGCCATGGCAACCAAACAAATAGTGAATGACCCTAAAATCAGAAAACTAGTACAGAAACACCCCAGCACATTACTACCAGGTTTAGTTCACATGCTACACTTTTCAGAGATATCATTTAAGGCCCTTGTCCTGCTGAATAAATTGCCGAACCCACTTCTAATTTTCAGCCAATCAAATTGCTTGATCTTGACTTTTGCCATAAATTATCATACTTAATGGCAAACAGTGCAGATCCAGATCAGTTGGCTTCTTCAGAAGCCAACTGATCTGGATCTACAGTGTTTGTAAAGCAGGATGTGTATCTGGGTTCAGCATGACAAGGGTTAAGAGAAGGACAATGAAAACCAAATAATAATTACTATCCTATTTATGGAAAGGATGACTTAAATGGTAATTCTATTTATCCTAAGTATTGGCACAGAGAGGCCTTGGCAAACAATGAAGACCCAGATCAGAAGATGGCACCTGAGCAGGATCAACACTGTTTGTCACACAGCCAGCAAATTTTAGACATATCAACAGATACTAACTAGTAAATTTTGTCCCAGTATTCAAATATGGTAGTCCTCAAATTATATGTTTGTTTAGAAACTGTGTTTAGAAATAACCTTAATCATGAAATTTCTTCCACTTCCAACAGTACATTATCCTGTTAACACTTAATACTCTGGGTAAAAAGTCCAGCAGACAACATATTGAAACCGTTTTCTTATTTTTCCCCCAAAAAAACCCAGGATTTGACATTTCATGCAAATTGTATCCAATGGGGACAATTTGCACAAAATGTCAAACCTGTTTTCTGAGAAACATATCATCATTTTTTTGTCTGCTGAATATGCCCATAGAGTGGTAAAAGTTAATTAAATGAAAATACAGGAAGAAATAAAGGTAAATGATGAAATGTAAATAACTTGAAGCAAAATTTGTACATGTAGCAGATTCAACCAAGATACACATACATGTACATGTAGATATGGGTAGCTGAGCTCCCAGGCAAAGAACACAATTATGCAATATAAATGTAGAACTTATAAGTTAACATTTAGCTCTTGCTTAATCTAGACATCTAAAATATAAAAAAAAATATGTTAACCCTTAAAGCGCCAATCACAACTTTAGCAGACAACATTTTTAAATATCTCTATTATAATTATTTTTCACTGAAATTAAGTCTTGACATTTCATGTATATTATCTCCTTGGCAGACTATTCACAGGAAATGCCAAGAGTAATTTTCTCTGAAAAAAAAAAAAAATAAATAAATAATATGCGTGTATTTCAAATGTCTTCTTCAGCAGTTGTGATTGGCGTTTTAAGGGTCAAAGATACGTAATTATGATATAAATGGAAAATGGAGCCAAGCTGAAAAATCGGTTATGATATACATGAAAAAACAGACCTAATTTTTTAACAAGATAAAAAGTCAAGTATCCAATTTTTGCCTGAATTTTTTTTCCTAGGCATTTCGCCAGATGTATCAATGTGTGTGAAACACATGTTAAAAGAAATGAACCATTGGAACATAAACAGATCTATGGATAATATTAACAGTGATTGAAACATTCATGATGCAACATGACTGACGATGAGTACTCTGGGTAAAAAATTCAGCAGATGACACTTTGCAATATTTTTTTTTATTTTTCCCCGAAAAAAGGATTCGACATTTCATGCAAATTGTCTCCAATGGAGACAATTTGCATGATATTCAAATTCTGCTTTCTGGGAAAAATAAGAAAAATATCTCAATTTGTTGTCTGCTGAATTTGCCCATAGAATGGAAAATTTGACCTGAAATGAACTGGGGAAAAAAGGGCAAGATGGCAATTATACATTGAAGATTCAGGTTCAGTGTCTTGGCTGTTCTGCTAAATATGACTTGTACACCTTTTTTTCAACCAAGCATATTAGTACTTTTTTCTTATAAAAAACAATTACTGTGGGTACTCAATGATATCACTTTGAAATTTTAAACTGTCATCTGCTACAAATTTTACTTGGCACTTTTAGGATTAAATTTAGATTTCTGCCTCCCAGCAGGCATTTGACTTCACTGCAAGTTGCCATTTCGCAACATCAGTTTGATGTCTGATTTAAGTGGGAAATTGTTTAGACACAAAAAAATCTTCATTCACAACTTCAGAGAAAGACTGTTAGATGGATGCCATATTTAGGTTATTACTCCTTAAAGCGCCTAGCAAAATTTGTAGCATATAACATTCTGATTTTTTTTGTGTTTTTTTTTTCAGAGAAAAGTCTTGACATTTCTTGTGAACCAGCAGATGATTCTCATGAAATATCAAGACTTGTTTCCTCTAATTTAAAATGATAAAAAATGGTCATCTGCTGCAGTTGTGATTAGTGCTTTAGGGGTATTGATCAATCTACTATTTAGTAGGGACAGGAGAGTTACCATCTATGGACCTTTGTTTAAATATCACTTTTAGTGCAACAACATTCAATTCAACATATAACTTGATATAAGTGCCGGGTAACTGAAGGCAAACCAAAGCTCAGATACTCCCAGATGCATTTGGTCTTCTGTATACATTGTACTTAAATACTTTTAAAATAATGTGGTCAAGGTTTATGAGGAGATGTTGCATTTGTTTAATTTGCACAAAACTATTGCAAACTTCCTTGCCAGGATTTAACCCTTAAAGCGCCAATCACAACTATTGTCGTCTGCTTTGTCTTCTGCCAGTTACTTTAAAAGTCATTGTTGCAAACAGTGTGGACCCAGATCAGACTGCTCCTTTAAGAGCAGTCTGATCTGGGTCCACACTGTTTGCTTATATGCAAAATGTAAGTTTGAGAAGTTTGCAAGAAGATGCAGCAGACGACATAAGCAGACGACATTTTCAGATGCAGTTTTTCTTGGGCTTTAAAGGGTTAAAATATTACTGTTTATAATTACCTTCACTAAAAAATCAATAAACATGCAATTTGTCAGTCTCAATAATTATTCTAAAACTAGTAACATAGAACAGTAATCAGCCACTGCAATTACATCAGAAGGTGCAAATGTTAGAGAGTTGTCATTATTTTGACACCATTAGTCTTTGATGGCATAAAACAATTTTAAATCTAGAATAGGACTTGTATGCCTGCTATAATATTATGTATGTGCTTACCACTTCTCCATTGCTGAGGGTAACCTGATTGTTGTCTGGATCGAAACTTTCCACTCTTTCTTGAAATCGAACACACTCTCGTGGCAGCACATCTGACATTAACATTTGTGTGTCCTCCACCTTGGTCATCCCTGCTCCAACCATAGTCCACAACGGCTGGTAGTAGTGATACTGAAGAAAGAATAAGTCATAGCTCCAGATAAAATGCTTTTTTTTTTCAACCAAAATGTCCTGATATTTTTCTTATTTCTCCATGAAAACATATGTTGTGGTACTCATTAGAAGTGCCTCACAGAGGTGGTACTCATAAGTACCCACAACATATGTTTTTGGCCACCAAGGTGCTTCTAGTGAGTACCAACAACATATGTTTTTGCTTGCCAAAGCATTTCTAATAAGCACCCACAACATATGTTATAGTGGAGAAATAAAAAAAAAATATGTGGCTACCCCTCTTATCTGGAGCTACGGTCCTTACTTTAAGAGTAGCCCCTATTTTGGAAGCAATGTTTTTCGTTTTTTTTTTTTTCCTTTAAGAGCAACTTATGGTAAAGAAGCAAAATACGGTAAATGTCCTAAAATGTCTTAAAATTTTGTACACCAAATTTATGTCTGACAAAGTGGCATACCCAAACAGTGTAGACCCAAATCAGACTGCTCCTGAAAGAGTAGTCTGATCAGGGTCTACAATGTTTGCCACTCCACTAAAATGCAAAATTTAGGCAAAAAAAGTATGGATTAATTTAAGACATTTACCATAATTTATGTTTAAAAAAAAAGTTAATGTTTCATTATTGCAAATAATATTATTTTTTTCTTACAAATGTTATCGGATGCAGAAACCAGTCAGCAAGCACACATGATATAGTGATACTACATGTGGTGATGGGATACAGAAACCAGTCATCTAGCACACATGATTAGAAAAACCAGTCAGCTAGCACACATGATGTAGTGATACTACATTGTATCTGTGCAAGTCTGAAGAAGACTGCATCTATTGTGTAAGGGTGCAACGATTTGATTTTTGAAGGGTTTAGGGAAAATGAATAAAAAAACAAGCCTGGTAGAGACCATGCCTGCATTAATTATTTTAGTGAAACACATTTAGTATTTATGAATATTTTTTTTTAAGTTTAAACTACCTTTTGCCATGGCAAGAAGGCAACCAAATAAAACAGCGGATGAACATAAAGAAACAAATTTGGTAAAGAATCATCAGTGGAGGTGTGCCAAATTTAGCTAAACTGCTTTATTGTAATTGCCGTTTACTATTTTCCCATTATTAATCAACAGAACCTTAAAATAGTTTTGGTTGCCATTGTAACCAAACAAAAGGTTGTGAAAAATTGCAAACTTGACTGCCCCCTATCTAAGAACTATCTATTTCAACCAAAGTAAGCAGCTATTGGGGGAAGGATCCTAAGGGGAGATAATTCTAAATGTGTGGGAGGACAGGTTGATGAAAACATATGGTTATATATGCTACATGTGCTATCAATGGATATATTGTGAGAATCAATAAAATAGTCATTTAGTTCATCCAGTCTGTGCCAAAAGTGTTTTGGTTAAAATCTCAACACTTTTACAGGGTTCTCCTCAATAATATTTTGAAAACAGGAGTTCCAAAGCCATTTAAACAAAAAGTTAAATGAAATTTTGCCAAAGGAGCAGGTTCTTTAGGCCCAAAACTGGCTCTATAAAATTTCAGAATTGCTGAACTTATAAAGTTGCCATATTCTTAGGCTAGCATGAACATGTACTTTATAAACTATTTTATACACAAGATTTCTTTGTGCAATACATTTCTTTACAGTAGTGATACAGATATTAAAACGGGCAGTAGGTTATGTTTTTTTCTTGCATTTTTATCAAATATTTATGCAGTATAGACACAGCTATCTTGTAAACAATATTTATATGGCAAGTATATAAAAAGTCTGTAGGAAAGAGTTTGAAAGGGGCTTGTGCCCTATCTATTCTAAAAAATATCTTTTCCCCCATTTTTTTTTTTTTTTTTTTTTTTGCTCATTAAAATAAAATAAAAAGGCTTCCCATTAGTTATAAATGCAGTCCTGGGCCAAGTTGTTCAAAACTTAATGAGGTGAGGTTGATAGCTAAGTTGACAGTTGTTGCAATGCAAAAGCTACTCACAATTTTGCAGCAAAAATATCAATTTATATTTGAAAATACATGTACCTTACATGTAGCTATAACAGTTAACGAGTGTCATTAATGAGCTTGTTAAGCTAATGATACTTTGAACCACTGGGCCTCCATTTATGATGACTGATTGCAGCTCTAAATAAGATTCATGGGTGACCAGACAGACTTTTTCCTTCTTTTTCCATGCAAACATATTGGAATTTTGTAATGATTAGTGTGTTTTGATGACTGACATAATATGCCCCATGATTACTGTAGTTACATCAAATATTAGGACAGACAAGCCTGAGCAGCCATTACGAAAACATGCCTATTTAAATATACTGAAAAGTTAATCACCGAAAAATTGAAAATTTTCAGACAAAAAATTCAAATATTTTTCATATTTCTGCTCAAAACATAGATTGTGGGTACTCGTTAGAACCGTCTCGCAGAGGCGGTTCTAGCGAATACCCACAATTTATGTTTTTGAGCAGAAATAAGAAAAATATTGTATACCCCTGTAAACCCCAGTTTTACTATATAAAAGTGGGGTTTAAGGGGGTCAAAATTATATAGGCATGTTTTCGTGATGAAACTGGACAGACAAAATAGATGCTGCAGAATGTGGCATAAGATCAGGATTTATATTGTTTGCCCCTTTTTTAAGGTACACCATCAGAGAGTAAAATGGATTTATACAAGCTTTAAGATCAGAACAGCAAATGGCAATTTGTCCAAATAATCAGGATAAATACGGTGAAACCATAATATCCCTTAGTATTGGGACAGACAGGCCTGGGCAAACAGTGTAGACCCAGTTCAGAATGTCACAGAACACAACATCTCATCAGGATCTACACTGTTTCTCATGCACTCATCCAGCTATTTTAACCCATTGTAGTCCGGAGACCCGTAAAAGGTTAATTAGCAAACAGTGGAGACCCAGATCAGACGCTGCAGAATGCGGTGTCTGATCAGGGTCTGCACTGTTTGCAAATAGTTTGGCCATTTTTCTCTAGGAATATGTAAGTCTCATAGCCAGACATACCTAAAATTGAAATTGGACTCTTCCAATATATAGTGTGGGAGAGTCTATTCAGTATACAATGGGTTAGACACATTGACAGGATAAATATGCTATTACATGTACCTTTGCAGGTTCAACAACTGCCACATTGCCCTGTCCTAACATCCTACATGATCTGGCCGCCACTGAACACCCTCCAGCTCCACCACCCAGAACAACCAGTGGAAAATGTTTCACATCCTTTGTCTGTGTAGAAACAGTTCTTCCTTTCAACAAAAGCACCGACTGCACTCTCAGAATCCGTGACACGTGTGTTGCCATACTGTCATTTGAATCATATGGTTTATGGAATTTCCTGTTAAATTACACAGCTGCTTCGAAATAAAATTCACTTTGCTTACATAATCATTTAAATCCACTTGATAAATTCATTCGTATTGTCGAAAAGGTTAATATGTAAGGCTATCTCATACAACACTGGGGTTAAGAACCTTTATATCCACTTGCGATCGAAGTGACAGACGAAATCAAAACACAAACAAACACGTCAGCTGAAGTTTATACGTCTAACTAGGTCAAAGGTCGGAAAAGCCCCCGCGAAAGTTCACACGGAGTAATCAGATAATAAATTTATGGAGTTAGTACGCCAGAAGTTTTTGTTTGTGTTGAGGTTTTACGGCCCAGTCAACCCAATGGGTCATGTCGAGCGCGGTCAGTTTACCTAACCACACGTATACTGGGCAGGCTTAGTCCTCTAAGCGGTTAACCAGTATTGTGCACATTCTTTCGCCAGAAACTGACAACTGCCCTTCTTGAATCAGCGGAAGGGAGAGAATGACCGTAGAAAATATTCCATGATCAATCTCCACGAAAGAATGTTGCCGACCTCGGCGGGGGTTGAACCCGCGACCTCCTGGTCTCCAGTCGGACGGCGCATCGCTGCTTATTATAATACACCACTAGCAAAGACAGAGCAGAATTCCACCAGCTACGAAAATGTTATGTGGGCACATATTGAGCAATTGAAATAGTAACCCAGTCAGCATTCTACGTAAATCTATATCGGGCCGTCATCGGCCCGTCAGGGTAGCTGAAGGGCCGATGACGGCCCGATGTAGATTTACGTAGAATGCTAGCTGGGTAAGACCGTCGGATTCACTTTGGCCTTCCAGTGTTGTTTTAGCTCGAAAGAAAGATGGAAAACTCCGTATGTGCATTGATTACAGGCAGCTTCATAATTCGTTCGTCCGTCCTAGTGAAGCGCTGTATTCGTGTGCTTAGGGTATTTGACTGCTGTCCGAAGATTGCAGCTGCAGAATAACTGATTCTCATTTGGTTTAAATAATGCACCAGCCATGTATCAGATACCCAGGAAATGGTAAAATCACGAAGCACAGCCTTTTCGATCCACCAAAAGAAGAATAGAATAGAATTTTATTTGCTGCACCGCTATACCCTATAAAAGTTAATAGCAAGCAAATACAAACTTGACATATACCATTGTACAATAACATGCAACAATTATATGATCATATGAATAATGAATGATTGTTATGAATAGTGATCGATTAAAACACACACACACACACACACACACACACACACACACACACACACACACACACACAGAGAGAGAGTCTTAATCCATACGAGCCTTGTTATGAAATATTACATTTGCTTACTAATAATCCAGTTGATTTCAAAACAACAGCATCGTCTGTAGATGTCATTAGTTTGACGAAATGCTCTTTATTAGAATCAAATGAATGGTCATTTAGAACAACAATGCTTCGAAACATTTCATTTTGCAAATCTTGATACTTACAGCAATCAAAGAAGAAATGAATTTCATCTTCTGCAACACACACACACACCACACACACACACACACACACACACACACACACACACACACAGCCTTGAGCCGTAAGAGCCTTGTTGTGAAGTATTACATTTGCTTACTAATAATCCACATGATTTCAAACCAACATTGTCTGTAGATGGACATTTAGAACAACAATGCTTCGAAACATTTTATTTCGCAAATCTAGATACTTATAGCAATCACAGAAGAAATTAATTTCATCTTCTACAACATAACACATATTACACAATCTGTCTTCCAATCTTTGGCCTGAATATCTACTCCGTTTAATTTTAAGATTATATGCGCTTATTAGAAGGAGAGATATGAGGTACAACAAAGCTACAAAGCTTATGTTTGTTTAAGTTGCACCACATATCCCCATCCCAGTATATTTTTTTTTCTATTCTCTGTTATTCTTTGTTCTTGCATCGTAGGTTTCATATGTGGCGTTTATTTTGTTATTTTTTGTGCAGCATCTCTCCTTCTTCCTTCTTTTGGTGCCTCGGGAAAGCTATGCTTCGTGACTGTGGCATTTTCGGGATAGCTTCACGTATATGTCTATGTGAATGCCGTAAATCGTCGGCCCATGCATTACTGCACAGCTATACCCTGTAAGGGTTTAGCAAGCAAATACTAACTTGACATATTACATTATACAATAACATGCAAACAATTTTATTATCACATGAATAATGAATGATTGTTATGAATAGTGATTGTTTAACACACACGCCTTGAGTCATAAGAGCCTTGTTATGAAATATTACATTTGCTTACTAATAATCCAGTTGATTTCAAACCAGCATCGTCTGTAGATGTCATTAGTTTGATGAAATGCTCCTTATTAGAATCAAATAATTGGTCATTTAGAACAATACTGATTCGAAACATTTTATATCTCAAATCTTGATACTTATAACAATCACAGAAGAAATGAATTTCATCTTCTACAACATTACAAATATTACACAATCTGTCTTTCAATCGAGGAAACCGACAAAACCAAACAAGCACAAATCGAACAAACGTACGAATAGCACTAAGATTAGCTCTCTCTTCCCAAAGCGAGGTAAATGCAATGCTAAAAGGACTGAAAAACACAAGAACAAAATAACACAAGGTAAGACGTAAAACAAATCGCCTCGTAGAAAAAACCATAAAGCAACAAAAAGTAAGACTAGCACCGGGACCACCGCCTTAGAACGGTCAGTAGAGTAAACCATTGGGAGGTTTAAAGCACTTTTACAGCTAACCAACTTCACCTTGGGTCCCGATGCTACTCTTAATACAAAAATACATAAAAATTCGGTTCGCGTAAAGCCTCCCAACTCAGTCAATGCATCAAAGCGAAAAAATAAAAATCAAATTCATCGCAATGATAAACAAAGACGAGTACTCATTGCTAATTCTACTGTATGCCAGAGTAAATGAAAACAAATAGTTTTCCCATCACGAAAACATCCCTATATAAATTTGAGCCCCATAGACCTCTCATTTGTATATTAAAACTGGGGTTTACAGGGGTATATATTATTTTTCTTATTTCTGCTTAAAACGTAGATTGTAGGTACTCGTTAGAACCGCTCGGCGAGGCGGTTCTAACGAGTATCCACAATGTTTTGAGCAGAAATACGAGAAATATCAGAATTTTTATCTGAAAACTTTCAGTTTTTGACGGTGAAATTTTTAATATAATTATATTTACTTTGCCACCTTTTTGGGAAAAAAAGCTTCCAACTTTGCCATCTGTTCATTTTTGACTGTCTAATTGCATTTGTCTGCTTTTGATGTGGAGATCGAACTTGATGAGGGTGTGATTTGTATCAGTTCCTGAGTTCACTTTTTTTATTTTTACTAGACACTCTAGCAAAACGAATTAACTGAGAAATATATACACCATATATATATAGGATGTAACACGAGGGACATCGCCATCCAAAAATGGAAAATTTAAGTCGTGCCGTTTGTCACTATATGTATGTCATTATATATTGATAAATTTAAATCCAGAAACGGTGCTGATACGGTCAGAGGTATTAGTTGGATTTAATTGTATTTCTTTGGGATAAATTGTATCAATCATTTCTTCAAAATATTCATTATCAATTTAGTAAGTCAAGCAGTTCAGTTTATCCAACAGTTTGGCGACTTCACTAGATAAAATGTGATATCCTCCGTGATGGAGGACGAATTAGATCATTTTGAAGGTGTCTAAATGTCTGCGTCATGTGTGAAAAAAAGAGTGATTTTATTTTTGCGGTTTATTTTTATTTTTTTTTTTTACAGATGTTAGCCTTGTCAACAACATCAGTTTCTAAATTTTCATAGCTGCTCAAAGAAGTTATCCCATACCTGGCTAAATGCGTCTGTGGCTTTTGTTATGTCCTTATTTTTTCCTTATCTCTCTTTCTTTTTGGTGCCTCGGGAGGGTTGTGCTTCGTGATTGTGGCATTTCTTGGGTATCTTCACTCATACTGTTTCTTTACGGACTAACTTAATATTCTTTTAGTGGTAGGATCTACATCTTCATCTGTTAAGGTAAAGATATATGAAATATATAAATTTCCAGTATGCACTTCTCACTACATGTACTTTCTGTACATGTGTTCTGTCCTGTTCTCTGAAACAACTGACGTCTACAGTCTAAACTATTTCAACAATATTTGTTTGTAAGCAGTGGGCTTCGAATCGAACGCGGAAGATGTCACACTAAAACACGCAAGAAAGGTTATGTAAAACCTGCAATGAACCTGAGGTTGAAAGACGCTTTCTATGTGATTGTAAAATATGTGATTACGAAATAAATATTTTGTATTCCTTATTAAAGATTTCAATATTATTAAAATATAGACAGAAGGTGTCCGGGAAGAGCCACAATCACAGATTATACACTATGATTGTAGATAGAAAGGAAGGCAATAATCAGGAAAACTGATAAAAGGTAACAAGAATTTGTAAACATTAGATTGTAAACCAGATAAAAACCTGATAAAATATAAAATTCCTTTGCATTTATGAAGAGTTCTGATAGCGGAGTAATAAAAGCTGTTAGTAATTATATGCATGAATATCATGTTCCTCGAACCATGCTTCATTTTCTCTTGCTGACCAAATCATTCCTTTGGTGTGCGTGCATGGGCGCATGCTTGTGTGCGTGTGAATGTATATCAGTGTATCTGCGCGCGTGCGCGCATGTGTTACTTTTTCCTTATGTGTAAGTATTGTACAATAAAGTATGTATTATACATGGATACTTGTAATTTGCCTTTGGTTTTAGTATATTTGAGCAATAAGTTCTATTGCTGTTGTTGTAAATCAAATTAATGCCAATATACTGCTGACTGTGAACACAATGTGCCATAAAAACTGCTAAGTACTTCACACACTGCTTTAACACATGATGCAATCTGTATCGATTAGGGTTATACCCTCTGCATCAGATCCTGCAAAGAACAATGTTTTGTGAAACGTTAAATTTTGTATATGCCTTTATGTTTGGTTAGCGACTGTCTTGTCACCCACCATGTCAATGTCATATTTATTCAATTCATCACCCATACAAAAATGCTCAGATGAAAATTGTAGTACTCTTTCTATACAGTACATGAATGATGTCTGAAAGCAGAGTGTAGCAAAGACAGTCATTTCCCGCTACAGACACCTATAATTCTGTTAAGACCTGAAAAGAAATAATGATACCAAATATTCTTAAACTGGAAATTCCACTAAGAAGCAAACATTTATACATCATGTATGTATGTTATGGAACTGCATGCATGAGAAACTGGAGCCTCTTTGGCACCCTTTGTCAAATACAAAGAAATCGTTTACTGAAAAGCAAGCAGTGACTAATGCCATGGTTATAAAAAAATAATAAAATAAATAAATAAACAAATATAGATAAATAAATAAATATATAAATAATGATACGTTTAATACATACATCAATAAATTAATAATTACTAAAGCTGTAAATGAATGAATAGAAACCGCTCTGTATAGAAACATAGCAGAGATAATCTAAGTGCCTTTCTCGACATTAAACTTTTCATTCTAGTTTTACATTTTCATGCATATATGATTTACAATTATAGCCTTTTCATTACAAAACGAAGTCAATGACCATTTTGACGCAAATTTCCCTCATGGGTTGACGCGTCTTTAAAAAAGGTAAGAGAAAAGTCCAGGGAGTGCCACAATCACAAACCGCAGCCCTTCTCAGAACCCAAGAGGAAGAGGAAACCGACAAATCTAAACAAGCACAAACCAAACAAACGTACGAAAAGCACCAAGATTAGCTCTCTCTTACCCAAGCGAGGTAATCGCAATACTAAAAGGACTGAAAAACACAAGAACAAAATGGCACACGGAAAGACATACAACAAATCGCCTCGTAGAATAAACCATAAAGCAACAAAGAGTAAGACTAACAATATTAAACCTGAACTCATTATCATCAACATTAACCTTACGTTAGCAGCATTGATGGCACCCGACCATAACTCTTTACTCTGTGACATACGTATCATTTATGTAGACCACTTCAATATGAGAATGATAATACTAATTAATACTAAAAACACTACTACTTCTACTACTACTACTACTACTACTGATGATAATAATGAAGAAACATGTATGTGATGAAGATGATTTTCCATGACAAAGGTGTTGCAGTTACCTTTTTATGTAAATTTTTATGAAAATCTTCCACTGTCTCTGATGAACTGCAAAAAATGCCTGAGCTCTAGCCCCCTCCTTGCTAAACTCCTCCCAATTTCCTGACAGCACAGTTAAATCTGACTGACATCTGCAGATGTTCTCTTCTTGGCATATCTTCAACATTCTTTACCAGATTGCCCCTTGCTTATGTAACACCATCGCAGTCATACAGAAAATGCTCCAGTGTTTCTGGCACATTGCAATTTATGTGTTTCTGTATTAAGAGTAGCATCGGGACCCAGGGTGAAGTTAGCTAGCTGTAAAAGTGCTTTAAACCCCACAGTGGTTTGCTCTACTGACCGTTCTAAGGCGGTGGTCCCGGTGTTAGTATTACTCTTTGTTGCTTTATGGTTTATTCTACGAGGCGATTTGTTGTATGTCTTTCCGTGTGCCATTTTGGTCTTGTGTTTTCAGTCCTTTTAGTATTGCGATTACCTCGCTTTGGGAAGAGAGAGCTAATCTTGGTGCTTTTCGTACGTTTGTTCGGTTTGTGCTTGTTTGGATTTGTCGGTTTCCTCTTCCTCTTAGGGTCTGGGAGGGGCTGCGGTTTGTGATTGTGGCACTCCCTGGACTTTTCTCTTACCTTTTTTTTTCTACATAATTCTGATACTTTATTCAATCCAAGATTTATATTTGTTCAGTGCAATATGTCTAGTCAGAATTTGATTAAAAAATACTGGGGGCATTATCTGACTCGTCTGTGTTGCTTCTCTTCCCAAAGTTATGTCACTTTTGGATCTTCCCCACATTATCACTGAGAATATAACTGTTCTGCCATTTGTCCAGCGTGCTGCGCTTAAACTCGTCAGTCATCAACTTCACAGTAGCCTTCCGAAAGTTGTCTTCCAATTACGAGCTTCATGAGCTGCTACCTTAGCTACCTTATCTGCAATTTCATTATCGTCTATGTCCTGGACACCAATGCACTTCTATCTACTTACCTACCTAGCTGCTGCAATTCTGCCAAATCTTCCTTTATATCAAGTGTTACATTATTCTGCGGTATGACTGAAGTAAACACAGCAAAAATAGTAGCCCGACAATCTGTAAAGATGTCTAATTTCTTGCCTTGTGTTATTTTGTTCTTTTTTCAGCCATTTTAGCATTGCGATTATCTCGCTTGGGAAAGAGAGAGCTAATCTTAGTGCTTTTCCTACGTTTGTTCGATTTGCTCTTGTTTGGTTTTGCCTGTTTCCTCTTCCTCTTGGTGTCTGGGAAGGGCTACGGCTTGTGCTTGTGGCACTACCTGGACTTTTCTCTTACCTTTAATGCATGCTTTTGACCACTCTTAGTTTAAACGTTTATTTCTTGTATAATATAAATATGATTGTACACATACAACAAATGTGATTACTACTTTACAACATTATAAAATGGGATTCAGAAGAAAATCAAGGGACTTATGAAGTCCGTCTCCCATTTTTGCTAACAAAGAACATACAAATACAACATGTGACACTCCCTGGATTTCTCTTACCTTTTTCTGAAATGCATCAAATGAATAGTGATAAAAACAGAGTTAATTCCAAATAGAACAATAGTTTAGGTACACTGTTTTCAACCAATGAATGACAACTAAACGGGGGTATGGAAATAATTTTTACACATATAAGGTATCAAAGTAGAACATGTAAATATTCGATTCATCTAACGCCAGGCCAGGTTAAGTTAGGATTCATTTCCCGACCATAACAAAAACTAGTCCGTCCTGAAAAGACAACAATCGCAATTGCGCTTTGTGTTTATAAATTCGAATTGAGATTTAAATATTGTAATTTTAGATTACCATTTAACAGCAAATTTATAAAAAAAAAAAGTTAAGAGAAAAGACTATTGAATAAGACCTATCAACAATGTTAACTACCCTATGTTAATTTATTTCAGTTCAAAACGCTTTAATTTGACTAAGAAGTTTTGCACAGCTAGAAATCTTTGTCTGCTATCAGAGTCAGAGAGTTCCTGACTGCCAAACAAAAGTACATTTAAGGATGGCTAATACATAGGTATAACTATATTAACAAGTTCTTGTCGCAATATTGTGTATCGTATACATTAAAAAGTGCTGAGTATCTTCAAAAAAAAAAAAAAAAAAATGCTCCACAAACGCACATAGGACTGTCGATAATACTTTTAGAAAATAAATGTGCATTAGAGAACTACATCTCATTCTTAGTCGAGCATGATAAATTTGACCAAGTCTCTTGCCATCAATGAAGGATTTTGGAACGGCATTAAGATTTGAATTAAGGTGACTTTTAAAAGTATAAACGTCAAGAAGATTGTCTTTGGAAACAAAGAACACACCACAGATTAGAAAATTAGGAGTCTCGGTTTTATTGAGACTCTTCATAAGCAGTAATGAAGTTTGCAACACTGCTTACGCTCTTTAGCGTATACATGAGCAGAACTCCATTTTCAAATACACCACAATGGGCCCAATGATCCCAAAGGAAATGAAATATAATCTGCACTATGGTGATGTACGGGGAGACGTTCTACCGCCGCCACACGGCACTAACACCAGCTGCAGTGTAGTAAAATAAACGTCAAAAACGATTGCCCTTCAGTTAGGCCGTTCCAGTCCCGAGTGACAGAAGGAAGTGATGATTTTTCTGAATGGTCCTCATAGTTACCAAGTTCTTCTAAATCAGAGTGTTAGAAATTTTAGTAATAACTGTTCGTGAGTTGGTTGACCTGCAACTGGCTTTGGGATTCCTTAGAAATAGGAAAACGGAAGAGTGGTCACTGTTTTTTTTGAAGAAAAAGGTGTGGATCAAGTATCTGATTCATGTGACAACAATGATCTCACAATCAGCAACAAAAAGACTGAGGTAGTATATCAGCCAGCTCCTGGAAAGCCTTACAAGGATCCTACCATCACAGTGAAAGGTCAACGACTGCAAGTGGTAGACAAGTTCACCTACCTTGGAAGCACATTGTCTAGAGTTGTGCACATTGATGATGAAGTCAATGCTAGAATTGCCAAAGCTAGTGCAGCATTTGGCCAGCTACGTGGAAGTATTTGGGACCGAAGTGGAATCAGACTTGACACAAAGCTGAAAGTATATAGATCGGTAGTGCTGCCAACACTATTATACGCATGCGAAACTTGGACAGTTTACCAACGGCATGCCAAAAGACTGAACCACTTCCATACAAGCTGTTTTAGAAAACTTCTAAAGATCAAGTGGCAAGACAGGATTCCAGACACACGTCCTGAAAGGGGCAGGGATGCAGAGTATACATACTCTTCTGAAATTGGCACAGTTAAGATGGACAGGCCATGTTACCAGAATGCCTGATGAACGTTTGCCAAAGAAAATCCTCTATGGAGAACTTCAAGTAGGAAAACGCTCCCATGGTGGTCAGAATAAGCGATACAAGGATACCCTCAAAGCCTCCCTTAAAGACTTCAACGTACCAACAGAGTCATGGAAACAGATTGCACAAGATCGTACAAAGTGGCGAGGCCTCATAAAAAGGGGAGCTGGTGAATACGAAGCAAAAAGAATCAGCGAACCGAGCAGAAACGTGCAAAGCGGAAAGCCAGAGCTAAGGCATCACTAACAGAGCTTTCTTCCTCAGACCTCTCTTATTCTATCTGCAACAGGCAGTTTAGAGCTAAGATTGGTCTCATCAGCCATCATAGAACACACAAATAATAACACATCACACAGTTGATTAGGATTGGTCATTGTCAGTAATGACAGACGAACAAGTCAGCCTTCACTTGGCCCCGGGTTACCCAGTGATGAACCAACCGTGAACATTGTCACTGTGTCATCATTCAGATTTGAGATTATCTCTCTAATGTTACTTACCTGTATTTCTTTAGATTGGCCCATATCCTCCATGTGTCTTTGATTTACTGTTTAATGTAAGGCTCCCGAATTTCCCATCGTATTGGAATTCACTTTCTACATTACGAAAACATGCCTATTCAAATATACTGGAAATTTTAGCACAAAAAAAAAAAAAAAAAAAAAAAAAAAAAAAAAAAATGTGAAAATTTTCAGATAAAAAATTCTGATATTCTTCTGTTCAAAACATAGATTGTGGGTACTCGTTAGAATCGCTTGGGGTTCTAACGAGTATCCACAATCTATGTTTTTGAGCAGAACTAAGGAAAAATATGACATGTATACCCCTATAAACCCCAGTTTTACTAAATAACAAGAAATCCGCGGAAAGCGATGTCGCACCTGCGGGGATTAAGTCATACAAGTTCCTATTTGTATTGAAAAAAATCTATTTTGCAGTATTCAAGAAATTGATGGGTTAGAAAAATGGACAAAGTAGAAAATTTGGAATATTGGCTTGCAAAATTTTATCTAAACCTGTCCATTATTTCACAAGATATTGATATTGAGCGGATATCATTTTTGCCCATTAATCAAGGCCAGTAACTCAGCTGAAAATTGATGAAATCCCAAGCTATGTATTGTTAACAACAATATGTATGCAAAATATGATCCTAATCCATCAATTCTTTCACAAGATATTGAGCGGAAACCAATTTTGGGCATAAATCAAGGGCCCCTAACTCTGCTGAAATGAATCTGAGATTTATGTGCAAACAATATGCACATCTTCAGACCATGACCTAATCATATGTGAAGTTTCAAAGCTATTGACCTAAAACTGCAGGAGGAGTTGCGCTCACGAAACACCCACTGACTATAAGGGTTTTAGGAAAAAACTGACTAAGTTAACAAAGCAAAAAAAGTTGAAAAAAAAATAATCTGAGATTTATGTGCAAACAATATGCAAATCTTCAGACCCTCACCTAATCATCTGTGAAGTTTCAAAACTATTGGCCTAAAACTGCAGGAGGAGTTGTGCTCACGAGACACCCACTGACTATAAAGGTTTTGGGTAAAAACTGACTAAGTTAACAAAGTTGAAAAATAATCTGAGAATTATGAGCAAACAATATGCGCATCTACACACCATAGCCAAAACATCTGTGGTTTCAAAATGATTGGCCAAAAACTGTAGGAGGAGTTGCGCTCACGAGACACCCACTGACTATAAGGATTTTAGGTAAAAACTGACTAAGTTAACAAAGCGAAAAAAGTTGAAAAAAAATCTGAGAATTATGAGCAAACAATATGCGCATCTATACACCATGGCGAAAACATCTGTGAAGGTTCAAAATGATTGGCCAAAAACTGTAGGAGGAGTTGCGCTCACGAGACACCCACAGATTATAAGGGTTTTAGGTAAAAACTGACTAAGTTAACAAAGCGGAAAAAGTTGAAAATAAAATCTGAGAATTATGACAAACAATATGCACATCTATACACCATGGCCGAAACATCTGTGAAGTTTCAAAATGATTGGCCAAAAACTGTAGGAGGAGTTGCGCTCACAAGACACCCACTGACTATAAGGGTTTTAGGTAAAAAAACGACTAAGTTAACAACGCGGAAAAAGTTGAAAAAAAAAAAAATCTGAGAATTATGAGCAAACAATATGCACATCTACACGCTATGGCCAAAACATCTGTGAAGTTTCAAAACGACTGGCCAAAAACTGTAAGAGGAGTTGCGCTCACAAGTCAATTGTTGACGAACGGACGAACGAACGGGTCACAGCACGCCTATATCGCGCCTGCGTGCAAACGCAGGTGCGACAAAAATAAATGGGGTTTAAGAGTGTCAAAATTATATAGATATGTTTTCGTGATAACCTGACGTGCACTTCTATAGATTGACCCATATCCTCCATGTGAGTCTTTGATTTACAGTTTAATGTGAGGCCCCTGGATTTCCCATCATATTGGTTGATCCAAAGTTATTTTCCATTTTTAAGAATGTGAAAAGAATGGGCTTGTCATCACGAAAACATGCCTATATAATTTTGACCCCTTAAACCCCACTTTTATATAGTAAAACTGGGGTTTACAGTGTTATACATTAGTTTTCTTATTTATGCTCAAAAACATAGATTGGGGTATTCATTAGAACTGCCTCGACGAAGCGGTTCTAATGAGTACCCACAACCTATGTTTTGAGCAGAAATATGAAAAAATATCAGAATTGTAATGGTAGCAATCTGGGCCCAGTTCAAAACTAACGATGTCGTTAGTTAATGTATTGTTAAAACTTTAATATTAAATAGGGCATATAGGCTAATATTTTTGCTGAAAACTGTGAGTAGCTTTTCCATATGCAAAAGATACTCACATTTTTTCAGCAAAAATACCTGTGAATTTGATACTATACTTACTAGAACAGTTAACATTTTGACCACTAACGAGCTCGTTAAGCTATCGATGCTTTGAACAATTGGGCCCTGAATTTTCTGAGTCCTTCATCGAGTATCATTCGTAGGTAAAAAGGCTGCATAAATAAGGCTGCATAAAACTGGACTTATCACAGATCCTTGTGGAATACTGCCCTAGATGTTAATACTGGTAAAACAAAATCAATTACTTTATCCCATTTAGTCGGGAAACCCGTAAAAGGGTAATTGGCAAACAGTGCAGACCCAGATCAGACGCCGCAGAACGCGGCGTCTGATCAAGGTCTCAAATGTTTACAAATAGTTTAGCCATTTTTCTCTAGCTATATGTAAATCTCATAACTGGACTTACCGAAAATTGAAATTGGACTTCCAATATATAGTGGGAGAGTCTATTCAGTGGGTTATTGTAATATTTTCTATGAACAGCAAAACCCCCAGTTTCCGTTTGAATTTATCTGACTGATTACGCAGCGTGATTAAAGCATCCACATTACTCGGGAGTGCTCTGAATTATAGACGCTTGCAGCAATGGTGATAACTTTTATGGAAAACAATATGGTTTTTGGGATGTTCTGACTAAAATCTGAAACGAATCTGTATGAGAATTATCTAAAGGAGTAGATTTATGTTTGGTTTTCAGTTTTAATAGAAATGTTCTTTTTCTTGATGTTTAAAAAAAAATTTTTATGGGAAATATCACAGCGCTAGTTGTAGCAGACGATGCTTTCATTCATAAAATGACCATGGGAAGAAGCACGTACATAAAATGGTTTAATTTGGTACACGTCATCATACACTTCTGATTTGCAGCCAATCAGATTACTTGATCCAGAATCTAGGTTGCTGATGCCAACTGATCTGGATCTACTGTTTACAAAGGAAGGGCATATCCAGGTTCAGCAGGACCAGGATTAAATCTAAAGCTTTCAGAATCTTTGTGTTGGTACTTTACACATAAGAAGTAAATTTGCAAAATTTTTTGTCATCATTTCATGAGAAACCATTTGTGGTAACTACATATGCACAAAATGTTTTTAGTCATTATCTTTTTAAGTATTCAAATATTTTCTCTTTTCCATAGTAAAGATTATACAGAAATCTTTAAAGGGTAGGTAACAGAGGCAGATTTTTCAACAAGTTTGCGTATACGATTTTTCTGAAAATTTTTCACAATATTATTGTGAAACATCAATAATTCATATTCAGCAAAGAAAAGTAAAAACTATTTTCTTAGACAAAAAAGTCACTTTACTATATTCCGTCACTCCCTGTTTTCGATGATGTAACTTTTGACGGTGTAATTATGGACCAATCAACAACCTAATAAATACCTTTGTACACCTGAAACATGCAAAATTTATTCATCCTCAATTCATAAACATTTTATTCCACAGTAAACATCAGTGTGCGTTAGAGGGCACCATATTTAACCACCTGACCTGTCATTTTTTTTAATGATGTCACACCTGGTTTTCGAAGGTGCACAATTAGTGATATCACATTTACAACTAGGGGAGAGAAATAAATAGGATAAGTGGTATTTTAAATTAACATCTTATCTTTGTGTAAGTAAAGTAATTATTTCATCTCTCACTGGAAACACCGTACACACTGTAGATAAGCAAAGTGGCTGACCCCCTACTAAGAATATTTGAACAGGAAGTTGTTTTTCACAAACAAATCAAGTTATTTAAATGGTTATATTTTAAAACAAAGTAAAGAAAATACATCGTTGTTTTTTTCACTATTTTGTAGAAGACATGTCAATTACTGGCAGCACATCACGAAAACATGCCTATATAATTTTGACCCCCTTAAACCCCACTTTTATATAGTAAAACTGGGGTTTACAGAGGTATACGTTGTTTTTCTTATTTCTGCTCAAAAACATAGAATGTGGGTACTCGTTAGAACTGCCTCGCCGAGGCAGTTCTAACGATACCCACAATCTATGTTTTGAGCAGAAATGTGGAAAATATCAGAGTTTTTTATCTGAAAAAAATTTAAGTTTTTTGAGGTGAAATTTTCTATATATTTGAATAGGCGTGTTTTCGTAATGACGAACAGAGGAAGTTATCACCTCTTCTTACAAGTACCACATTTGAACAATATTTACTGCACTGAATTGTAACAAAATAGAACTTTGGTACATAAAGATCTAATAAGTGAAAAATATTATGACACAATTAAGCTTCCATGCTTTTAATTTTTTGACATGGGCATTTCTATAACTTTCCTCATTTCTGAGGTATTCCCAATGAATGTAAATAGTGACAGACGATCGCATTTTGTTTGGCATTTTTATGAATATTTTGAATGAACATGTTGGTTTTTTTTTATGACATAATTCAAGTAAAAAGCAATTAAAAGACTAAAATAAGAAAAAATAAACATTAAGCTTCCAGGTCTGAAGCGCATTTTTGGGATATACTTGTTCAGTGACTCATGGGATTTTCCATAGTTTACATTGACCATGTAGTGACGCAACAACTCGCGCACAAGTCTTGTGACCGCTTCAATCGTCGGAAACCGAGTGTGGTCGAATTCCAGGTGGTTTGCCATATACAATGTACATGTAGGCATTGCATTTGTCAGACCAATTTTTGGTTGTAAATTTAAGTTTAGGGTAAATGTTTGAGAATTAAACACAGAAACAGAAAAGACAAATGTTTTTTGATAAGATATAGTCTATCCATTACGTAAACATGCCTATTCAAATATACTGAAAATTTTACAACCAAAAAAGAAAAAAATTCAGGTAAAAGTTTCTGATATTTTTCATAATTCTACTCAAAACATAGATAGTGGGTACTCATTAGAACTGCCTCAGCAAGACGGCTCTAACGAGTACCCACAATATTTGTTTTTGAGCAGAAATAAGAAAAGTAATATATACCCCAGTAAGTCCCAGTTTTACTATATAAAAGCGGGGTTTAAGAGAGTCAGCATTATATAGACATTCCCAGACACCGAGGAAGAGGAAACAGACAAATCCAAACACGCACAAATCGAACAAACGTACGAAAAGCAGTAAGATTAGCTCTCTCTTCCCCAAGCGAGGCAATCGCAATGCTAAAAGAACCGAAAAACACAAGAACAAAATGACACAAGGTAAGACATAAAACAAATCACGTCGTAGAATAAACAACAAAGCAACAAAGAGTAAGACTAACACGAGGACCACAGGTAAACCACCAGGGGGTTTGAAGCACTTTTACGGCTAGCCAACTTCACCCTGGGTCCCGATGCTGCTCTTAATACAGACATACATAAAAATTCGGTTCACATAAAGGCTCCCTACACAGTCAATGCATCAGAGCAAAAACATAAAAATCAAATTAATCACTATAATAAACAAAGATGAGTACTCATGGCTAATTCTACTGTATGCCAGAGTAAATGAAAATCAATAGTTGAACCATGGCGGGCCAAACAAAAATCATCTCTCCAAGTGATGTTGAAAGGACAGTCTAGGTCTATGTTGATGATGATTATCAGTAACTGTCTTTCATATTTCCAACCATTGTCAATGCCAGTGTATTCTATTGTCTCTTGCTTTTGTACAGTCATGTACACTCATTCTGCTTTCAGGATGCAGTCTGGAGAATTTTATGTGAAAGAAAGCATTTTCTAGATCCAATAGTCAATGGCTGAATCTGTTATGTCTTCATCAACTCTTGCTGACTTTGTGGAAGTCTCTGAGGTTCCAGACTTGCAAGTGTCTAAATCTGTCACTGAGGTAAATCATAAGAGGTTTCCAGCAAATAATTAGCACTTTGGGTAAAATTTCCAGCAAATGACATATTGAAATAATTTTCTTATTTTTTCTAGAAAACAGGTTTGACATTTCATGCAAATTGTCTGGAGACAATTTGCATGAACTGTCAAAACCTGTTTTTGTGTGTGTGTGTGTTTTTTTTTTTGTTTTCTTTTTCTTCAGTAAGAAGGTATCAATTTGTTGTCTGCTGAATTATCCCAGAGAGTGGTAAAGGTTGAATATCTGCATAGTCTGATCTGAATCTTTGCTGACTGTCTGAGGATATCTTATCAGACTGCTATCTGAGGCACATGCTGATCTGAGTCTTCATTGGGCACACATCACCATAGATACATTTGTTCGTGTTGTGAGTACTAATTGATTAGTAAAGCCAGCAACAAACATTTTTTTGCAGAAACATTATGAAAACACGCCTATTCAAATATATAGAAAATTTCACCTCCAAAAATTGAAAATTTTCAGATTAAAAATGCTGATATTTTTCATATTTCTGCTCAAAACATAGATTGTGTGTACTCATTAGAACCGCCTCACCGAGGTGGTTCTAACAAGTACCCACAATCTATGTTTTTGAGCAGAAATAACAAAAATAATGTATACCCCTGTAAACCCCAGTTTTACTATATAAAAGTGGGGTTTAAGGGGGTCAAAATTATATAGGTATGTTTTCGTGATGATCACCCAAAATTAATTTGGATGATATTACCACTTTTTCTGGTGTTCTGGAACAACATGCATTTTCATGGGGAAATAGGAACAATATGTATCTTCTCTAATGATATGGTTTTGCAAACACAATTTTCTTGTTTTTCTTATTTTCATATATTATTTTCTTATGTTACCGTATTCACCCCATTAACCAGCCCAGGCACTTAAAAAATTAGAAAAAGAGGGGGCGCTTATGAGGAACAGAAATCTTACCAGATTGGTGAATAGCAATCCCTTATCTGCGGAAGTTTTTTCATTAAAATGATCTTGCACGGGTACTGTGTAATAAACGTTTCCAAAGTTGTTATTTACAGACCAGAATTGATGATACATACTGTTTAAAAGGGATTCGATCATTATTGAAAGGCTGAAAATTTTACTTTAGGTATGTGAAAATGATTTTTCTCCGACTGCAGAAGGGGCACTTATAACATTTTTGCTAGAAAAAACAGTCAGGGGGTGCTTATAGGGGCAGGGCCAGTAAATGGGGCGAATACGGTATTTCATATGAAAGTGCATGAAGGGATAAAGACTAACAGTTTTGACCAAGAGGCCCAGACTGCCAAAAATGAATATTTAACATCAGGGATACAGTTATTTTCTCCAAAATGCTAGGGTCCAACACAAAATTTTAGAGCCATGGGCAATTGGGCCCCTGTTGGCTTTTTCCCAGGCATGTTGTCGCATCTCTAGGATTTTTAAACACAGTCACACACACACACACATAAACACACACAATGAATTTCTGGATGAAGACACTTATTTAGTGTCAGGATATTTTGAGAATCTGTAAATACTCTGATTTTTTTTTTTTTTTTTTTGTGGCACAGCTGGTGCTAAGCTGTTTTTCTTGTTTAATGTCCCCAAGGGAAGTTACACTCTGATACTGATTCTGTGAAGCTGTCACTTCAGATGTAATAAATATTCGCTTTTCTTACCACAAGAAACAGTGCCATCACAGGAACTTCTCTTTGTGGTTAATAACAGTTATACTTCGAGCATTATATTTGCCTATAAATCCTCCAAGGCATGTCCAGAATCAGATCCGTAGTATGAAAAATCTGACCAAATGACTAGTACCTGTTAGGATGATTTTATACCCATACTAGAGCTGCCTGCCATTTTCAGGTTTCACTATATATATAAAGTATACGTAGCTCCAGATATGGTGTCTTTTTTTTTTTTTTTTTTAACTGAAAAGTATTGATATTTTACCTACTTCTCCATGATATGTTATAGGTACTCATTACATAGCTCCAAATAAGCTGGGGTATCCACATTTTGTCAGTTTCTGGCGAAAGAATTTGCACAATCCTGGTTAACCGCTTAGAGAACTAAGCCTGCCCAGTAAACGTGTGGTTAGGTAAACTGACCGCGCTCGACATGACCCCATTGGGTGGACTGGGACGTAAAACCTCAACACAAACAAAACCAGGTGTAATCAGCCCCTTAAGACCCTATTTATCTGGATATCTGTCCTGTCATGAGCCCAGTCTTGACTGAGATCATGTTCCAGTAGTCATTAGGCCATAGAAAATTAAAATACATGTATGTGTTCAAGTTACATGTAGTTTTAAAATAGGGAGAGTAGGTTGGAAAATATTTTTAATTCTTTATTTCGTTAAAATATTTTATATAGGAAAACAGTACTGCCAAACATGGAAACAAAATCCTAACAACTTTAGGTTGGCGGCGGAAAACTAGGCACAGTCAGGACATCTCAGACACATATATTTTTTTATTTTATGCCTTTAATGAATTGATGTTGTCAAGGTTGGCAAAATGCCGGCAAATATGAGTATTTTCCATGCCGGTGGTATTTACCGGTAAATACCAGCAAATACTGGTAAATACCGGCAAATACTGGAAATTGGCATTTACCACCCTGGAAGTAAGACAAAACCCTACCCTCAGTATCAACCTATGGACAATGTCTGTAATAGGGACTATTGGCTAGACATTTCTCTCTATGGGCACGAAGTCGTGGAGCTTTGGCACTAACAACTGTTTTACAGTCGATGCAACTGGCACTGGTTTTGTTGTCTTGTTCAACAACAGCAAAGAAGTTCCAAATGGGATCTTTTTGCTTCATGATGAATAGTAGTATGATACTGTTGTGAATAGTGCAGATTTTAGAGGTGACTATAACCAGAAATTTTCTGACTTCCAGGGTATATCAGGTTTGAAGCCATACTATAACTCCCCTGTACGACAAAACAGAGAAAGACAAAAGAGAGAAGCGACACTTAATAGATAAGTCAAAACATAGACGCGACATTTAATAGATCGACGAATAATAGAACGACCAATAATAGAACAATAAGTGTGAAAAACGATAATGACTTGACCGCTCGGCAATTGCTACGCGTCATTGAACATTCGCTCACTCGATTATGGCTATCGATCAACAATCATTACAGTTAAGCACCCGATTAGAGAAAATTTTGATGTCTGTTCACGACCATTGTTGTATTTCTTTTGTATTTCTTTGGAAAATGAAATTTGTTAAACAAATTGTGTTCACATTTATTTTTACCATCCTTTTTCATAAAACCCGTTATTTTCATTCAAAATGGAAATTCTGACCACGCAGAAAGGAAAGCCACAACTGGCGTTAGATGGCTACCTTTATATTATTGATAAAAATGATAGAAAAATCTACTGGAAATGTGTTAGAAATCCAGAATGTCGAGGCTTAGCAATATCAAACAAGAAAGACGATGGACAACCTATTGATGCCAGCCAAACAAAAGACCATAACCACGCGCCTTCGAGAGCAGATGTTGAGGTATAGATAAATTGTACTATCTCCTTATAACGCGCTTGAAATTGATAGCCCATTTGTCAATTTCGATTATTTGACTATTTTTAGTTCTGACATTTTTCCATTAACCCTGTCCTCCATTTTTTCCCCTTCCTTTCATTTTATAGGCCAAAAAAGTCCTTTGTGGGGTGAAAGCAGCTGCAAAGTCTCATGCCACAACGTCTGGTATCATCAATAGAGAAGTATCGCAAACATTACATACAGCTACTCAGGGTGCTCTTCCTAAAGAATCTTCAGTACGGCGTACGATTCAAAGGGAACGGCGCAGAAATCTGCCACCTCTTCCAAAAAGTGCTTCTGAAATAGATATCGAGGGAAAATG
Organism: Anodontia alba; assembly: GCA_964016985.1. NCBI lineage: Eukaryota > Metazoa > Mollusca > Bivalvia > Lucinida > Lucinidae > Anodontia > Anodontia alba. The sequence goes on from OZ024823.1 coordinate 94,778,797, forward strand.
GAGAGAAACTTCTAATGGAGAAGATTGGTTAATTTTTGATGAAAGCGTTGAAGGTGGAATGGGTTTTGATATACTCGACGGCTCAGAATCTGTATCATTTGTCTTGCTCAAAAACATGGTACGGTGACGGGACTTTTTCTGTAACCCCGCCATTTTTTAAACAGTTATACACCATTCATGGAGAATACCTCGGAACCATTTTTCCAATGGTTTTCTGTTTGCTACCAAAGAAAAGCAGTGAAACATACACAGCTGTGTTTAAAATTATCAAAGACAAAATGGAATCCCTTGGCATGAGCATTGAAATCCAAATATTTGGAAATTTTTAGAATTTCTTAAAGGGGAGCAGTCAAATACCGAGTTGAGGAAGCAAGCTCTCCTCCGTGGGGAATCTTTGTCAAAAAAATCTAGCAAAGCCGTAAGTCGCGAGAAAAGACTCCAGAAAATTGTGTCCGAGTTCCAGATGAGAACAAATAACGGACATACATGTATGGACTACCTGGAGGGGTTGGCACACAATGTAACATATTGACTGAATCAAATACTATATGGAACTGTATTGTCACTGATCGAAAAAGCAGTATTACTGTGCGTTAAACTTTATTGGTCGCTAATCAATTGTTCGCTACCTCAAAATTCCTGAAATATGTTTACGATATCGAAAAAGTATTGTTGTCGTAAAATGGATGGAAATAAAATTTTCGATGTTTCTGAACTTTTTCGATGTTATTTCGATCTTTTTTCGATCTTTTTTCGATGTTTCTTTTCTATGTTTAGTCTTTCTATGTTTTGTCTTTTCCGTGTTTTTGCTTTTCTATGTTTTGTCGTTCTATGTTTCGTCATAGACCCCTATAACTCAAGCCTTACCTATGACACCTTTTTACTTTCACCTAGACTTATTGTCTATATGCATTCATTTATGACATCTTGCCCCTGGCTATCAAGTACCCTCTTGAACAAACAATTGTCCTGGGATTTGTTGTTTTAGTAATTAGACCATACAGTTAGTCTTGCTAATTACATGTACACTAAAACTCCTAAAAATTTTAAATATAGTAAAGTGATGTAAATATCCTAAACTTTGCAAAACATACTTTTACCATACAGAAGTGTGTTTAAAAGATGCAGATGGCCTGGCAAACATTTAAGATCCTGATCAGACTGTTCAGTATGATCTTGGTCTGCTCTTTTTGACATGGTCTGCCAGCACAAAAACTTAGGGTCATTATGGTAAATGTCAGTGGCCAGGTGCACAGGTGAATTTCTACTATTGAGATAAAGGCCTACATGATTTTTTTTTAATTAAAGACCATTTGTTGCTTAAATAATTTCAAAATTTTTGTCTTAGATTCACTTTTTGGCAGTGTTGCATGTTTATATTGAGATTTCTTCTATTCTTCAGGGTGGTAACCTTATATAATAAATGATTTTAACATTCTTACTCATCTAGTTTGCTTATACTATTTCAATGCAACTTGTTTAAAGACTTCTGCAGTTTTTTAAGCCCAAAAAATTTCAATTTGCCGGTATTTGCCAGTATTTGCCACTTGAGGAGTATTTTCCAGACCGGTAAATACCGGCCAATGCCACTGGTAAATACCGGGGGTGGAATTTGCCGCCCAACCTTGGATGTTGTTTAATTGACTTGAATAATAATTGAATAATGATGCAACCATTGATTCATATGATGCAATCCTGTCCTTTTGCAGTTTGCTATGGGAGATAACTTGCTGTGATTCACCATTATACTGCTTAGAGTTATCTTTGTGCGCTTATCCAAGGCCACAGCTACAAAACAGTGTAGGCTGAAAAAAATCCAGTTCAAGGCAGAATTGTGTGTTATATTGATAATCAATCATGTTATTGCTCCTTGACCGGCAAATTCAGCAGATGACAAATTGAAGAAATAGGCATTGACAGTCCATGAAAATTGTCTCAAGAAGAGACAGTTTGCATGGAATGTCAAAACCTATTTTATGGGAAAAATAAGAAAAAAATATTTCAAATTGTTGTCTGCTAAAATCTTTACCCAGCATGCTAAGCATTAAGGCTAAAACACCTATGATTTGCATTTTCTACTTAAATGATAGCATTTTATGATATATTTGCTAGTTGTGAGCCACACCACATGAAAAGGGGCTCATTAAAGAATCTTTGCTGCTGTAGAGTCTCATGTACATATAACATTGACTTACATCCTGACTGGAAATGCATGAGTAGCAAAGGGTGATCTGGGCCTTCACAGATAGTATATACCTTCAGCACTACTTTTGTTTTTTTGTGAAACAGATCAAATTGTAAGTGTGTATCATTTGATCAAGTGAAAAGCTACCATCTTGAAGACATCTAAATTAGTGATATTTATTTTCTGACCAGGGCCCAGTTGTTCAAAGCATTGTTAGCTTAACAAGCTCGTTAAGGGTCATTTGTTAACTGTTTTAGCGGATTCACTATACAATATTCTGATATTTTTTGCTGAAAAATGTGAGTAGCTTTTGCACTTCAAAAGCTATTCAAATTTTTTCAACAAAAAATTTCAGCATATTTGCGTATCACTCGATGTAAATTTTAACGAATCGTTAACTAACTACATCGTTAGTTTTGAACAACTGGGCCCAGTTTTATAAAACTGGGCTTAGCATCATGCCATATGTTCATGCCCTTTATTTTAGGAAAGAAAATTCAAAACTAGGGCTTAATGTTCCATGCAAGTCATGATTCACATACATATTTTCAAGCCAGCAGACAGCAAATAAATAATACTTTTTTCATTGCTTCCCAGCAATTAGGGATACAATTTGCATAAAATGTCAAGCCCTATTCTCTTGGAAAATAAGGAAATTCTATTTGAATCTGTTGACTGCTGCTGTTAGTCTGCATTACGAAAACATGCCTATTCAAATATACTGAAATTTTTTCCACCAAAAAATGAAAAAATTCAGATAAAAAAATCTGATACTTTTCATATTTTTGCTCAAAACATAGATTGTGGGTAATTAGAACTGCCTTGATGAGACAGTTCTAATGAGTACCCACAATCTATGTTTTTGAGCAGAAATAAGAAAGATAATGTAACCCCAGTAAACCCCAGTTTTACTATATAAAAAAGGGGTTTATATAAAAGGGGTCAAATTTATATAGGCATGTTTTGGTAATGGGTAGGTTAAAGGTTGTTTCAAGGGCTTATTATTGTATAATATTTATCCTAAGCATAGAGACAGATAGGCCTCAGCAGACAGCTGTACATCTGATCAGTCTACACTGTTTACCACTCATCCAGCAGTTTTAGACCCATCAAAATGGTTATGTTCAAATTTTAGGACAAGAGGAGTTATTCAAACTTCAGGACTTAACCCTTGTCCTGCTGAACCTGGATATACCCTGCCTTTGCAAACAGTGTACTTCAGAAACCAACTGATCTGGATCTACACTGTTTATCTTTCAGTATGTGACTGTATCAACAATGTGGATCAAGCAATCTTTTTGGCTGGCAGTTACAAAGGCTGTTCAGCATGACAAGGGTTAAGATGTTTCAATATTTAGAATAAATATTGTAACCAATAATTGTGATCTGTTACAGATTTTGCAGAAATTGTTTTATGACAGTTGTCCTGATGCTGTTGATATCAACATTAAATCGACTCAGAGGCTGACTTCGTTGACAACAGGATCATGGTTCTATGTAAGAGGTAAGTGATACTATAGAAACTTTCAGAAGTTGGAACAGGATGAAATAGAGAAAAAAAAAAAAAGAGATAACTTTCATTGTTCCATAATTCTTATGGCCAAAATTCAATGAATAAACATAACTGAGAGGAATGGATACACATTCAGGGGAGATAACTCAGTAAAAATTGTTTTGCCTCCTCTTTGAAAAGGTGTCTACTCTAAAAGGAAAGAATTCTTCACTTTTCGAGTAAACCCCTTTTCAGAAGGGACTTGGTGTGCTAAAATGCAAACAAGAAGTCACAAAAGTATCCCTTGTGTGATATGGTGGAAAAACTACTAAGTGTATCATATTTACCATACGCATTCGGACAGATAGGCCTGAGCAAACAGTGTAGACCCAGATGAGACTCCGCAAAATATGGGGTCTCATCAGGATCTACCCCTCATCCAGCAATTTTTAGACACAGTCTCGGATAGTACATTGTGCTTGTTCAAATTTTAGAACAAGTATGGTAAGGAGTTGAGGTGTCCAAATACTTAGGGTAAATACGGTATCAAGTTCCCTTGATATGCACATTTCTTATACGCTTTGAGACCAGCTCTGCACCACATCATCAGGGCCTTTGCCTTTCATTTACACAGTCTAGTACAGTGATTTTATAAACAAATAGTGAGGGCCGTGATAAAACTATGCAGATATGTGGTGTAATTGGTCTTCATATATGCATAGATATGCAGGCAACTGTCCGCATATTTTCTAAGAACCCCTTTTAAATGGTGTGGTCTGTGATGTGGTATTTTAGGCTTATTGGACCATCAACAGTAGTTTGGTTGTTTTAAGTGAAATTGTTTTCTGAAGTGCCTCACAGTGGAGAGCTGAATTTGATCTTGTGTTGGGCGTATAAGGCAATTTGACCACGAAATTTCTGTGTGAATATCTTTATCCTAAATTAAAGAGAGATAGGCCTGAACAATTAATGTAGCCCCCACCCCCCACACCCCCACCCCTCACCCCCTGAGTAAACAGCTCCTTTCAGTGTCTTTCTATCAGTACTCTTTAGACTCATTAATAGGAAGTGAGAAAGACTTGTTCAAAATTTAGGAAAAATATGGTAAGGAGTTAACCCTTAAACTGCCAATCACAACAGTTGTCGTCTGCTTTGTCATCTGCTTGTGTTTTTAAAAGTCATTTCTGCAAACAGTGTGGACCCAGATCAGACTGCAGTCTGATCTAGGTCCACATTCTGCAAACAGTGTGGACCCAGATCAGACTGCAGTCTGATCTAGGTCCACATTGTTTGCTTGTATGCAAAAAAGGTTTGAAAAGTTTGCAAGAATATTCAGCAGACGGCATAAACAGACGACATTTTCAGATGCAGTTTTTCTTGGCGTTTTAAGGGTTAAGATGTCTGAATAGTTAGCGTTATTGCAGTATTTAGACCAATATATCTTCGCAAGATCCCAGTTTCATCTTGGTGAAAAGCCCTAATTAGTTTGCACATTTGTACAATACGTATTTATGATAGCATGCAAATCCAAGCAATATCTTGGTGAAAGTATGAGATCATTCAGAGAAATGTATTTTACAAAAAAAATGTTCTTACTCAGTGAATATTTATTTTTTGATATCATAAAGACCTTAAGTACAGGCCTGAGCAAACAGTGTAGACCCAGATAATGCTGCAAAATGCAGCATCAAATTAGGGTCCACACTGTTTCTCACTAATACAGAAATTTTTATAAACATCAACAGGTATAACAAAATGTAGTAAACTGGAAGTTCAAATTTATGAACGCCTATACCATATGATAAGGAGTTAATGTGTCCTAACATTCAGGGTAAATTGTTTGTGTTTACAGTGTCGATAAATTCAGAGATAAAACTCGACATTCTCAAAGGTGAGTTAATTTGGTTTTTATAATAAACTCTATAAAAGCTGCCTTCCTAAACTTTTATTTCAACAAGTGTTTGTTTTTTTTTTTTTTTTTTTTTTTTTTTTTCATATCACATGCATAGATACATTCATACAAATTTGTGAGAATATGAGCCGAGAATACAGGAAAACGAAGTATTGAGTGACTAAGAAATAGAAATATAAAACAAAGGGACTGAGGGATAAGATAAAAAAGAGAAGTTAGTAAACTTAATAAGTTTACATTAGATCTCTTAAAGTGGATGTAAAATATATTTCCATACTGTTCTTTTTACATTCAGAACAGGTAAGTTCCAAAAGTTGAGATAAATTTTACTCTTAAATCTGTTTTTTGAAAGTATACAGTGAAAAAATACACTTCTTGGAATACATTACCGGTACTCATTAGAAATCAACTAGTTTTTTCATGTATTAAAAGATACTTATTGCCAGGCAGCACCTTTTTTTATAACATAAATGGGTATAGGCACAGTAAAACGTAATGCCATATCTTGGCAATGAAGAGGCCACAGCGTCTATTCATCTTCGCAGTCTGATCCTGGGGTCTGATCCTGCTTTTTGCTGTCTGTCTTCGCAATGCTTAGATACAGTCGACTCTCATTATCTCAAATTCCAAGGGACTGTCTGAAATACTTCGAGATATCCGTACCTCGACATATCAAAATTGCAGAATTGAGGAAAAAATAAATCGAATAACCACATTTAACAAATGTATATGTAATTTCGCTCATGAAGTTAGAGATATATTGAAAATCTTGTGGAAAAGAGGAGAAATTGCTCCTGAGGAGCAATTTCTCCTCTTTTCCACAATATTTTGTTACCTGTTGTTAGATTTTCAGGTTTAAGCAGGGACCAGATTATCACTTCGAGATAAGCGGTTATTCAAGATAAGCGAGATCAAGATAACAAGAGTCAACTGTATAGAAAAATAGTGTAGAAGATATCAAAGAGGAGCCACAATCATAGAACATAGCCTACCAATGACACCAAGCAGTAGGGCAAACAAACCACAACAGACAGCTACAGACCAAAAAAAATAAAGGAACCAGCTCCCTTTTTGCTAGTGAGGGGATCACAATGCTGGACAGGAACTTTGTGGGCTAAATAATCTGATGAAAAAAGTGATATTTTCAAAGAAAAAAATTTTTTTTTTCAGAAAATAAGAGAGGACATTTTGCATACAATGCCATCCTCAGTGCATTACATTTCGTATCCAACATTCATCACCCTTGAATGAAGTGTTAATATAATATGTCACACCTGGGTCACTGAAGATGAGATGGGCGTCTGACTGGTGATCAGGAGATTGCAGGTTTGACCCCTGCCAGGTTGGCAACATTCTTAATTTGAGATTGATCATGAAACATTTTCTTCTGCTGATTCAAGAAGGGCAGTTGTCAATTTCTGGTAAAAGAATGTGCGCAATACTGGTTAACCACTAAGAGGACTAAGCCTTCCCAGTATGGTTAGGTAAACTGACCACGCTCGACATGACCCCATTGGGTTAACTGGGCCATAAAACCTCAACACAAACAACCAAACAAACTGAAGATGAGACAGTTTGCATGAAATATCAAATCCCAGTTATTGGAAAAAATAATAAAAACCTTTGAATGTAGTCAACTGATTTTTTTTTTATCCAGCATGCCAAGCATTAGTATAAAAACTAGAAATGTTTTCAGATATGAATACGTCACCATATTTATGCAAGCTTCTTAAAAGTATGCAGCAGCTAGAGTCGGAGAGTCATTTGTGTGTACAGAACTATACAAGTGGGGAGACATGCCAGCAGAATCTGGTAGTGCAAGGGGCCAACCTGGTTGTACAACATGAAATAAGGAAAAAGAAGTCACCAAGAGATTCTAGTTTACACTTGAGGGTAAATTTGTTATGATGCATAGATGAGAAATTCAGTATTTTCATTTTACCAGCATCAAAGATGCAGACCTGTTTAACTCTTTCCCCACTAGTGGCAACTTTTTTTGTATGCTGATAATGTTTCCAAACACTTTAGACACAGATAACCTTTGCAAACAGTCTGGACCCAGATCAGGCCCGACAAAATGTCGGGCCTGATCTGGATCCAAACTGTTTGAAACTCTGATGGTATTCCTGAAAGATTTTTTTGAAAAAATTTAATTTAAAAAAAATCCACAGACAACAAAAAGCATGCAAAAATACCCAGCATGCAAAGAGCTAAACATACACATGGTCTGTTCAGAGTCTTCTGTATTTCCAGATAATAACCCAGTCCGCATTCTACGTAAATCTATATCGGGCCGTCATCGGCCCGTCAGGGTAGCTGACGGGCCGATGACGGCCCGATGTAGATTTACGTAGAATGCTGACTGGGAAGGGGTATCCAGATAATAATAATCTTATTTCTCCATGAAAGCATATGTTGTGGTACTCATTAGAAGCAGCTCAGTATTTTCCTGGCCCTAATTTATGTTTTCCTGGAGAAATAAGTTCTTATCTGGAAACCTCTCTTATCAAGAGGCTAGAGCTACCAGGTTGTTTATGCACTAAAATACAATCTTATGGCATTCCCTATTACTTAAAGGCCAGTCTGCTGTAGGACCTACAGTAACAGGTGTAGGTGTGGAGACCTGAAAGTTAATGAGGTTACCTGGGTCAGAGTCAGGTCAGCTTCCAGATGTAAACAAAACATTCACATGTGGGAATCAGCTGATTCATTAAACTAATCCAGCTTTTTCATGAAACAAAATTTGAAATTTACTTTTCCTAGACCTGGAAAAATTAAGCATGGTACTCTATGGAGTTGGTGACCTCAGCATGTTTTATGACTGGCATCTCAAGCATGTTTAGTTATATGTATGACTGCATGTCATTACAACATGTGCTATTCTATTTATAGTTTGTTTTGGTCATTTGACTGAGGTCAAAGGTGAAAATTCAAACTCAACTGTCATTTATCAGTAGAAAGTAAGAAAACATTGAAAATAAGATGATTTAATTCAGAGTTCCTGCAACATAATTTTAAAATTTATTTACTTGTGTCTGTGAAGGCTAAGCTTATACATAGCTGTAATTTTTTTCCTGGCAAAAAGTTGATGCTGAAATGCAGAATTATTGAATTTGTATCTGGAAGGGGAGAATATTTGAATTTACCACCATTATCAATTTAGGGGCGGAGCTTCTCCTTTTATATCAGGGGCTGGGGTTTAACACAGCAGTCTAATAAGCAATGACCATACAATATTTAGCTGTCTTTAATTTTTTTCTGTAACTTTTAGCTCACTGCAAATTCATCAAACAACAAAATGATATATTTTCTCCTTTTTTTTCACAGAAAATGGGATTTGACATTTCCATTACGAAAACATGCCTTTTCAAATATATAGAAAATTTCACCTCCAAAACTGAAAATTTTCAGATAAAAAACTCTGATATTTTTCATATTTCTGCTCAAAACATAGATAATGGATACTTGTTAGAACTGTCTCGGCAAGGCAGTTCTAACAAGTACCCACAATCTATGTTTTTGAGCAGAAATAAGAAAAAAAATGTTTTAATGTATAAAACTGGGGTTTAAGGGGGTCAAAATTATATAGGCGTGTTTTCGTGATGAAACGCTTTTTGCTAGGAAAATACAAAAAACAAAAAAAGAATATTGTTTGCTTATATTTTTACCAAGCATGCTAACCGTTACATATGTGTACGCCAAATTTAAATTTTAACAGACACCATTCTGAAATATAAAGAAATTCTTGGAGTTCAAGTGGCTTGTCTCTTTAAGCATGAAAAGTTAAACCCAACTTCTTTAGAAAAGTAAGAAAAAAAAAAAGGACTGATTTTTTAGCTCACCTGTCACATGGTGACAAGGTGAGCTTTTGTGATCACATTTGTCTGTTGTGTGTCCGTGCATGCATCTGTAAACAATTTCTTCAAATGACATCTCCTCCTAAGCCACTGTTTGGATTTTGACCAAACTTCACAGGAATGATCCTTTGTTGGTCCCCTTTCAGAGTTATTCAAATAGTTCGGTCCATTGCATGTCTAGGTCACAGGAGCTAAAAATAGATTTAACTGAAAACTTAAAAAATCTTCTTGTCTGAAACCAGAAGGCCCACGTCTTTGATATTTGGTATGTAGCTTCATCAAGTGGACCTCCACTAAAGTTGTTCAAATTATTGCCCTCGGATAAAAAATGGCCCCACACCAGGGGTCACTTGTTTTATATAGACCCATACAGGGAAAAACTTTAAAAATCTTCTTGTCTGAAAGCAGAAGGCCCTGGCCTTTGATATTTGATACATAGCTTAACCTAGTGAACCTCTACCAAGATTCATATCATCATAATCAGATTTTTGATTAACATGCAGGTACAGGGGCAACATCCACATCAGTGGGTCCCCTTCCAGGTAGCTGGCTTGCTGTATGCATGGCAGATCTCCACATATTTCTATCATGAGGGTTGATAGCTGAGAGCTTCCACTCTCTGCAATCCCTTTCTGTCAGCTGCTTCCGTATCATCTTGAGCCTCCCAGGCCCACGCTTTCCCTCAACCTGTACGTGAAAGGCTGTCTTGACTGCACCATTGGAGCATTCCACACCAGCGGAGCCTTCTCTCCTTCAGAATGAGGTCTAGATCCTCAATGCCAAGTCATGCAAGTAGCTCATTGGACCTGGTGGTGACAACGTTTTGGGGCAGATCTGTCTGATCATTGCCCTGTCATTCCCCTGCAGACGTTGGAGGTTTGGTTTTGTCAGTGGCCAAGTCTCACTGGCATGGAGCTTTGCGCACAAGAGCTGTACACATGGCCACGTGTCTTGAAAGTGTTGTAGTTGAAAGTTCACAGCCACCTGCTGCTGAGAGCATGTCTCCTAGGTAGCAAAAGGAAGCTACCACCTCCAGCTTGTCAGGTCTGACTTGGACCCCTCTGTGGTCTGCCGTCCAATGGGCGTGCAGTTCCCAGGCACTGTGTACATCTGTAGTCATGGTCCTTTGTCAAGCACTTGAGCCCACGGCATTTCTTGTGCACCTAGTGCTTGCAGCCATTGCAGAAGATGCTGTTGCTGCCCGCTCCAGTGAGACAGACGGTGCATGGAAACTCGCCTGAACTCTTCAGGAGGTTCAGGCTTATACCGCAGATCATGATCTTCATTTTTCCTGCATTTACTCTCAGTCCTTTCTTTTCAATTGCTTCTTTCTGAGTCTCCTGACACATTCCTCAAGCGATACAGCGATGATAACAAGGTCATCGCCATAGAGATCCTCCCAGGGGACCCCAGAGTGGAACTCCCGTGATAAGGCTTCAAGCACAATGATGAAGAGAAGTGGGCTGAGTACTGAGCCCTGTTGAACACCAACCTTCACTTCAAACTCTTTACTGTACCCCTCACCATCAGGGACATGGCTCCACGCATTTGCATACATCCCCTGCACCAGTCGCACAATCCACTCCTCCACACCAAGTTTTCTCAGCACCCACCAGATGACCTTCCGAGGTACTCGATCAAAAGCCTTCTCCAGGTCTATAAAAGCCATGTAGAGTCTCTTGTTGGCAGCTAGATACTTCTCTTGCAGCTGCCTGGCAACAAAGATTGCGTCTGTTGTGCCTCTGCCTGGGACAAAGCCAAACTGGGAATCGTCGATTGACACCAACTGTCTGATGAGGCCGTCCACAATCCTCTCCAGGACTTTCATGACTTGCTTTGTCAGCTTGAGACCGTGGTAGTTGCCCCTTTCCAATGCATCCCCTTTTCCCTTGTAGAGGCAGACAATGAAACTCTGTTCCCAGTTAGAGGGTACCTTGCCATCGCGAATGATTGCAGCTGCAAGGACACGGATCATGGAGACGCCCATGTCACCGGCTGCTCGTATCATCTCCACCACTATGCCTGATGGGCACTGTGCTTTGCCTTCTTAACCATGTCAGTGATGATTGGGATGGGTGGGCCTTCCACTGGTGGTTGATGAGACAGGTGGTCTGGGTCTCAGTCAAACTCAACGTTGAGAAGCCTGTGGTAGTGCTCTAACCAGGCCTTCTGCTTTGAGTCTTCACTCATTGACATCTCTCCTGCATCATTCTTCACTGGTTTGTCACCACCAACATTAGCATTCTCTCTTTTAAACTGGTTAGCAAGGCAGTAGACTTCTGAAGCGGTCAATATTCTCGAAGACCTTCTTATCAGCTTCTTGATGAGCATGGTGCACTGCATGTCTGGCATTGTGTTTGGCTGCATCATATGATGCCCTAGTGCCTTTACCAGTCTTCCAGGCTTTGAAAGCTTTCTGCTTGTCAGCAATGGCCGTGTTGTCGGCAACATTCTTTCGTGGAGATTGATCATGAAATATTTTCTACGGTCATTCTCTCCCTTCCGCTGATTCAAGAAGGGCAGTTGTCAGTTTCTGGTGAAAGAATGTGCACAATACTGGTTAACCGCTTAGAGGACTAAGCCTGCCCAGTAAACGTGTGGTTAGGTAAACTGACCACGCTCAACATGACCCCATTGGGTTGACTGGGCCATAAAACCTCAACACAAACAAACTTTTCCACGTGTTCATTCCACCACCAGGTTTGACGATGCCAATGATAGGGCCAAGTTGTGCCACACACCTCCTCAGTTGTCTTGAGCAGTCCAGTCTTGATGTTGTTCCTGATATCCTCAGTGACCCCATCAGCTACACCTGCAGATGTGCTCACATGCAAGTTAAAGACCTCCTGGAAATGATTGCTCGTCTGAGGGTCTTTAAGTTTCCAAACTTTGAGGCTAGGGGTGAACTTGCGCTTGGATTTTGGTGGCGCATCAATCCTCATGTCGCATACAAGAAGCTGATGTTGCAGGGCTACTTCCTCGCCAGGGATCACTTTTACATCTGTGACAAGTTTGCGCATGGTCCTACGGAAAAGGATGAAGTCTATCTGCATGGCTATGTTTCCCAACTTGTGATGAGATTGCTGTCACGTTTCTTGAAACATGTGTTCCAAAGAAGCAGGTCGAATGCTAGGGCGTACTCTAGGGTTCTCTCACCCTCAACATCTGGTTCCGGCCTGCCATACCCACCACCCCCACCATACACTTCCCTGTATCCAGTGCCTGCACGGCCAACATGGCCATTCCAATCTCCACATGGGATCAGAAATTCTGATGCTGGGATCCTGACAGTCACAGCACGCAGCTGATCAAAGAACAGGTCCTTAACCTCATCACTTAGACCACTCTGTGGGGCATACACAGACAGAAAGGTAACCACATGCTGGCCGACTATAAGCTTCACAAAGACGATTGTCCGAGACTCTCTGCAATTTAAAAACTTTCTCTATCCACTCTTCTGCCACAAACACTCCTACACCAGCAGTGCCTTTGTCATTAACAGACCAGAAGAGCTTGTACCTGGTGTCCTTGACCAAGATTGTTCAAGTTATTACCCTGGGGCCAAAAATGGCCACACCCCATGGCCATCATGTTTTACATAGACTTATATAGAGAAAACCTTCAAAAATCTTCTTATCTGAAACCAGAAAGTCCAGGCCTTTGATATTTGGTACATAGCTTCACCTAGTGGATCTTTGCCAAGATTTTTCAAATTATAGCCCTGGGGCCAAAAATGGCCCCACCCTGGGACCGACACGTTTTACATAGACTTATATAGGAAAAAAATTAAAAAATCTTCTTATCTGAAAGTGCAAGGCCTACTGTGCTTTCGACATCTTTCAAAAAGTCGTTTTTTGCTTGGCGCTTTAAACAGAAGAAGTAAATTTGCAAACTTTTGTCATGATTTAATGCAAAACCATTTGTCGTAACTACCTATGTGCAAAAAATTTTATTCTAGTAAGTGGTTTTTAAAAAATCCAATATTTTCACTTTTTCCCATAGTAAAAATGAATGAAAATTATGCAGAAACTCGTAGGGTAGGTAACTTGGAGACAGATTTTCAACAAGTTCTGCTTGTTCAATTTTTCTGAAATTTTCACAATATTGTTGTGAAACATCAATAATTCAAATTCAGCAAAGAAAGGTAAAACATATTTACTAACACAAAAATTCCAAAAAATCACTTTACTATAGAAATTGCATAGGTCAGACCAGTTTTTGGCGATAAATTTAATTTTAGGGTACATATTTGAGAACAAAACACAGAAAACAGAAAAGACAAATGGTTTCTAATAAGATATAGTCAATCAGAACAAAATATTTTCATTTAAGATAAAACGCCAAGCAAAAAATGTCTTTCCGAGAGATGTCGAAAGGACAGTAGGCCTTTGATATTTGGTATGTAGCATTGCCTAGAGGTCCTCTGACAAGAGTGTTCTAATTATGCCTCTGGGGTGAAAAGAGGTCCCGCCCAGAGAGTTGGGTGTGGGGGGGGGTGGGGGGGGGGTGTCACTTTTTTACATAGAGCAAAAAAACCATTGGCAATGATTAGGCCTAGGACTATCAAACTAATAGGGTGGATGGACGTGCAGAGTAAATGACCTTTAAGTCAAAAGTCAAGGTCACTGTGTCCTTTAGTACCAAAAAAGCTTACAATTCTGCAATGCTGATGGTTAGGACCCTCAAACTTAGTAGAGATGTTGGTCCTCACCAGTGGATGGTCCTGAGGGCAAAGGTCAAGGTCACCAGGACCTTTAATACTAAAAATAGGGGGTGGTCGGGTGGTGCGAAGGTGCTGTGTATCTTACATCACCGGGGTGTCCAGCTGATATTGGCTTACAGTTGGGCAAGGCCTGCTATCCTTGTAGTGGGTAAGGATAGAGGGGGACTGTTTTTATTTCTTCTGTTTCTTCACTTTCATTCCTGCTCCTCTTTCTTCCCTGTCCCTCTCTTTTATCTCTTCTACTGTCTCTTCTATCTCTTTTCTCCCTTTCTCTGGGAGACGACACAAAATGACCCTCAAGGGTTGACGTGTCGTTAAACCCCAACACAATCAAAAACTAAAAAAGCTTGGTAACTTGGCAATGCTTGGGGCTAGGACCCTCAGAAGGGATGTTGGTCCTCGCCAGTAGAGGACACCCAGGGCAAAGGTCAAGGTCACAGTGACTTCTAGTACAAAACAAGCTTATAACTCAGCAATGCTTGGGGCTAGGTCCATCAAACTTAGTAGGGATGTTTCCTATGACCAGAAGATGACCCTGAGGGCAGAGGTCATGCTGTGTATATCATGATTCAGGTGAGCGGTATAGGGCCATCATGGCCCTCTTGTTTTTTCAGTTGATTTTGTTGTCACATTAATTACAAACTTTCTACAACAGTTTGTCTCATTGTCTTTAATACACCATTAATACTGATCGGGCTAATTGGAAATATCTTCAATAGAATTTCTAGTGAAATCAATATATTCCTATAATTATTATATTATTATCCTTATTGATCTGTAACAGTTGGTGCACTATTACCACTATCATAACCTTTTAGACATCATCTACATATAATTATGTACAAGTTGTTACCTTTGATCCATAAATGTTTAACATGCTAGATAAAAATTTCAACAGCTAGATTTTGAAATATTTTTCTTATTTTTCCCAGAAAACAGGCTTTGGCATTTCGTGCAAATTGTAAGGAGATAATTTACATAAAATGTCAGTCTGTTTTCTTGGGAAAATATCATCAGTTTGTTGTCTCCTTAATTACCCCAGAGAGTGGTAATGGTAATCTTGCATATTTGAATTTAGTGTGTGCCAGGTGTGTTTCCCTCCAGTTAAAGTGGCTATTTTATTTGTATTTCATCATATCTACCTATAAATCATTAGCTGTTATCCATCTAAGCCTACATCCTGTTTCCATCCATCAGTGCATTCATCCATCCATTAGTGTACCATATATTCCCTCAATATTTGGACAGACAAATCTGTACAAATAGTGTAGACCCAGACCAGACACTACATGGTGCTGTGTTTTATCAGTATATACTGTTTGCCACTCATCCTGCAATCACATCACACATGAATGAGTAAACAAATGGACTTGTTCAAATTTTAGAAGTATAATAATTAGAAATGGTGTTCAGATACTTAACTCTTGTCATGCTGAATAAATTAAGATGCCACACCCACTCCTAATTTTCAGCCAATCAGATTACTTGATCCAGGTTGTTGATACAAATTCACATACTTAATGACAAACAGTGCAGATCCAGATCAGTTGGCTTCTTCAGAAGCCAACTGATCTGGATCTACACTGTTTGCAATAGCAAGTCATTTCCGAGCAGCAGGACCAGGGTTATTGTAAATAAAGATGCAGAGTCTGATCAGGCTCTACAAGTTTTAGAGTATACAGTGGAACCTCAATAATTCAAAGTTCAAGGGACCAGACAATTTTGTTTGAATTATTGAGACTTTGAATAATCAAGGGTTAAAATGCATACAAATATTTTAGTTAGGACTTCAAAATCACTTTGAATTATCGAGAACTTTGAATTATTGGAATTTGAATTATCGAGGTTCTACTGTAGTAAGGAGTTAAGGTGCCCAACTATTTAGGGTAAATAAAGGCCTGTGCAAACTGTAGACCAATATCAGGTACTGCAGAATATGGTCTACTCTGTCTGCTCCTGGTCCAGCACTGTTTGGACTCATCAACAGGTAGTTAAAAGGACTTGTTAAATTTTAGAAGTCTAGTAGTAAAGAGTTAAGGTTTCCAACTATTCAGGATAAATAAAGGTCTGAGCAAACAGTATAGACCCAGATGAGATGCAACAGAACATGGTACATAATCATGATCTACACTGTTTGGCTTATCAAACAGGGTCCAGTTGTTTAATGAAGTTGTAGCTAAGGTGATGTTAGAATTTCTATCTTGAAATGTCGCAGATACATTGATATTTTTGCTGAAAAAATATGAGTAGCTTTTGCATTGCAAAAGCTACTCACATTTTTGCAGCAAAAATATCAATGTATTTGAAAATACCTTAGCTACAACAGTTAACGAATTTGTCATTAATGAGCTTGTTAACAGTTAAGCTAACAATTCTTTGAACAGCTGGGTCCAGATTTTAAATGCATCAGTAGGTAGTAGAAACAGACTTGTTCAAACTAAAGGAAAAGGCATTGTAAGGACTTAAGGTGTCAGACTATTCGGGTTAATATGGAATATTCTTTTGCTTATTCCAGGTTCACCAGTTGCAGAGTCACATGATGAAGGAATGTCAGCTGATCTATAGATTTCTTCAAGTTATGAAAATATTCAGGCCCAAGGTAACAATTATTGCATGGTGTCAAACTGAAACTGACCTACGAGAGCCATGCAAAACATTTTGACATTGCAATTTGATTTCTGAACTTCATGATTTTATCAAAACTATTTTTATTGCAAACCTTCAAGGTATTTTGCCTTCACCAAAGCAAAGTTTTTTAATCTTTTTATACCCCGCCAAGCAATAGTGGCGGGGTATTATGGTTTCACCTTGGTCGTCCGCGAGTCCGTCCTTCCGTCGTCCGTCATCCGTCCGTTTTTCGTTTCCGGATGATAACTTGAGTAAACGTCAATGGATTTTCACCAAACTTGGTATGTGCATTGATATTAAGGAGATCTGGTTTGGGATTGCTAATGGGCAAATTTCGTCAATTTTTGACGGAGTTGTCTGCCCGAGACATGCCCATATTTTCGTTTTCGGATTATAACTTCCAGTAAATAACAAGGGATTTTCACCAAACTTGCTATATGCATTGACATAAAGGTGATCTGGTTTGGGATTGCTAATGGGCAAATTTCGTCAAATTTTTACAGTTATCTGCCCGAGACACGCCTGTATTTTTGTTTCCGAATGATAACTTGAGTAAATAACAAGGGATTTTCATCAAACTTGCTATATGCATTGACATTAAAGAGATCTGGTTTGGGATTACTAATGGTCAAATTTCGTCAAATTTTAACGGAGTTATCTGCCAGAGTCACACCCATATTTTCGTTTCCGGATGATAACTTTAGTAAATAACAAGGGATTTTAGCCAAACTTGCTATATGTATTGACAGTAAGGAGATCAGGTTTGGAGTTGCTAATGGGCAAATTTCTTCAAACTTTTACGGAGTTATCTGCCCGAGACACATCCATATTTTCATGTCTGGAGTTAATAACAAGGCATTTTAACCAAACTTGAGTTAATAACAAGGCATTTTAACCAAACTTGCTCTATGCATTCATATTATCAAGATCTGCTTTAGGATTGTTATCTGTCCATTGATATTATCAAGATCTGGTTTAGGATTGTTATCTGTCCCTCTGTCATTTTCTTTCCAGTCATTTTTGCTACGATAACTTTAATACATAAACAAATAATTGCTATGGCGGGGTATTATGCTTGCGGTGCTTTTATTTACTTAGTTGTGGAATGCAGTTAGATAGTCTTTTCTTGTTTTCATGGAGAAATAAGAAAAATATTTACCTATCATCTGCTCTTGTCTAAAGCTCTTAGTTACAGAACAGTATCTGTTTATTTTATCAGGTTACTGTGCAGTTTTATGAAGCTATTTGGGACTTCATTGGTAGACTATTTGAAATGTTCCTTAATTGATATACAATAACATGTTCAGTGGATTTTTATGATTTCTGTTCTCAGGTGACTGTACAGTTTAGTATGAAGATGGGAGAGAACGTCTGTAGAGCTAAATACTGGTGGGCTATGCTGAATTTAACAGTAAATTTTCCTTTATTGATATCACATCAACTAACTCATTTTCATTTTGCTATGGATGTTAAACAGTTGAACACTCTACAGGTGATGGTTTTCTATTATTAATGTACAGTTTTTTTTTGTATATATTTTTCCTATTAAGTAAGGCTTAACATTTTGAAGGAATCATGATTAACACGAAATGTTAAATAAAAACACATCAAAGCACAAAAATTGGAGTCTTGGTTTCTTTGAGATTTTTCATTGACAGCATTATAGTATAAACATATACATGCCCTAGCTCCAGTGTAAGCTCAACTTGATTTTCCAAGATACCAGAATCGGCTCAGTGATCCTAAGGAAAGTAGAATTCACCCTTGTCATGCTGAATAAATTAAGATGCTACAATCATTTCAAATTTTCAGCCAGTTCGATTACTTGATCCAGGTTGTTGATTCAAATTGACACAATTAATGGCAAACAGTGTAGTTCCAGATCAGTTGGCTTCTTCAGAAGACAACTGATCTGGATCTACACTGTTTGCAAAGGCAGGGTATATACGGGTTCAGGAGGACAAGGATTTAAAACTGGCATATGACAAAGAACAGGGAGACTTTATCGCCACCATGACACTTAATACCAGGTACAGTGAAGTCAAATAAAATCTGTAAAGGTTAACCTCAGAAACAAAGCACAGAGTTTCAGTTTCATTGAGACTCATGATATAACAGCATTGTAATTTTTCAGGGCTAGGTACAATGGCTTAAGTGGAACTCAGTTTTCCAGGATACCAGAATGGTCTCTGGCAATTATCCCAACAGAAATAAAAATAAAAACTGCACCATGACGAGCCTTATTTTCTCTGAAAAATAAACAAAAATATTGTAGAATGTTGTCTGCTAGTTTTGAAAGGCAGTTTAAGAATTAATGATTTTCTAATTTCATACATGTACATTTTTTAAAATAGAATTCTGCTGAAATGTTGATAAGTGAGATATTATAAAGTGTTAAACACATTTGTAGCAGATGACATTCTAATTCTATCATTATTCTTTCATAGAAATAAGACTTGATATTTCACATGAATCATTTGCTAGGCAGACAATGTACATGGAATGTCAAGCCTTATTTTCTCTGAAAAATAAAATAATAAAAAAAAAACAACAACAACAAAATGTGATGTGCTGCATTTGTGATTAGGATTAAGGCAATATAGAAGCAAATATTCTGTACAAACTTTTTTTTCAGTAACTTGAGTCTTATCAAAAGTCTTTATGGTAAGAATTCTTTAGGGAAATCTCTAAATCAGACACTTCTCTGTTTCTACCAGTCATTGATTTATATTTCATTTCCAGTGAACTAGAATGCCCCAGTATGCCACAAGCTATACCTGACATGGTCTCTGAATCAGCCTTTTACTTACAGTTAGTATATTTTGCTTAATCCTACACCTTTTACATGAGTCAGCTCACGACAAAACCAACAATAAAATTCCTGATGGCCGCCCTACTGCCCGCCCGGTCATAGCTATTTTAAAGGACAGATTTTTTTAACAACCCGTCCAAAAACTGAAAGGTCAAAACAAAGCCATAGTTCACAAGAGCACGAGTGTAATATGAGTTGGTTGACTAGCCAAAGTGTCATGTATCTTACATCACCGGGGCATCCAACTGATATTGACTTACAGTTGGGCAGGGTCTGCTATCCTTGCAGCAGGTAAAGTAGCAGGGAAATGTTTTTATTTCTTGTGTTTCTTCACTTTCATTCATTTTCCTCCTTCTTCCCTGTCTCTCTCATCTCCTCTACTGTCTCTTCTGTCTCTCTTCTCTCTTTCTCTGGGACACGATACAAAATGACCCACAAGTTTTGACATGTCATTAAACCTTGGGTTAAACCCCAACACAATCATCCCAGAATTATTGTCAAATACTCCTCCTTTATAAGTCCTCTCTATGTTCTTTATCTATTTCTAGTAAAACCATCTACCAGACAGAAGAGCATTATGTTAAACTATCAGCAATTGGTCCAGGTACTGTGTCTGTTAAAATACTAGAAATATTGGAGCGGTTTAACATTACCAGTGTCGGAGTCTATATACCTGTTACGACGGAGTCTGGTCAACCTAGTGTGATAACTGTATCCTTGGTTTGTTGTAAGGCTGGCTAATCGCAGCTGAAAAAATAATCAATTATCAGTGCTGCCATTGTGATTGATAATCGATTAGTAATCACTGAAGATTTGGTAATAATTTTACCTATTTGACTGAGCATGACTCTTACCATATGTTATACTTTACTGTATGCATTTGGCCAGACAGGCGTGAGCAAACAGTGTAGCCCCAGATGATATGCCGCAAATGCGGCATCTCATCAGGGTCTACACTGTTTGCCACTCATCCAGCTATTTTAGACACTAAAGTGGGAAGTAAATTTTAGATGAAGTTTGGTTAGGAGTTGAGGTTTCTGAAAACTAAGGTAAATATGGTAAAGTAACAGACACAGAAATTAAAAAATGATCGATTATTAGCACATCTGTAATGATAATCATTTTTGTGGTATTTATCGATCAGTTAATCGATTATCCGATTAATCGTGCCAGTCTTAGTTTGTTGTGATCTCTTGTAAACTGTTATGCTTTATACAGGGGTCATACTTGAGGGCAATTTGGGCATCATCTTTTTCTCATTTGCCTCAACTTTGCCTCATAAAGCACTGTCCTAAAATTTTCCATATTTTTTCCTGCTGAAATATTTTGAGAATATCTGAGCATAATATATTCAGATTCTCTCTTAACACATTCAAGTAATGCTTTATTTGTCAAAGAAATCAACTATTTTCATGTTCAAAATAAGCTATAAGACACTTCATGCAAAAATTAAGGGGAATTAACACACTTCCAAGGAAATAACTGACAATATAAAATTTGCCTCCCTTATATCAATGGCTACTTTAACCCTTGTCCTGCTGAATAAAGATGCCATGCCCATTTCTAATTTTCAGCCAACCAGATTACTTGATCCAGATTGTTGACATAAATTCACATACTTAATGGCAAACAGTGCAGATCCAGATCAGTTGACTTCTTCAGAAGCCAACTGATCTGGATCTACACTGTTTGCAAGGGCAGGACATATCTGGATTCTGGTTAAAGGAAAGTGAGCTATTTCTTTCCTCTAAGAGTATCCCTCATGTTTGAAAGGTTTGAAATATTAAGAAGACAACTTCCTGTTTGCAAAAGTTGTAAATATATATATATGCATATATATTTATTTAGAAAATATGGTGCATATAGAAAATATTCAAAGTTATGAAATTTTGTGTTTATGCTTTTTCAGAGCAATAATAGCATTTCTCATTTTTATCATTTGACCCTCTTTATCATCAGGAAATATTACGCCATTAATAAATGCAAATGATGGGCTCTTAGAATACTTAGCCACTGGGGTCTCTGGAACAAATAAGACCCTGCCTACTGGAAATATTACACGGCCTCGGTGGCTCAGTTGGATGCGCCGTCCGACTTGAGACCAGGAGGTCGCGGGTTCAACCCCCGCCGAGGTCGGCAATATTCTTTCGTGGAGATTGATCTTGAAATATTTTCTACAGTCATTCTCTCCCTTCCGCTGATTCAAGAAGAGCAGTTGTCAGTTTCTGGCGAAAGAATGTGCACATTACTGGTTAACCGCTTAGAGGACTAAACCTGCCCAGTAAACGTGTGGTTAGGTAAAAGGACCGCGCTCGACATGACCCCATTGGGTTGACTGGGCCATAAAACCTCAACACAAACAAACACAACATTCTCTATAGCACTATTTCTGGGATCCAAAGTAAAAACCGTGTTACCTAAACAACTGTATTGTATCCAAAGAAAAATGTATAGATTACATAGAAAATGACCATAAATGGTCATTTTTCTATATAATCTAAACATTTTGTTGGGATACAACACTTGAGGTCCACCTTTTCACCATCTTATATCTGAAACTGTTTTATAATAAATGGTCATTTTTCAAAATAATGTAAATATTTTTGTTTGGATACAACATTTTTGGGGTCCACATTTTAACCATCTTATATCAGAAGCTGTCATACAATGAACCATCGGATAAAAAAGTTCCAGTGTATATCCTTGACATATCTTAGCTTACATTGTTGGGTCATGGATGGTTCCCTTTTGATGTATCTGATGTGTCTGGTGCTAGGTTATTGGGAGATTTAAACTTAGCAAGGCTTGGACTAAAACTTGTGTCTTCTTCAACAGACAACAGTGAAGGTGGTACTGCACATGGTAAGTTCTTTTTCTTATTTTTTTTCATGGGAGGACAATATTTGCAGCTTGATTTTTTTCTTTGTGTAATCACATACAGAAAATGTCCTAAAATCTTGTACACCAAAGTTCTGACAAAATTGCATATGCAAATAGTGCAGACCCAGATCAGACTGCTCCTGGAGGAGCAGTCTGATCAGGGTCTTCACCATTTGCCATTTCACTATGTCGTTTTAAGAAGCAATAATAAAAAGCAAAATTTAGGCCAAAGGACTGAATAAACTGTCTGAAATTGTAGTTAAGTTTATATTAAATACTCGAAATACTTTAACTGAAAAATGATGTACAAAAAGGGAAGTGTTGAAGGATTGTGTAAAAGTTTATCATTTGAATATATTCTTTTGGCAGTTTGCCTAAGACTTGGGACAGACAGGCCTGAGCAAATGGTTTGTCTACACATGTCGCATAATGCGGCATCTGATCAGCCACTGATTTCCAATCAGCCGGCAGTTTTTAGACACATATTCAGGGTGTAAAAATAGGCTTGTTTGTTAAGGTGTCTGAATAATTAGGGTAAGTATGGTTATAAAACCGCCGATATTTTTTTTTATTTTGCTTTTTTATTTTTTTTTACCATAAAGTAGGACTATTCCACTCCACACTCTACTCCCAAGAAAAATGGGTGTAGGCAAATAGTTTTATTTGTCTTTTGAATAAATTAATTGTTGCCAAGTCCTGTTATATGGGGAAAGTGAAAAAATACTAGTCCTCAGTTGTGTAATTCTGTAGTAACCACCTTTCAGAAAGTTGTTTTTGCCTGTGCTTTACTCATAGTCTGTCTAAAGAGGTAAGTTTGATAAGTTTTATCATATTTTAATGCAAAATTACTCTTCCGAGTAAATTACCTCCTCTAAGAGACATGTTATTTATTGAATAATTGAATGAAAAAAAAAAATAAATAAAACCCTGCTTTCAGGAGTCAGAAAATATTTTAAAATGTGTGTGAAACATTTAATACTGTCATACATTTTCTTGATTTTAATAAATGTTACAGATTTGCCAGCCAGTCACTGGAAGTTGTATGTTCAATCTACCAATAAGCATGTACCCATGAACTCCTTTGTTCTACAGTTATTTCTGCTTATAAATTCTACAGCCAATCAGGAACACCCAGTCAAAGGTAACTACAGCATTTTTATCGCACCTGCTTGTAGCAGGGTGCGATATAGGCATCCGCTTTTCCGTCTGTCCGTCAACATTTATGTCGACGTTCGACATTTATGTCAAAGTTAGTATTCTAATCAACTACAATACTAAACAACCATCAAACCTTGCATGAAACATCTTTCTGACCTCCTGACTTTGCGACATAGGCGTCCACTTTTCCGTTCGTCTGTCTGTTCGTCTGTCTGTCTGTCAACATTTATGTCGAAGTTCGACATTTATGTCAAAGTTAGTATTCTAATCAACTACAAGACTAAACAACCATCAAACCTTGCATAAAACATCTCCCTGACCTCCAGACTTTGCGACATAGGTGTCTGCTTTTCCATTCGTCTGTCCGTTCATCCGTCCATCTGTCCGTCTGTTAACAGTTCTGTTATGTCGAAGTTCGACATTTATGTCAAAGTTAGTATTCTTATCAACTACAAGACTAAACAGCCATCAAACCTTGTATGAAACATCTCCCTGACCTCCTGACTTTGCGACATAGGTGCCCACTTTTCCATTCATCTGTCCGTCCCTCCGTCTGTCTGTTAACAGTTCTATTATGTCGAAGTTCGACATTTACGTCAAAGTTAGTATTCAAATCAACTACAATTCTACAACAACCATCATACCTTGCATGACACATCTCCCTGACCTCCAGACTTGGCAGGTACATTGACCCAGTGACCTTGACCTATATTTTGCGCTCCATTGACTTAGACACAATTTACGTTGATGTTCCAGATCTTCTCAACTAAAAGGCGTACAACTACTAAATCTTGCATAGTGCTTCTCCTAAATGTACTGACTCGGCAGGTACCTTGACCCAGTGACCTTGACCTATATTTTGCGCTCCAGTGACTTTGACACATTTTGTGTCGACGTTCGATATCTCCTTAACTATAAGGCCTACAACCATCAAACCTTGCATAGTGCTTCTTCTCAATGTACTGACTCGGCAGATACCTTGACCTGGTGACCTTGACCTATATTTTGGCTGCAGTGACTTTGACATAATTTATGTCAACATTCCAGATCTCCTCAAGTGTAAGATCTCTAGCCACCAAACCTTGCATAGTGCTTCTCCTAGATGTACTAACTCAGCAGGTATCTTGACCCGGTGACCTTGACCTATATTTTGCGCTCCAGTGCCTTTTACACATTTTACAGCGACGTTCAATATCTCTTCAACTATAAGGCCTACAACCATCAAACCTTGCATAGTGCTTCTCCTCAATGTAAGGACTCCGCAGGTACCTTGACTGGGTGACCTTGACCTATATTTCGCGCTCCACTGACTTTTACACCTTTTACGTTGCCCTTCCATATGTCCTCAACTGTAAGGCCTTCAACTACCAAACCTTATATAGTGCTTCTTCTCGATGTACTGACTCGGCAGGTACCTTGACCTGGTGACCATGACCTATATTTTGCACTCCAGTGACTTTTTATGTTGATGTTCGGTATCTCCTCAAATATAAGACCTACAACCACTAAGCCTTGCATAGTGCTTCACCTCATTGCACTGGCTTGGCAGGTACCTTGACCCGGTGACCTTGACCTATATTTGACACATTTTACGTTGATGTTTGATAACTCCTCAACTATAAGGCCTACAACCACCATACCTTGCATAGTGCTTCTCCTTGATGTACTGAATTATCAGGTACCTTGACCCGTGACCTTGACCTATATTTCACGCTCCAGTGACTTACACATTTTACGTCGATGTTCCATTATCATTGGGCTGTAGAATACGAAAAGTCAGTGCTGAAGATATAGCCATTAGAGGGAATGGCACTGGCCTGGAATATATATGCCCCACTAGGCACTTTGTCTACATTTTTTTCAACCCAGTTTTCCAACTAAGCACTGCTAAGAATGAAATAAACTTATTTAATAACCACATTCTGATTGTGGCTCCTGTGACTTTTGCCCCAGCAGCTGCGATGACGCCTTCCGGGGAATTCTTGTTATAACCAAATTTTTTTTTTCATATTTTTTTTATTTCTCCTTGAATGGTAGTCATTGGAATTGCCTAGACCACAAGGTATGATTTTGTTGAGAAGAAAAATATTTATCAAGAAAACCTCTCTAGTCTATGGCTATGCATATTGAAGCTCACTGGAGCTGAAGGCATAGGATTGGCTACAATGATTACTTCCTGTCAGTCATCCATATGTCTTCTGTCCACATTTTTAAATTACTTCTCATCCATCTGTCTTCTGTCCACATTTGTTTTCAGATAACTTCTAATTAAAAGCCACTGGGCCAGTTTTTATCAAATTTCATGTGGCATGTGACATTGTATTGGGGGAACGAAAGATCACTAAACTGGTCAAGATAGTTGACATGTCCATACATGTTGAAAACCTTTAAAAATCACCAAAAGCAAGAATACATTGGTGCTGAATCTTTGCATAAAACAACATCTCGGGTATGAGATCTACCATTTTTTTTTTCTAAAATCATGGTTCTAGGTTGGACTTTGACCTTAATGAGGCAAAGTCAAATATGCCTCCCTATATATTTATATAGGGAGAATGTTGGAAAGACTTTTTCTCAGTCTGGATGAAAGACCAATGGAAGAAACTTGAAACATTCAATCAAAGTATCACAAGCCTTTGTCTGTAATGAAAATATTAATGTCTCGGTGGTTGTGTAGCCCTGACCCTGTACATGTATAAAAGGTAAACATGTACCATAGTCTTGCAGCTGTAAGGGTTGTGGGAGTTTGAACCCAATCCTCTCCTTTTGCTGCTTTTCCCAGAAGGGCACCCATTCACTGCTGGATAAATGCAGTCAATTAGCTGAGCAGGGCTGAAACTTGCACTGCTATGTAACCGCTGTCTGGTAGGGTGGTACAGATATGCAGGCTGATCTGGGCCATCGTGGGAAAACATACTTTATAATGTGAAAATGTACCTTATGATGTGCACCTCATGAAGACTACATTTTAAAAACACGCCTATTCAAATATATTGAAAATTTCACCACCAAAAACTGAAAGTTTTCAGATAAAAATTCTGATATTTTTCATATTCCTGCTCAAAACATAGATTGTGGGTACTCATTAGAACTGCCTCACCAAGGCAGAAATAATAACAGTAATGTATACCCCTGTAAACCCCAGTTTTACTTCTTATAAAAGTGGGGTTTAATGGGGTCAATATTATATAGGTATGTTTTTGTGATGGATCAGGCTGTGCATCCATGCAGTTTGATAAGTCTTTGTTTGGCTTTTTGTGGATAGTAGCAAAGATCTAAGGCTTCTCAGCAAAGACTGGTCAGACTGCACAGATGCTGAAGCTGATCTGAGTCATTGATGGGCACAAATCCCATAATGTACATTTCCTCCTGTTTCATTTTGTATATGCAAAAGCTTGTTACAACTGGGCCCAGTTGTTCAAAACTAACAATGTCGTTATTTAACGTATTGTTAAAACTTTGATAAATAAATATGGCATATACGCTAATATTTTTGCTGAAAAAAATGTGAGTAGCTTTTGCATTTGCAAAAACTACTCACACTTTTTCAACAAAAATACCTGTGAATTAGATATTGTACTTACAAGAACAGTTAACAGTTTGACCACTAACGAGCTTATTAAGCTAATGATGCTTTGAACAACTGGGCCCTGATACATAGTTTATTTGAAACTTTGATTCAGTATGCATGTGCTTTTATCCATGAACTCAGTATTTGGATTACTTTCAGTCTGCCAGCACAAAGAAATGATGAGTAATATATTTTGCCTAAAATAGGGACTCGTAACTCCTTACCATACTTCTCCTAAACTTTAAACAAGTTCATTTTATTGCCAGTTGATGTGTCTAAAATCTTCTGATTAGTTGAAACTATAAACCCTGATCAGATGTCTTGTCCTGCAGTATCTGATCTGGGTCTACACTCTTTGCTCAGGCCTGTCTACCCCATCCCCGGGACTTAGGTTAAATAAGGTAAATTAAAAATAAAATCATAGAAAAAAAAACAACATAGCAACAAAAAAGATTGGCAACTCATACAGTTCATTGTTTACTGAGCAAAATGAATGGAGCCTGCATTAACCCATTGTAGACTGAATGAACTCTCCATACTATATATTGGAAGATTCTAATTTCAATTTTAGGTATGTCAGGCTATGTGATTTAGATATGCTTAGAGAAAAATGGTTGAACTATTTGCGAACAGCGGAGACCCTGATCAGACGCCGCATTTTGCGGCATCTGAAAATGCAGCGTCTGATCTGGGTCTGCACTGTTTGCCAATTACCCTTTTAGGGTCTCCAGACTACAATGGGTTAAAGAAAAAGGCGTTTTGGAGCTGTGTGTAATAAGCAGACTCAGATCATCATATCTGCACAGACTGGTTAGGGCCCTTAATCTCCACTGATACATTTGCTTATATCAAGTGATTCTGTATCTTTCAGATTTCAGTTTTGTACAGAAACATTTAAAAACTATCACAGACAAAGCCAGTGAGAGATTATCATGCATCTTGAGGGAATCCTTATACAAAGCTCTGCAGCCATGGACAGAGAAAGGCAAAGTAAGTAGTACATGAAAAAATTATCTATTTCTGCTTCTGTACTTGCAGTAAGTAGGCATTTTATTTTTATCTTTTTATTAGAAAATATAGGACTCACATGGGATAGGCCAAAGTAACTTTAAGGGGACTGGATACACTTGGTAGATATTCTTTTTTTCACAAAGGAGACAACTTTTGTGACTTCCTGTTTACTTTTCTGCACACAAAGACCCTTCTGAAAAGAGGTGTGCTCTAAAAGGAAAGAATTTGTCCCCAAGGGGGACAAATTCTTTCCTTTTAGAGTACACCCTTTTTTAGAAGGGAAGTAAAATAATTTTACAGAGTGATCTCCCCTGAATATATATTCATTTTTTATACCCCACCATACAATAGTGGCGGGGTATTATGGTTTCACGTTAAACATCCGTGTGTCTGACCGTCTGTCCGTCTATCAGTGATCTGCCCTGAATATATATTCATTTTTATACCCCACCACACAATAGTGGCAGGGTATTATGGTTTCACGTTGAACATCCGTGTGTCTGACCGTCTATCAGTCGTCCGTCCTTCCGTCCGTCTGTCCGTCAGTTTTTCGTTTCCTGATGATAACTTGAGTAATCCTCAATGGATTTTCACCAAACTTGGTATGTGCAATGATATTGTGGATATCTGGTTTGGGATTGCTAATGGGCAGATTTCATCAAACTTTTATCTGCCTGAGACATGCCCATATTTTCGTTTCTGGACAATAACTTGAGTAAATAACAAGGGATTTTAACCAAACTTGCTATATGCATTGACATTAAGGAGATCTGCTTTGGAATTGCTAATGGGCAAATTTCATCATATTTTTATGGAGTTATCTGCCCGACACGCCCATATTTTCGTTTCTGGGTGATAACTTGAGTAAATATCAAGGGATTTTAACCAAACTTGCTATATGCATTGACATTAAGGAGATCTGCTTTGGAATTGCTAATGGGCAAATTTCCTCAAATTTTTACTGAGTTACATGCCCGAAACACGCCCATATTTCCGTTTCCAGACGATAACTTGAGTAAATAACAAGGCCTTTTAACAAAACTTACTATATGCATTGATATTGTCAAGATCTGGTTTAGGATTGTTATCTGTCCATTGATATTATCAAGATCTGGTTTAGGATTGTTATCTGTCCCTCCGTCATTTTCTTTGCAGACATTTCGCACCAATAACTTTAATACATAAACAAATAATTGCTGTGGCGGGGTATTATGCTTGCAGTGCTTTTATTCTTATAACATTTGAAATGACATGAAAATGTTTTGACAGCAGCAGCACAAGTAAAGATCATGTTGGGTTGGTAAATACATTTTTCGTGCCACATGT